>OY720152.1:3482164-4060275 GCA_963082725.1 Pedicia rivosa
TCTTATTTTGTGCACTTTTATATTAACTTTATGATAGTGACGTACAGTCCAATATGAGGCCTGTCTACACATAGGACATATTTCTATTAATAAATATAAATAAAACTTTAACAAAGATTTTTATTCAGAAAAAAATTATATTTTTGGATTTATCTTAAAAACTTTAAATAAAGTTTTACGATTTGGTATGACGTCATTAAAGTTTTCATCAATAACAAAATAAGAAAAAACTTTAATTGCAAAACGAATAACATTTTAATTAAACGTACCAACAATTTTGTTTTGTTTTTTTTTTATTAAAAATGTAAACATACGAATCTAATAATATAGAATAAAACTAAAAAAAAAAAATTGTATAGAAGAAAAGCTTTTTAATTTTAATAAATACCTACATATAACGTCATATAATAATCTGAATTAAAATAAAATTAAATGTCAACCGATAATAAAATTAAAACTATTCATAATTATTTGGTATGTGGTTTTTTGTGGTTTAATGTTTGACGTACGTCATGCAATATGCCAATTAAATTTATTAAGAATCACATATGTGAATAATATTGTTCTATATTACAAAAAGGTGATAGTTTTTTATTCGAGCTAATACATACATTATTTTATATTATTGGAGAATTTGTAAAATGATATTGAAATTGACAATTTAGATAAATGAAAATTGAGAGAAATTATGATTTTGAATTGAAAATTAAATATTTATGTGTAAAATGTAGAAAAAATGAGAAATAAGATACCGTATAAAATGACGTCTTTTCCATAAAGAATTTTTCCCTGGAGAGACAATTGCGAATTTCAAATATAATAAATTCTCATTTGTTTTTAAATTTGTAATTTGATTTTTTTACACAAAAATTTTCTATCGATGAAATTTGAGTACGGATTAGTATAATATTTTCAATTGAATCAAGACTGTAATTAAATAAATCAAAGCTATGAATAAGATTTATTAAATGGGGGATTAAGCTTTTGATCAAATTACGTTAAATTTTAATATATTTAAAAATGCTGTTCAAAAGATGAAAATGTACGATGGCGACATCTATCAAAAAAAATTTAACATATATTTTCACTGAACACAATCAGAATTTTAAATTTTGATGAAAAAAAATATAAATACTGGATTAGGGAAAGAAGTGGTTTTTTTTGTGTTTTTTTTTAATTATATAATAGGTCTTATGTAAGTTTTAAAATATTTAATGATATTTAGGTTTAATAGAAATTTATTATATAAGGTGATTCGAATCTATATGTAATTCAAAACTCATTGTTTTTATTTTGTAAATATTTGTTTATTTATCCATTATTTCATAAAAATATTATATATTATTTATTAATCACCCATTTATAATATTACCCCCTTTTTCTGATAAAAATATGTAATAAAAAAGCCTCTTTAGAATTATAATTTGGATTCTGTTAACCAATTAAAATCTTGCGCTTTTCTTTCAGCTGATGGGCTTATAATAACATTTATAATCGATGGTTTATTAACAAATGAAAGACTTTCTTTTATTGCACGTTGAAGTTGTGGAATATCTTTTACAAAGTAACCTTTTTCTCCAAACATTGTCATCATTTGTTCATAATGAGTTTCAACTGTTAATGCTGATGGAGGTGTTCTGGAATGAAATAAGACAAAAAGAAAACGATTAAATTAAAATATTAAAAATTTGAAACTCGTCATAACTTACACTTTGGTTAAATCACCATCACTTCGTAAAATATCATATGTTTCCTGATCAAAACCACTATAAATTCCTCCATTATTAACAATAACAATTATAATTGGAAGTTTATATCTCATCATTGTTTCAACTTCCATACCAGAAAAACCAAATGCAGAGTCACCTTCAACACAAATAACTTTTTTACCAGGATGATAATCACGACAATATAAAGCAGCAGCAATTGCAAAGCCTGGTCCAACACCCATTGTTCCAAAGGTACCAGCGTCCAAACGATGTCGTGGTAAAATGTTATGTAACATTGTACGTCCAATATCCATTGTATTTGCACCTTCACTTACAATAATAGCATCTTTCGGAATAATTTCTTGAAGATGATGAAAAACAGCATAATAATTCAATGGAATTGTTGTATTCATAGACATTTGATGTACAGTATTTATATTTAAATCACATTTTGTTTTAAGTTCTTTCCACCAATCGTTTTCCTTGTTAAATCGAAAATTTTTTTTTGTTAATTCTGCCAATAACAGTTCAATGAATGGAAGAATATCAGATTGAACGGGAACAGTGCTTAAAATACTGTTATGCATTTCTTCAGCACATAAATCTACTTGAATAACTTTAACGTCGTTACTGAATCTTGGTGAACGACCAAAATGTAAAATCCAATTAAGGCGTGCGCCCAACAATAAAATCACATCTGATTTTTGAAGAGCTAAAGTACGTGATGGAGCAATGCATTGATCACTTGTGTCCGAAACAACACCTTTTCCCATCGGAGTTGCTAAAAATGGGAGGTTTGTTTGTTGAATTAACTTCCGAATTAGAACTTCTGAACGTGCATAAGCAGCACCTTTACCGACAATCACCAAAGGACGCTTTGCTCCCATTAAAAGTTCAACTGCTTGTGAGACAGACTTTGGGTCTGGAAATATTTTTGGTGGTTCTGGATGTTTATAGTATGGCGAATAAAGTGTATCCGGAATTTTAGATTGTAACAATGTACCAGGGAAATCTAAGTAAGAAACACCTGGTCTTCCGTAAGTTGATAAGCGGACAGCTTTCTCAACATGCTGAGGAATTAAGGCTGCACTTGCAGGTCTTGCTGCATACTTACAATAAGGTCGACTGAGTTCAACCTAAAAATTAGATATTTACTTTTACTCAAACAATCAAAAAAAAAATTGAAAATATTTACTTGTGGGCATTCCTGAAATCCTCCAATGCCTTCATGGTCTTCCGAAGTGGCGCCGGCTATTACCAATAATGGCCAACAATTAATTTGAGCATTTGCCATGCCTCCGACGGCGTGAATTAGGCCTGGACCAGACACAACGAGACAAACACCAGGTTTTCCAGTTAAATAACCAATTGCTTGTGCAGCGTAACATGCTGATTGTTCGTTACGCATTCCAATATACTTTAGCCCGGCAGCTTGCATTGCCATTGATAATTCAATAACTGGTATTCCAATAATTCCAAAAACATATTCAATTCCCTGAAAAACATCAAATGATGAAAAAAGTTCCAATAACTCAATTTATTTGCAAATATATTATTAAGATTAATTTTTGTAAGATAAGAACACAAATTTTATACTTTGGACTCAAATTACCTGCGCAATTAATGATTCGGCTAATATCGTATTTCCATCTACATCCATTTTTCTTAATTATGTATTTACACAGATTTATTTCAATCGAAGGACTTAATTGCAATTGTTTTCGTTGTTAATTAGTTTTGACTTAACTACTTTTAATTTTTTTTAATGTTTAATTTTTACATTTTGACATTTTGACATTTGGTATAATATGGTACTTCAGATATTAAAAGGTCTAAATAAATCGATTCGATTTTAAAAATCTTTTGAATCGCAAACTTTGCAATTAATCGATGATTTTTTTGTTTATATTTAAATTTGATTTTTTTCCTAAGACTTTAATAATTATTATTATTGCAATATCTTGACATTTATCTATGTTATGACTTTAACACAAGGTACAATAAATAATATAACAATATTATTAAATAAATCAATACTATAAGAACGGGTATTCACTCAATTTTTGGAAAAGGTCAGTTAATGTTCTTTTGGAATTCACTTTTTATTAATTTTATGGAGAGAAAAAAAAAACTTTTCTACGTAAAAACGGTTTGTGATTCCAATATTAACAATAACACAAAAATCAAAGTACTTTCAAAATTATTTCATGGAAATAAAAATCAAAGACCAAAAATTTTAAAATTCGTTTCATTTATTTTTTGGCGTTTTTTAAGTTCGTAAAAAAAAATCTTAAATATTGTTTGACTTTAAACTTTACATATTTAATTAGAAAATTGATCTATTATGTATTTCCCAATATTTACAGGTATGCTTTAAAATGTTCTTTTTATTTAATTTAATTAAATAAAACTGATTCGCTGAAATCAACTAAAAAAAAAACTTTTTTTTTGGTTTTTGTAAACTTATTTTTAGAATCAAATAAGATTTTGTTGAACAAGATTTTTTTGCGTTTTATAAATTCTTGTTTTTCAACTTTCTTAGCTGAATTTAGTGTTAGTGTTTTAGATCACAAAAAAAGAATATACCATCAAAAAGTGGCTGAAAGGTATTTTTTTTTATCTCTTCTTTGAAAAGAAAAAAAAATCCACCCAATAAAACATAATTTCAAGGGCAAATATTTTTATACAAAAAAAAAATATCATTCTTTGAATCTAAATAAATTTGAATTCTCACTAAATGTTCAAACTACTTCATAATAATTACCTAAAGTTCATGTTTGGTCAATCGGTTTATCCTATTCCATCATTTTTTAATCTTAAAAATTTATTTAAAATTGTAAATAAAATCAAAAAAAAAATGTAAATAAATAAACAATTTTTTTTCTACGAAAAAGAAATTAAATAAATTATTAAAAATTATTATTATTTTTTTTTTATAAAACAAAATTTTAAGTTGTTAGTACCAGAATTAAAATGTAGTTTAACCTTGCCGTTAGCATCAATTTATATCGACAAAATATAACATAATAATTTTGTTGTGCATTTTTAACGGCCAATCATATTAAAGTGGAAGGGTAAAGAAACTTCCGAATTTCTGTTATATAAATATAACCCCAAATAAATCGATCAGGTTTTGTGTATAATTGAATTTTTATAAAAATTACAACCATATTAATGTACACATGACAAATAACTATTAGAGTTTGTAACTCTATTTGAGACTTTTAATACTTTATTTTGTCAGTTATTCTTTTGTGATCAATTGATTCTATTTAATTTTTAATATTCTTCATTTTCTCTGAAGTCTGAACTCGTCTGAAATTTTCACAAGCCAAATAAGATAATAAATATAAATTCACTTGTGGTGTCTTGTTTATCTTTCTTGCACCAAAAAAGAGATTACATTAACAGAAACGTTTATTTTATTTGGGCTATAATGGGTTAAATGTACAATAAATCATTAAACAATATACATGACTTAATTTAATTTCTATTATCACAAATACACAGTGCTGTACTTAAGGTAAAATCTAGTTAATTAAACGTAATTCATTCATTTTATCTTAAAACAAAGATAAAATAAACTGTCAAGGTTTAAAAGTTGAGTTTTATAATTAATTTCAAAGAAAAATAAAACTAACAAAAATTTTTTATTCAAAAATAACGAAAAAGAAAAAAGAACCAATAACAAATCATCAAATTTAATTGTATTTTCTTTTGCAAACATTTCTCTCCACCAGACATATAAAAAAAAAAACTGCGATCAGTTTTATTCATATTTTAACGATCAAACACAACAACTACTACTGTCTCTTGTTTTTTTTTTTATTTGCATTAAATTAAAAACAACAAAAACTTTAATACGTTAAAGTTTTTTTTTGTTCTTTATATTTTTTAGTTTATAAAAGCTCGTCAACGTGATCGCACACTAAAAACTTTATTCAATTTTATTTTCCTTTTTTGGGTAAAATTAAACGAAAAATCAGAAAGAAAAAAAAACTAAGTAGAAACAATAAACACAAGTGAACTTCCTTCTTCAAGTGAATCAATGTTTTTGTTTTTGTTTTTGATCTCAATTTAATTTTAACTTTTCATTTATATTCACTTTTATTTGTATTTTTTTTTCTTTTGGATTTTATTTTTAAATTTAAGTGAATTAATTTAAAGTTAATTAACCATCACATTTAAATAAATAATAATAATTTTTTCTAATTATAAATCTTAATTAAATTACAATTACAATTAACATTGCGGTAAAAAAAACTGATTAAAACCAAAAGCAAATTTTTTTTTTAATTAATTTCAATAGTTTTGTGTAGTTTATTGATTCTTCTTTTTTTTTACATATTTTTAACGATCAAAGAAGAAAATCAAGAGATTTTTTTTTAATTCTTCTTAATCCTTGATTTTTAAAATTGTTTATATTTTTAATTACAATTAAAATGAGTTGCCAGTTTTTTTTTTGTTTTATTGTGTTTATTTTGTAAATAAATAAATAGACGTTTTTTTTTTACTTGTTAAATTTGTTTTTGATAAGAAAGATTTTTTTTTTACTACTAAAAAAAAGAATTCATCAATTTGAGTGAACATTTTGTTTCTCCTTCTTAAATTTTAAAATATATTTTTTAAGACATTTATTTTCAATTATGATTTATCCAAAGGGAATAAGGGATGTTATAGGTAAGATTCATTAATTTATTACAAAGTCTATCAATCCTTTTAAAATTTGTTAAACTTTACTTGGCGCCTCCACTAAATTCTATAGAATAAATCCACTTTTCACTTGCATCTCGCAGAAGTTTAGGTCTACGTTTCAAACCTTGTAGAAAAAATTAATAATACAAAAATACTCGTACTACATAGGTGATAATCAAGAACTTTATTTCTGTTCCATTTTCATGGAGAAGCAATAAAGGGAACAATTATCATAAGATGGTCGTGAGCACATCAGACTCACTGAACCGCGTTAGTTTGTATCAATTAGTAAAAATAAATATCGTTCAATAAATCAATAAACGTGCGTTTAATAAAACATCAAAAAATAAATAAATTATTTAGGGAAAATACCAAATTAAATAATAATATTCAAATATAAATTATTCAAAAATTCAAAGAGCCTACTTCAAAAATATTCTAAAAAACTAAACAAAAGAAGAGACAAAAATTTACTACACACAATTTTTGTTGTTTCTAAACATTTTTTGGTTTCGTATTTTTTTGTTTTGTTTTTGTTTTCATAGAACGGATGCCTCTTTAGTTTTAGTTTATAAAAGCGAATGACATAAGTTTTACTGTATAATAAAATTTAAAACTAAAAACTAAAGAATAGAAAAAAAAACACAATAAAATAATTTAATAAATTTTAATATTTTGAATCAAAATCGCATTAATATTTATTCCATGAGTAAATCATTTAAATTTAAACCAATTCTGGATTTTTTGCAAAATATTCTTTAAAAAATTATAAACAAAATAGAATTTACCACAATTAAATGTGAAAATTTTTAAACTGATGTTAGAGAAAAAAAAAACAAGAACTTAAATTATTTTTGTAATCACATTTTTTTTTATGTAATTTCTGTTCACGTTTTTTTTAATGCATTCTTCTTCTTCTTTTCTGTTTTTAAATATCAAATTTTTTAATAATTCATTTGAAATAAATTCAAATACATAAAAGTCAAATTTAATTTATGTATTTTTTTTTGTGGTTTTCTTTTTTTTTATTTTAAATCAAAAAATTGAACAATGCAGAATAATTTTAATTTTTGACATTTTTTTTCTATGTCAATAATTTTTATATAAAGAAAGAATCTCTTTTTATTTCCATTAATGAAAACCCGGTTATTAGCAAGGTAATGAATTGAGGAAGAAGATGTTTATAATGACTTTCGATGTCTCGGTCAATGTCATTCACATTTTTACCTTTATATACACAATTTTTACCTCTATTTATTTTGTGTAGTATGTAAAAAAAAAGGAAAACAAAAAATGCAATAAAAAAACAAAATGAACAAGGGCAAGGTTACATAACAATAATTTTATGGACGCAAATTGATTTCACGCATAATTAAATATAAAATAAAATATTTATCTGTGATTTTCTTCTCTCATATTTTGTTGTTGTTGTTGTTGTTGTTGTTATAATTCATTTTTTATATCTCTGTCTGATTAAATTAACGATCTTTTTTTTTTCTAGTTAAATAATAAAATTTAGATTGTTAAGAGATTTTTTGTGAATAAAAATATGATTTTTTTTTTACGTTTATTGTAAATAATTTGTGTATTATGAGACTCGTGTCATTTACAATAATTTCTATATAGAATTTATATAATAACAACAAATAAAGTGATAATCATACATTTAATATCATCATCATTTTTTCTCTTTTGCTTTTGGTTGAACTAATTACATATTAACACGGATGCACCTTTTCATTTATTATTCAATTGTTGTTTTTTTTTTATGATCAAATATTTATGATTCAGTAAAAACAAAAATAAATTCATAAAGCATTTATTAATTTGAATAATTTGATTACATTCTGATGAGTCGGAAATTTAATTAATTTAATAAATTGTAATTTGTTATTATTTATAAGTGCTGAGAAATTAGAATCCATAACAAAAAGGGGTTAACTAAATTTAACTGGACCATTTTCCAGTTTTCTGTTTAGTTTTTATTTCAAACAAATTAAAACTGCTAGATTTAATTATATTCTAACAAAAATGAGTTTTCTTAATATTCAACCAATAAAAATTTCTATTAGAGGTTAGGTTTAAGTATACTTAACTTAAAGTTAAGTGTTAAAAGTTATCCGTTTATTTTGGTACGTAATGTTGAAATTAAATGTACCATATATAAAACATTAGATTATTCAACTATAATCATAAACTAAAAATGAAATATTTTCCAAGTATTTATTGTCATTTAAATTCCACTTTATTGACTTTTAGTTTAATTTTATTTTATTATTTCACATTTTTGTTTTATTGTTTTCTGTAAAAGCAAAAAAAAAAAGAAGTTTTTATTTCAATGCCTACTTGTCTTTAGCTGTAACGTTTTATTTACTTTTTATATTTTTATCACATTATTTTATTTTTATTTATTTGTTATAAAACAAATGCAATAAACTTGAACACCTTTATTTAGTGTTTGTTTCTCTCTGTATAAGTTATAATTAAATGAATATTTAATTATTTGGTCTTATTAAATATAATTGTAAATAGAAAACATATTTTTATTTTAATTTTATTTTAATTTACTAATTTTATTTTTGTGTATATATTTTTTTTTGTTTTTTAGACAAAATTCCAACTCGATTAAATGTAGGTGTTATGATGTTTATGGCATGTTTAATTGCCTATATGTTACGTGTTAATTTATCTATAAATATATTAGCAATGGTACAACCGAAACAAGAAGTTAATAAAACATTTGACTTATTTTCAACTGTTCCTGAAGTTCCCAATGTAAGTTTTTATATATAAAAAGATTTTTATTAAATAAGGCGCCTCCACATTCCAATAGTAATATGCTAAATATCTACTTATCTCGATGCTGGAGTAATGATTATTTTTACGTGTCCTACAATACAAGTGAACATGGTCAAGTCAACAAGTTAGATCTGTTCAATCTTTGTATTTATACCAAAATTACTGTGAACTAGAGTCTTGTAGATTAAATACAAAAATTTTACATTAATTTCAAATAAAATTTGAATAATCAATTATAACGTCATTATTGTGAATAATTATTTAAATGACGACAGTATGTCTGGCACTTAGAAAATTCACGATCAGCAACACGCGTGAAAAATTATAAAATGAAAAAAATTTAATTCCTGCTAATAAAATATAAAAATCAATCTATTGAGAATGAGAGTTGCTTTTTTTTTTAGTTCGTATGTAAATTATGTTAATTTCAGGGTTATTAACTTTTATTAAATTCTATGAATTGAAAAAGATTTTTCAAAATTTTACACAATTTATAATTTGTCCACCTTGATTTGATTATTTGAATAATTTTTTTTTTATTTGTTATTTAAACGGAAACAAATAAAGTTTATCTTATTTTTAATTAATGAACACAAATATCAAAATATTTATTAATTTATTTATTCTAAGAATGGAGTAAAAGAATCATCGTCTTATATACTTATAAAGATTTACTAAAATGCGTTATTCTAAATTTAATTAGTAAATTAAGGAATAACATTTGCTAAAATTAAATATAAAATTAGATAGAATTTTTTTATTAATTTATAATAAGAATGTCAAAGGTTTGTCTTATGAAGAATTTTGTAAATATTTACAAAGATGTACTTTTAAAGACTTGAACCTTTTTCAAGACTATTTAATTAATTTCATGTTTGCATCTCTCGTCCCAAAATTGCATTGAACAGTTTACAGTCGGCGAATTGCATATATTAAGAAATTCCATATAATTAAAATAACGCAACAATAATTAAATCAATTAAATTAAACCTTTAAAATTTGATTAAAATTTTAATTTTCAAAAACAAAAGAATAAAAAACATTTCTCTATTTAATGAAAATAAATAAAATGAATTGTGAATAATTTTTCATTTACATTAAACATTTCTTTTGATAGAAAACAAAACGGATTTCACAGAACCAAAATTTCATTTGTTCATATTTTTGGTACAATTGTTAATTTTGGATCCATTTATTTCTGATTATTAAACTTATTTATATTTTAAAATTTATTATCATTTCAGTATGGTCCACGTTACAATTGGACAACATCAGATCAAAGTCTTTTATTAGGCTCATATTTTTGGGGATATATTTGTACGTCACTTCCGGGTGGAATTTTAGCAGAAAAATTTGGTGGAAGAAATGTTGTTGGCCTAAGTTTAGCATTAAGTGGAATATTTACTGCTTTAACTCCAATTACAGCTTCATTAGGATTTTGGCCAATTTATGTTTGTCGTTTTCTTGTTGGAATTGTTGGAGTAAATTTATTAAATTATCTCAATATAGATATGTTGTTATTCATTTATATTTTCTCTAGGGTGTCCTTTATCCGGCACTTCATCATTTAATTTCACAATGGGCACCACCAAATGAAAAAGGAAAATTTGTCTCATCTTTAATGGGTGGCACATTTGGCACAGTTATCACATGGCCATTATCAGGAATAATTGTTGAAACAATTGGATGGGATTTCGCCTTTTATGTACCAGCAGTAATAACAGGAATTGTAACAATTCTTTGGTATACTTTGGTTACTGATACACCAGCAGAGCATAAAAGAATTAAATTAGAAGAAAAGGAATATATTGAGAAATCACTTATTGGTGTTGGAAATAATAAAAAAAGTTATCCACCAATTTTAAAAGTTATTACATCGTTACCGTTCTGGGCATTATTAATTTTACATTATGGTAATTTATGGGGATTATACTTTTTAATTACAGCTGCACCAAAATTCATGAATGAAGTAAATTTTTATATTTTCCCACTTTATATTTTTCCCCTTTTTAATTTCATTATCTTTTTTTTTTCTAACCAAAAATGAAAGGTTCTTGGATTTAATTTATCAAAAGCAGGATTTTTATCAGCATTACCATATCTTGCAAGAATGATTTTTGGATTTATATTTGGATCAATTGGTGATGTTGTTCGTAGAAAAAATTGGATTAGTGTTACATGGATAAGAAAAGTTTTCTGTATTTTTTGTGAGTATACAAATTTTTTAAATTCCTAAATAATTAATAAATCAACGGAAAGATCGAATGTATTCAAAACAATATGCCCTCATACATTTTTGTATGTCTTTCCCTAATAAGTGAAAATTTATTTATTTTACTTCCTGTATAGGTAACTTTTAATTAGTAATCCTTCTTTATTTCATTTTAAACCAACATTAAAAATAAACGCATCAAATCTAATAACTTTAGACATTGAAATTATTTTCATCATACTAAAAGATGTAAACAATTTTATATTTTTATCAACAAATTAATTATTTCTTCTTTTTCTTTTTTTTTTGTTTTGCATAAAGAAAATAGAAAAAATTAATTGTTATATTATTTGTTTTCTTTTGTTTAGTTTTTTTTTTTTGTCATTGATTATATTTTATTGTTAATGGAAATATTAATAATAATAACATTATTGTAATAAAAAAAATGTAGGCACTTAAATTGCCATTCAATAATTATTAATTTATTATTATTATTTAACTTTTTAATTTGTATTTTATTCTTATTAATCAATTGAATTTCCTGAAAAATATAAATAAATATAAGAACCCTAAAAAAGAGAATCGAACTGATTTCACTACATATTTTCATCTAGACCTCGAGAATTAAATAAAAACTTCGTATTAAAGAAGAACAGAAGTTTACATAATTTAAGTTCAATTTATAAGTTAATTCGTTTTATCAAATACTATACGATTTATAGAATAATTTAGTGTACACCCGAGATCCATACTACAAGATACTACGAATTAAAAAATAACTACGTTTTAACGAAGTTCAAATATTTATAAAAAATTAATAATTAAAATCTAATTAAAATATAAATAAGAAGAAGAATTCAATAAAGGTTAAACATATACCGTAATTTTATCTAAATAAAAGAAGTCACATGCCAATTTTTTTATTTAATAAAATAATTTTAATTTGGATATATAAAAATTAAAAAAATTATTCACCGGAAAATGTTGACATTTTTTTTTTCTCTTTCCACAATATATTTGTGTCATTGAAATTTATTATTAAATTATTATTACCAATTATTTAATTAATTATAAAGTTATAATAAAATTCAGTCATATAATTTATTGCGAATTTATAATATCATCGTCGAATTTAATCGTTTTTAAACACGGAATGTTCCAATTTTAACAATTCGACACTGGAATTGAATTTTTATTATTCCATTGTACATAAAAAATTTGCCAATATTAGAAAAATGGTCTGATAAGATTTTAATATAAAGGATTTAGGAGATTTAGAAGAGTTTCAGAAATTTTAATCTTAAAATAAGAAGACAGAATGATTAATTAGAGTTTTCTCAGTTGATTAGATAACTTATGGAAATCTGGCATAATTATATACCTAATTGTTCATGTCAAAGAAAAAAATCGTGTTCAAGTCTTGATTGCTACAATTGCGGTCATTCTAATTAGAAAAAAGGGAAATGATTTGTTTCTTTACGATGGGATGTGTGACGATATATTACTCGATTTTCTTTTTAATTAATTGAAAATATATTTATAATATTTTAACTGATTTGTATGTTTTATCATTTTACAGCTCATGTAATACCAGGACTATTTTTAATTGGATTAACATTTGTTGGGGAATCATCATATGTCTGTGTTGCAATAATAACTTTATCACTTGGTTTTAACGGCAGTAGTACCGTTACAAATTTACAAAATTCACAAGATTTGGCACCAAATTATGCAGGAACATTGTATGGAATCATTAATTTTGTTGGTACATCAACTGGTTTCATTACTCCACTTGTTGTTGCATACTTTACACATGAAGCGGTAATTTATTTTATTATAATTAAGATTTTCGTCCATTGTCTTTTTTTTTTTTTTCTTTTAACAGAATACAATTGATCAATGGAGTAAAATATTTTTGATTGGTGCTTGTGCTTATATTCTACCCGCAATATGGTTTGCTATTTTTGGATCGGGTAATGTACAAGATTGGAACGAATCTAAAAAGGAAAAGACAAAATCAGAAAATCCTTAATTTTTATAAATAGAAATTTTTAAGACAATTTTTATCATCAGTATTTTATTAAAAAAATATGTTGTAATAATTATAGTTAATTAAATAGTGTTTACTTTTAACAATAGAAAATTGTAACAATAATTAGTTGTTATTGTAGATCAAATAAGAAAAATAATAGTATTGTCTCAGAGGGTTTAACAACAACAATTTTACGCTAACGCTTCGATAATAAACAGAATACAGAATTGTGAAAAAAATATATCGAACATTAGTAAAATCAATAAATTAAGAATAGTTTTTAAAAGCTATTTGAATTATTTTTGTTGAACCTCTAACATACTAAAATATTGATATTAATTAAGTAGGTATATTACAGTATTACGAAACAGAAAAAAATGTAGTTACTTACAATTTACAATTTAAATGTTCGTAGTAATCTTTATAAATAAAATTATTATTATGAATTTCTTTATTTATTATTTCAAAGTTCTAATTACAACAATTAGTAATACGATAACTTATGCTTATATCCTTCATATTACGAAAGTATTCTTAAATGAATTATTTATAGATTAACTTCTATAACATCTAAAACATTATCGCTGTACTCATCAATCAACAAAACAAAATAATAAGGTAGAAAAGAAAATACATTTTACAATTTACTGTGAATAAATTTGCTATATTTCTTATTTTAATTTATTTTTAGTTCACAAAAGAACGACACAATTTCCAAATACTTAGTAATAATATTGAAAAATATATAATGAGTTTTAATTGTGTGCAGAGCATTATTTTTTTTTTTTTTTTAAACATTAAGCAGAAAATTAAAATTAAAATAAAAATATATTGTAATGTTTTTGCTCATTTATAAACAACATTAATAAACAATCAGTACCATTCGATTAGCACATCGACGACCAATCAATTGTCCATATTCAAGATAAACAGATTTATTTGGACTGCCGCCATTCTGAAATGAAAAAATAACTCAGACTTAAAATAAAATTAATTGATTTAATAACATGTTAGAATCTTTTCTTCAAACGTTAAAATTTCTTTGATCTTGATTCCTGTATTTCTCAGATTTTTATTTAACTTACCGAAACATAATCCTGATATGATAAAAATCTTGTATTAACTAAAAGATTAATTAATTTTAAATCATCTTCGGTAAATTTTTGTTCATCTTCTGCTGTTGGATTTTCATTTAAACGTTGATATTTATTTTCTTCCAATTTTTTGATCACTTCTGAGATATTTAGAGAAAAAAAAACAATGAATTCAAATAATTCAATTGTAAACTCATCATAAATAATACATTTGACAAACAAAAACTTTGAAATAAAAATACAAAACTTACTTTCATCTAATAAATGCCAAGTAAAAACTTCTGGACATAATAAATAAGAACCATTTAATTTTCCTTTATAACGCATCTTTGGACATGAATGAATATAAAATCCCATATAATAATAACAGAGTTCACTTGATTCATTGCATAATTTTTGTGTAAAATTTATTTCACGTAATGAGCCATATGTACCAAGTGATAAAAAATTATAATCAGGATCATAAAAAAAATAAACAGAACTAATACAATATGGTAATATATCAATAACAGCCACAGCTATTAATTTATTATCAAGCCAATATTGTTGATGAAATGAACCGTATCCAACTGATAGTCCATTCATTGTTTTTGTTGTCTAAAAAATAAAAACATAAATTTTATAAAACTTCTTTATAGTTCTGTGTGTAAGTATTGTAGGCAGGTAAATGTTAAAATTAGATAGTAGTAAGTCCATCTTATTTTAAAATGTCATTCAAATTCATACAAAACAAAGATGTCACAAATTTTCACACAAACAAAAATTGATGAAAAATACAAAAAACTTTTCTTATAAATTGACAATGACAATTTCATTTACGTTCAATTATACTTTATAAATATTTTCTGATTATTAGCATAAATTTGTTCAAGACCACAATAATTGGGATGCACACATTGTCACCCTTTAAAATAAATAAATAATAAAATAAATCAAAAATTGATAAAAAATACTACCTTCATTGGTGATTTTTGTAAAAATTCCAAATAATCTTCTTCGGAATCTGGTGGATCATTATGAATAATTGTTTGATATTTTTTATATAATTTATATGAACTTGCGATTGTTCTATAAAAATCATTTCCTTTAACAGCAACTAATTTTATCTGAATTTTGTTTATGTTCCGGATTTTTGTTTGATTCATTTTACAAAATTTTGTATTTTAATTTTTGTGCGATTTGTATTGTTTTTTTTTATTTCATAAGTTTTGTGTGTGTGTGTGAGAAAGAGAAAGAAAAGAATAATATTAAAATATGTTTACCTCCATTGATGATTTCACAAGAAACGTTTCATAACGTCGATTTGTTAATTTCTGTGGTTTATCTTTATGAATAGATAATTGATATTTACAATATAATTCAAAAGATTCCTCTGTGGCCCCCATTTCAGATGGTACCGTTAATATCTGAGAAAAACAAAGAGGGCCACAATCATGAAATGAATCTTGTAAAATTTTTATTTAAATCAATTTATTAAATTTAAATAAATTTTTACCTTTAACTTATGTACACCATTTTCTGGTGTCTCATTAAATAGATCCGTTAAACTTTTCTCAATATTTTTACTTATTTTCGGCGTTAATTCAATTCCTTTTTGGGCAAGTTTTTCACGTTTTTTTTCGATTCTACGAAGTTTTGCCTTTTTACATGGAGGCTTTTGTGAATCCAAACCCAAACCTGTTTTTAAAGATGGGAAATTGTTTTAAATTTTAAAATAAATCCTATATAAATTACAAACTAACCGGGTGTTATACTACTACAAGTATCAACTTCAATCGATTTCGATTCCTTTAATTCATCTAATTTTGGTTTTGTCATAATTTTACTACTGGTTGATTCCATTGAAATTGGATTATTATCATAAATTGTTTTTTTAATTGTATCAATAATTTTTTCAAAATTAAAATCATTTAATGATAAACTTGAATTACGTGCCATTTCTATAAGATTCATTTCTGATGGATCATCACAAGTACTTCTGGGCTCATTATCACAATTGTTTTTACTAGACATTTCATTTTTATCGTGAATTCCATCTAATAAAAATTTATTCATACGTTTTATAATTTTTCTTTGTGATTTTGAGGGTTTAAAATTTCTAGTGTCACACCTACGTTACATCAATGAAAAGAAAGAGAGAAAAAAATAAGGTAAAATAATAACACAAAGGAAAATGTATGTAGATAATTATTCAATGGAAAATACTTGATGGTGTAACTTGGACAGCAAGTATTAGGCATATCCGGTTTATAACAATATTGTCCTGACCTTCTCCAACCTCTATTGATTAAATCTTGATAATCTTCTGGTGTCAATTGATATGTCCACATACCTATATTTAATAATAATAAAATTTTAATTTATGTAAATAGGGTTTTTTTCTATTTGATAATTAAAAATAATCGTTCATTTACCATAGGAACGACATTCTTCTTCTTTACAGTAACCACAATGATAATTACTACGATCACCAATATATTTTACAACCGTCACATTTCCTTCTGACATATTTATTTGATTTTAAATAAAAGACAAACAAACTTGTAATGAAAAAAAAATCAATTTGTTTTTGACATTTTGTTGAGAAATAAGAATGTCAAATATAATAGCACAGACGTCGCGACATTCTACGGAAATAATTAGAACTACAACTTTGGATGGAATATAAATTTTTTTTAGTTAATTTGTTTTAATTATTATTAAAGAAACAAAATTCTATCCCATCAACCTATATTTTCATTCGTCAATAAATCGAAAATACTGGATACCAACACCGATGATCTGAAATTATTACTAACAAACTCTACGAATAATTACTAAAACAATTTTATATTTTTAAGGAATTTATTAATACACAAAATCTTAAATGTAAAAAAACCTTCCCTTTAAATATAAACAAAACTTCTTCAAAACCACTTTACTTCTTCTTGGATACACCAACGGTACGTCCTCTACGTCCAGTAGTCTTTGTATGTTGACCACGAACACGAAGACCCCAGTAATGACGCATACCTCTGTGAGCACGGATTTTCTTTAATCTTTCAAGATCTTCACGAAGTTTTGTATCAAGGGCTGATGATGTTAATTGTGTGTATTTACCATCAACAATATCTTTTTGTCTATTAAGAAACCAATCTGGAATTTTGTATTGACGTGGGTTCAAAATAATTGTTACAACTTTTTCAACCTAAAATTAGAAAAATAAACAATTGTATTTTTTATTTATATATTTATTTGAAAGAATAAGCAAACCTCTTCTTCGGTACATTCTCCAGCGCGTTTAGTAAGATCAACATCGGCCTTTTTTAATACAATATTTGCATAGCGACGACCAACACCTTTGATAGCTGTCATTGCGATGGTTACTTTACGCTTACCATCAATATTCGTACCCATAATACGAAGAATATGTTGAAACTTCTCTGGAATAACGAGCGACTAAAAGTAAAAGAAAAAACAATATTAAAATATAAACATAACCAAACTTTTTCATTTTTGTTTAAAAATCTTTAAAAAAATTTTAAAACAAATAATTAATTAAGTCTATTGAATTGTAATTCATTTGGTCAATGTAAAACAAAACATTCAAACATTTTATTTGATAACTTAAAACAATATTATCAAAATGAACAACGCAGGTCGTCGAATTTAGACTGAGACATTAATTAAGAGTTTTCAACTATTCAAAGAAAAAGGCACATAAATTATTATTCATTTTGCTAATTTCTAATATCAACTTTATTTATCACAATTCTTTTCACACTATTATTAACCGATGATTGATAATTTTACAGAATTATTATCAGAACATACCATTTTGTTGCCTATGTATTTTAAAGAGCAAAACTGGAAAGAACTAAAAACGGAAGTGAGTCGTCTGTCAAAAAATTTTTACACCTACCGGCAAATTTTAATAATATAAAATATTGTTTGATTTTGATCTAATCGAATAAAAATTAGCCGAAATAACCAGAATATTATTATGTTTAAATAAAAATTCAAATAATTCGTTGCTTTTTTTTCTTTTTATTTATTATATAACATTTTTTTTAATTCATTGGTCAGAATATAAATATATACTTTTTACATATTCATAAACCAATGTATTCTAAAAGTAACTTTTATTTTTCAACAAATAACACGAATATGGAACGTTTTATTTTCATTAATTGCATTTTTTTAATGTATAATTTTGTTTTTTTTTTTAAATCTAAATAAATTATTATTTTTTACTTTTTGTAAATTTATTGCCGTCCTATCAGGCACTATCAATAATTGAACAAGCCGAAAAGGATAAATATTTTTCCATTACAAATTATTAATTTTATATTATAATTTAAAATTGACAAATAACGGACAAATATGAAGCCATCTTTTATTGTATAATTTTTAACTTGAAGAATTTTTGAATAAGAAATTTGATATGAAACATTGAGAAAATTATTAAGTTAAAGTAAAATGTTTTCAAAAGAATTTTTATTGATTAATATTTAGAGATATTTGAATTAAGGAAGATATTCCTTGAAAAAATTAAATTCAATAGAAATGAAGAGGACTTGCATATATATTTTTTTTTTTTAAACTAAATTTTTAACAAATCACATTATTTTTCTTCTTGGTTTGCTTAAACTAATTATTACATTTTTATAACATATGCACTTATATATTAATAATTATCAAAAAAATGGTCACAAAAATATCATCATAAGAATGGAATATAAAAAAAAATGAACAATAAAAAAAAATTTATACAATTTTATGGAAAAACAAAAGAAAAAAAAATCGGTAAAAAAAATAATAATAATAACAATTAATTAAATTATAAGTCTTAATCACATAAAAACTAATTATTATAATTGAATAATTATGTTTTACTACATTTTTGATAAAGAAATTTTCTTTTAAGAAAATATCATTAAAATGTGTCATGAAATGTATAATATTTGCTTCTTTCCTTCTATTTATTGAGTTTGCATTTTATTTTATAATAATTAATTTGTTTTATTCATCAAGCATTTCTAAAAATGCACGTGGAACAAGTCCTTTTAATAATCCCTGCTTTCCATACATGTAATCACTGTGTGCTGGATTACATTCAGACACAAATATTACCTTAAATTTTTTTTTTTTTAATTAAAAGGTAAGATTATTTTTTTATAAGTAACAATTAAAAAAGTTAAGAAAAAAAAACAATAAATGAAATTATTTTGTTTTTACCTCATTTGACGTTAAATTCAGTTCTGTACCATCTTTTGCATCATATGAACATAAAACTCGTGCCCTCTTCATATTATTTCCTTCTGAATTGAATGGATTTGTATCTTTGTCCTCGATACCAACAGGCTCATACGCTGATGGACCTCCCAAACTAGTAGTAGGATTTTTTTTTTAAATTTGTTGTGCAATTTTTGTGTTTTGTTTTATTTTTTTAATTTTAAAAATAAGGACGTTTTTTAAAGGCAATTTTGTTTCATTTTTTTTTTTCGTATTTTGTTATTTAATTGAAATTCTGATTTAAAAATCTAATTCGTAAATTTTAAAAATTATAATAAAATTTCGTAACAAATATCAGCGTACTCATAAATCATAAAGACTAATCTATTATTTTATTATAATTTCATTCAAATAACTCATAATTATCTACTAATAAAAATTTATTTAAAGATTCATTCATTTGTTAAGATTTTATCGAGATTAAAATGGTTTTATATCATCATTTTTTTTTTTTTTTTGAAACCAATTAAAAGTTATTTTATATTTTTTTATGACGTAAATACGTAACAGGAAATATTTTAATATATAATTTATTTAATTTTTGTTTATTAATTTTATTGGAAGTTAAAATAAAGTTACAAAATTTACATTTAAATTAAAATTAAACTAATTATGGACTGTTAATTTTTAAACAAAAGATTAATTAATTAATTAAGTTAATCAGCCAATTAAATAAAAAAGGAGGTTCATTTAAATAAAAAAAATTTCAAATATGCTATGTTCTCTGTCTAACGCACAAAATAACGTATGATGCTATTTCTGTCTAAAGGGAGTTTTTTTTTGGATTTTAAATTTAACTACAGCCATCTATTGGATTTTTATAGGAAAACAAGAAATCTACTTGAGGGGAAAATTGCTAATGTGAATGACATCACATTTTTCAATAATTTTTAACGTTATAATTATAAATAAAATATGATTTTAAGCCCAAATTTATACTAATAATAAATAATAAAAATAATAATGATAATAACAAAAATAAAAACATTTAAAGCACAGAGAAATCACTTGGATCACAGCTTGCAACCAAATCAGATAATATAACTTTTTTAGTTGGATTAGCATTATTAGAAGCAACTTGTTCATATTGTTCTTCAACAGTAACAGGAAGCAACATATCAATTTTTGAACAATTACTACTATTATTATTATAATTAGAGGAGGGAGGCCCATCCATATTATTTTCTATTTGTATATCTTCACTGTTTATACGTAAACGTGGTGCCGGAGGAAACATGCTGTAAAAGAATTGTTAAGAAGAGAAACACAGAAAAGAAAATGGGATAGATAGAAAACAATAAATACAAATTAAATTAATTTAAATTAAATTAAAACAAACTAATAAAACAGCAAAATAAGAAAATTCAGTTAAATTATATTAATAATTTAAATTCAAATGATGTAACATTGGCATATTTATTTGTGTTAAAAAATAAAAGCACACTTGTAGTGCCAAAGATAATTAAGCACAAAATAATAAGCAAAACATTTGAAACAAAAGTAGAGAAAAACTTCATATAAAAGAAATCGCTTTTTATCACAAAAATTAACATGATTTTGTATTTAAAATTTGTTTCCAAGTCTATTGTAATTTATCAGAATGACAGAATTCAATCTAAATAAAATTTAAGTGTTTTCTTTTAAAGGGAACAAAATACAAAATTTTTACTAACGCATACAAATAAAGCTAAACAGCGCATGCACAATGAAATATCATTTTCCACTTAATTATTTTGTATTTTTTAAACTGAAATTCTTATTTTGTAATTTTCTAAATAAATTGCATCATAACATAAAAAAAAACAAAGTCTAATTAATAATCCATTCAGATATAAATTAATTAATCCTTTTCAAAAAAAAAAGAAAAATACAACAAAAAGAAAATCAAAATTATAAATTTTCAATTTTATTTAAATATAAATTAACTATTTTTTTAATTAAATATTTTTACCTTGCTAATTCACGTTGTAAATCATTCATTATTTGTACAGATTGATTTAAATATCTGACTTGTGATTGAGCAAATGCATGTAAATGACGTAAATGACTAGATTGTGATGTGCCAATCCCTTCCAATAATAATTTTGTTATTTCTGCTTGACGATCAAATTCTGATTGTGCAACTCGTAAATCACGTTCTGCCTAAAAGATACAAAGAAAAAGAAGAAAAAAAAAGAAAAGAAAAATCAAATAAAATAATTTCATTTAAAGTTTAAAAGCAGAAACATAAAAGATGTTTATCTACAGTCTACACACACACACCCATTATGCTTAGGATCATATGAACACAAACACACGCCAACACAAAAAAAAAGTTAAAGGAATAAAAATTAATTTACTAAAATTTTCTTTTTTTTTAAAAACTGATTTTCTTCTACAAAGAAAATTTATAAAAAAAAAATTTGTATTTTATTTGTTTGTTTGTTTTTTTTTTTTTGTTCTAAGAATAATATACCTGCTCCAAAGCAGCTTCAGGAGATATTCCATCTTTCTACGCGCAGCAATGAATGAATAAATTTTATTTTGATAAAAAATATTAAAAATAAAGAAGAAATAATAAAAATTGTATATTAAATTTTGAATAAAAACGAGAAAAAATTGACAAATAAAAAAAGCTTAAGACCGCAAACATAATGATAATTATTAATTCAATAAAAGTAAAAGACAAATGATATGAATTTTGTTTTGTATACAAAAAAATATAAATTAATTGTACGATCCTTTAATTGACATTGTCAGTTTTGATATATGAATAGTAATCCTGTCTGTATAGAATTTACGTAGAAAGAAAATTTTAAATAGTTCGAAACTCATATTTCGATGAGATTGACTGGAAACATTTTTTAAATAGTTCAGTTTAATTCAGTTCTTGAGAAAATAAATCTCATAATTTATTTATTTTGAAAATTTGCCATTAAATTCTAATTCACTAATCCCTGAATTATTTCATTATATAAAAATTATGGAAATCAATTGAACAATTGAATTTTATTTTATATAAAAATTAAAGAAAAAATAGAACATAAAAAAGGACATAATAAATAATTGCACAAAAAATTACTAAACGAATGAGATGAGATTTTCTTAAAAAGATTTTGGAAAAATAAAATAAAAATAAATTGTTATAAATTCAATTTTATTAAAATATTAAAATTGAAAATCTCATCCCACAAAGGATTACATATTTTTATATTTAGAATAAAACAAAATAAATAAACTTACCGTTTGTTGTCCCAACATACTTCTTGCCTTTCTAACACGATTTTTACATGCATCCAAATCCAATCTAAAATCAAATGACAAAAAAAAATGAATCAATAATGAAATTATTTGAATAATTTATAAAGTTTTATAAGTAGCAAAAAAAAAATCAGTTGCGACAAAAAAAAATGTATGTCAGTGCGATTGTTTTATTGTAATCTTGGGTTTGCAGAGGTTAACGAGATCTGTTTTTTTTTTTATTAAAACCGCAAGAAACATAAAATGAAAAAGAAAAAAATTAAAAATTAAAATCTGAATATAAATATCGGTAATCACGAATTTTTGTTTCTTCAAAATGTAATTTTGTAAGTCCTTTTGTGAAATGTAATGAGATAAATTTTTGTATTTTTTTATTTTTAAAATAGATGATTCAACTAAATTATATGACAGAGAAGATAAAATTGATTTGAATTTAATTTTCAAAACAGTTATTGTTTTTCTAAAACTTGGGAATAAACTAAAAAGTATATCCGGTGATTTGTGAATGTCGGTTTTTAATTGAAAATGGAAAAATATTGATAACGGTTGATTATTATTGAAAAATATAAAATATATCAAGCCGCTAATATACTTATATGGGAATACATAATCAAATCACTCAGAAATTAAATTAAAAAAAAATGTCAAACCTCTTTGATTCTAATATTCCTTTTTCTTTAGTAATTGTTTTCATTTCACCATCTAAAAATTTTCTTAATGGTTGAATATAACTAATACCAGCTGATGCAATAAAATCTCTTTCACATTGTCCCAATTTTTGTTCAGCTTGTCCAACTTTGATTAATGCACTCCCATAAGCACCATCCTGCCCAAACTCAGCACCAGCTTCAATCATATCCAAACCCAAATATTCTAAATTACTTAAACGATTTGGTTTTTTCTTTTCTATTTTTTCAAATATAAAATCCTCTACACGATTTCCAGGATTTGGTGTTAAAAATGATTCAGTATTTCTTACTAATTTTTCTGTCCATAATTTTGTACATTCAGCACGTTCAGATAAATTTTCAAAATGTGAATCTAATTCAGTTTTTTCAGAAGTCCCCAATTTTTCTTCTGTTAACTGAAATGTATTATAATACAACAAATGTAGGTATTTTATTATAATTGAAATTATTTGTAAACAAGAAAATATTAGATAATTTCTTATATATAAAAACCTTGGCAAGAAAAACAATTGGAAACAGAAAAAAATAATAAAAATATGCAATAAAAAAAAAGTAGTTCAATTAGCATTATTGTAATTAAATAATTAAAATAGATTAGAACTAATTTACTCTTACTTGAACAACTCTTGATATTGTTGAACCAGCATCTTTAACAAGTTTTTTCATATTGAAATCAGGCATTTTCATATTCATTTTGATATGGTTTTTTTTATTTACTTATACTATTTAAATAATGTTTACTTGTTCTTGACAAATTTATACAAATTATTTACTATTATCCGTTCAAATTCACAGAAAACAAGCCAACAAAATTCGGTTCAGATAAACTAATTTTTCTTCTTCCTTTATCTTTCTGAATTTTGACTTTTCAAGAAACGCTACAAAAGAATTTACTTCAACATTAAATATAGTTGTGGCACATTCATTACACATTCACTGCATTTTATAATTCATGAGTGTATACACAGATGGCACTCTCCCATTTTATATTACTTTAATTTTCTACAAGCAGGTTGCGTTAGTTCGTTTTTTACGCCATATGATTTCTCTTTATTTACAGTTTTTTCAAGTTTTAAACGTCATCTGAAAATCGAAACCAAACAAATTTGTTTGAAAGAAAGATTTTGTTCTATTTATTTAATTTTAAACACTTATAAGTTAATAATGCAGTTATGAAAGTATAAAAAAAAACTATTTAGATATATTATTCAGATATTATTGATTTAAGTGCTTAAAGACAACCCATTTTTTGAAGTTTTTTTTGTGAAGCCACATTTTTTACTAGAATTTTCAACAAAGCGAAGGTACAATTAAAACAATATAATTTTTTATTATTTTCTTAGGCATTTATTCATTAAATTTTTACTAAACAATACAAACTATTTTGTAAATACAAAAATAAAGAATCGTAAAAATTAATTATTATTCAAAATAGCATATTTAATCCCATTTAAAATGCTTCCCTGTTGTAATACAAAATTATAATTAGAATTTTTATCAAAATTTAATGTACATAAATTACGTTGTTCACATGTTGAAAAAATATTTCTTGGATATTCACTACCAATTGCATTATTATCCCATGTTATTTTAACATAATAAATAATATCTGGTGATAAAATAATTGTACGATCAAATATTACATCAAATATTGAATTATATTCAACATTTAATATAATACATTTTTTTTTATAAATTAAATTATTATTATCAATATTATTATTCGATTGTAATGATGATGATGATGATGATGTTATTTCAATAGCTAAATTTTCCGTATATTTTTCTGGTAAAAATAATGATAACATTGGCATTAATTTACTATTAATTGTTATTGATTTAAGTGCAATAAAACGATTACATGTTATATTTGTATTAAATTCCATTTCATCACCAATAATTAATGGTTTACATGCTTTATAATATGTACGTTGACATGGTATCCATGCTAATTTACTATTTATATATGAATTATCTGATATTTTTATTGTATCAATATCAACAATATCATTATAAATATCATCTGGTATTTCTAAATCTTTTATCACATTTTTAATATTATCTATATTTGTATTATCTAAATTTAATAATTGACATTCAATACGACACCATTCTTTAATTAAACATATTAAATTTAAATTTTGTTCTTTTATATTTAATTTTAAAATTAAATTTAATGTATTTTTTGTTAAATGAATATTATTATGATTATTATTTATAATTAATGAAAAATTATTATTATTAATACAACAATTTTGAAAGAATTTTATACAAATATGTATTAATGGTTTTAAATTTAAATAAACAGCCAAATTAATTGAATTTAATATATTTGTATAACGTAAATTTATTGTTATTAAATTTAAACATTTTAACATTAAATCATTAATTAAATATTTTTCTGATGTTAAATATAATTCCATTAAAATATCAATATCAATTATATTTAATTGATCTGTATAAATAAATTCAATCATTAATTGAAAGACATCTAAATTTATATCTGGTATTTTTATTAATTTTTGTTCATGATTTAATGGTCCATAAAACATTGCTTCAAAAACTGGACTGGCTGATGATAATATTAATTTATGACAATTTATTGTTGTATTATCAATTAAAAATGAACAATCTGTATATTTTTCTGTTGTTAAAAGTAATGCTAAACGTGAACTTAATGATGATAAATTCATTTTTGATATTTGTTGTTGGGACGTCATTATTAAAGATTTTTTTTTTTTACTTTTCACCTTTTTTCTTTCTTTTTTTCTTTTCTTCTTGTTTGTCTGTAAAATAATAAATGATCTAATTAGATTTTGAAGAATTATCAATTTTCAAATAAATTGAAATTTAAAATATTTTTTATAAAATTTAAGATAAACAACTCGTCGACATAAATCTAATCATTAAAATTCAAATGAAAAATAATGAATCATTATTCTGAATTTCTGAATAAACAAAAATTCCTATTGAAAAATAAACAAAATGCGATTGTTTATCAAATATAAATAATTTTTTGTTTATTTTTTCATAACAATAACTAATTAGGTTCTGTCTCTCATTTTCTTTCTCTTTCAAATTTCCATCCAATTGAATAAATAAATTCTCTTTCTAAGAACTATTTTTTTTTTCTCTGTTAATAATAATTTATGTAAAAATCAAACAAAATAAAATAACATTAAAAAAAATATACGCAGAAATTCACGTGGATTAGATCACCTGGAAATAAACAAAAAAATTGTTTTTTTTTTTTTTGAATAATTTTTGCATACAAAATAATTAATGAACTTGTTCTTTTCTTCTTCGTCTTCTAGAATCACATTTTTGATTATTATTTCATTTGTATTTTTTTTTCCTCTTGTTTCTGATTAAGATTTTGTGTTGAAAAATAATACGCGGGAATTTACAAGATTATACAATTCTCTTCACATTTATTAATTTTACTCTCTCACTCTCCCTCTCTCTTTTTCTCTTTGCTATATACACATCCATTATTTCTTGGCTTCTAATTATAAACATTTATTTTATTATTATTTAGAAGTAAGAAAGAAAAAAAAAAAGCTCACGACCTCTAAAAACAGGTCAGAGGATTTTGCACTCAATAATTATTTATAAAATTCTATTATTGTTGTTGTTGTTGTTTTTGGTGTCTTTTTTTTATTGCGTTTGTTTTTTTGTTTGTTTGTTTGTTTGTTTGTTTGTTTGTTTGTTTGTTTGTTGCTGCTTTTAAAATTGACTTTATAATTATTCGTTTCGTTTTTTGTTCTAATTTATTTAGAAACTTCAATAAAATACTTTTTTTTTTAATTGATTTAAAAACCCGACTTATTAAAAGTGAATGATTTTTCAAAAAAAAAAAAAACTGAAAATATTTCAACATTTTCTGACGTCACACAACACGAATAAATATTATTCGCAATGATAACACTTTTTGTAACGAATGAAATGGATTTTTTTATTCAAACAATTTTTTGTTAAAAATAGATTTTCATTTTTACATTTTTTTCTTTCAAATAAATTTACTGAAAACTTTTCTAGTTTAGTTAACTAAAAAAATACAAGTCGGGCAAACTACAAACAAAGAAAATTATATAAATTTTTTTTTCTGACTCTTAGAGTCTGTTTATAGGTATATTTGTTTGTTCGTTGATTCTGTTGATGTTTTTTTTACTTACTTTTTAAATAGAAATTAAATTCAAATTTAAACGAATTTAAAAATTCACTTTTATTTTTTTTATCATAAATTTCAATTAGAACTTTTTGTAAGAAAATAAAAAATTGTTTTTATTTTTATTTTATTTAAAATTTATTCACGAATTAATTTAAATTTCCATAAAATAAAATAAACTTTTGTTTAAAGAACTTTTTCTCTTTATTAAATTAAATTATTAAATGTCTCTGTTGCTCCTTTGTCTTTTTACAATTTAATTTAATTAAGTTAAATTTAAATATTCAAACGTCGAATGAAAAATTATTTTAACAAAAAATAAAACTCAAACAAACTAACTTTACTTTGACTGTCTTTCAGTCTCCTCTATTTGAATGACTGAATTCAGATTTTAAGAATTAAGATATTCTCAACTAAAATCACGTCTCCACTTAACATATAAAAATATCTTTTCTCTTTCTTCTCTCTATAAAACTTCTTTCAAGAGCCGAAGAACGATGCAAAATAAAATTTCGCGAATTCAATAAAAAAAAAAAAAACAAAACAAAACAAAAACAAAATTAACAAAAACATTGGAATGGTAAATTCAAGTCAGCTGTTCTTAGTATTGTAATAAAATTTTTGTATTTGTGTTCGTATTACAAGAAAGTAACAGATTTTATGTTTGTATTTTTTATCAGTTTTCAAATGAATTGACCATTTTTATATTTTTAGTCTGGAATTATAAAGTTGGGTACTGAAGCTCGAAGCTGACACATACCAAACACATACACCAGAATATACAAAAACAAGTTGACTTTAATTTTATTAATCTTTGGATCGATTTGTTATATTTTAAATTTCTGTTAAAGTTCTAATTCTGTTCATATTTCTGAATTAAACAATTTAAAATTCTTCAACATTATTTCTTTAACATCTTAATTATGCTCTCTCTCTGTCTCTTTCTTTTGTGATCACATAACAGCCACTTAAAATTATTCTTGTTACTTGGCTTTGCCATACATGCTAATTAAATTATATTCTATTCGGAATGAATGAATTTGTGTAGTATAATCTAAACAATAACATAATTAAACTAATGTAAAGGGGGCTCGTCTAACTAATCACAATTATTGACAAATATTTTTAGACAGAATTAATTTCTTTAGATAAAAATTGATGATATTTCAACCGGTTTACTTACAACAATCATCAATTTTTTTTTTTTTTTTGTTTTTCTTTTTATTTCTAATACAAATTCTGTAACAAATCGTTGTCTATTCATCTCTCTATTCTTTGGTGGTATTTTTGTTTTCTTCCAAAGACAACAAATAATGTAACGTAAAAAAAAAATCAATTTTTTTTTTATACGTAACTAATTTCTGCGCAAAAATACGAAGCGAATCAATAAATATTCACCTTGAACTCGAAAATTTATAAATTATTTTTTTTATTTATTCACTTTTTTTTTTTTATTATTATTTTTTTTTATAATGAAAACGATGAATGATGATGATGATAATGACGATTATGATAATCGACCAACTACACATACAAATATAAAATATAAAAATGTTTAATAGGAATTTTTATTTTATTCATTCTTTATCTCTCTCTCTCTCTTGTGTATTAAAAAACACGTTAGATTTTGTTTCATTTAAAGTTGATATACGTTTTTGTGCTTTTAAAATGTTTTTTTATTTATGTTGTTCTTCTTCTTCTTCTTCATCATTTTTCTTAATAAAAAAAATTCAAGCAAGTTTTTATTCAATTTTAAAAGAACAAAAAAAAAAATAATAAACCCAGCTGAGCTTGAGATGAGAAGAATAATCTTTCTATCTGTAATTTTTATGTTTTTGTAGACTTGAATTGAGACACTGATGACTGACTATAGGTTTAACCAAATTTATTATGATGATGATGATCTGATCGACCGGCATCATCATACTTGAGTTTCAATAACAAACTCTTTTATTATTTGTTGTGTTTACGAAAAAAAAAAACTGGTTTTTAAAATTTATTTAGTTATAAAAAAAACAACAACAAACAAACAAAATAATGAGAAAACAAAACAATTGAGTTTTGAACACTTTTGATAAATGTTTTAAAACAGAGAACAAAAAAAAAATACAAACCTATATTTTTTATTCCAATGACAACGATTGTCGACTGATTACAGAATAGCAAAAAATCATTTTTTTTTAAGTAAATAAAATTGTTTTGTATTTAACGAAAATACAATTTTTTTATTTACACAAAAAATTAACGAAGTAATGTAACACTTATGTTATTTCTCTACTCTAAATATTTATTTAATGTAATTCGTATTTATTTTTTTTTATTTAAAATATTGATGACGACTGATGATATCCGGGCATTGATTTTTTTTTTTATAAATACTGAATATTTAATCAATTTGTATATAATTTAATTAATTCTGTTAGTGAAATTGAATTTCTTTTATTAATTCATTTATTGAACTATTTCAACTTTATAAGGTAACAAACAAAACTTAAATTAAATAGAGTCCGTTTGCAAGTACGTAGAATCATTATTACTTTTTTTTATTGATTTTTCCCTGGATGGTTGACGATTTTAAAAAAATGTTTCCCTTCATACAAATTTAAAACTTACATTTTTTTTTATTCACTCCTTTTGTCTAAGCTCCAGTCTCTTTTTTTTCTTCCAAATACACAAACTTTTAAGATTTAAAAATCACAATAATAATATTAACAACAACATATAAATTCCATTTAATAAATAGACGTCACAACACGTGAATTTAGTTAAAATTTAAAATCAAATATAGACAAAGTAAACAAAAAATTAGCATCAATGTTAAACAATTAAAAAAATAATTCAATGTAATTGTGACAAGATAATTTCAATAAAAAAAAGCAAAACAAAACAAAAACGCGTTACCACAACTCAACAAACTATTTTGTAATAAATATAATGAAAATGAAATATTCTAAACTAACTCCAAAGAATCAAGGTGAATATTATTATTATTTTTTTAAGTTTGCTATAATTAATGTCCCTCTCTCTCTCACACACTCTCTATACACTTTGCCAGTTACTGATTCATATTTCATACTGATAAAATTTCATCTCTTTATCCAATCTCAGCTCTTTTACAGAACAGTGAAAATTAAAACTTCTATATTTTTGTTCCTCTCTATTTTATTTATTTATTTTTTTCCTCTCATTTCATCTTATTCCTAATTCGTTAAAGTTTGTGACGTGATTATAATTTTATAAAATGCAGTTCTCTTTAACTTGTTTTCTTGAAGAAGAAGAAGAAGACAAGAAAAAAAAATTAACAAAACAAAAAATAAGACGAATAAAAAAAAAATAGAGCCAACAGATGAAGAAGATTACTCAAACACACAGACAAAAACACTTTTGGCATGAGCAGACACAAAGTCAAGTCAAGTGAATATATATATATAAATAAATAAATAGCTTCTCATTTTTCTTTTATCGTCATTTTGTTCGGATTTTTACAAACCAGAGAAAAAAAAAACCCATTTCTTAAGACAACAAGAATATTGGTTTGGTATTGATTCCTGTATCGTCTAATTATAAAATTTATTTTTGTGTTTTGTTTGGCATAATTTTTATATTTTCCTTTTTTTTTTGTAATATTTGTAAAATTCAATTAAAAATGGGTTAATTGTGTTTGGTAAGAAAATGATCAAGATAATAATAATTGGAACGGGTCAAGGAACTTTGTTTTGTTTTGTTTTTTTTTTATTGAAAAATAAAAGAACAAGATTTTTTACATTCTTTTTGCTGAAACAACGTTTAATAATTATAATGTCTGTCTATGGATGATGAAGTTCGTTGATCTTCAAGTTTCATGAAATCCTAAAAAAATCTTTTGAAATTCCAATAAATGTTAAAATATTTGTAAAGACAACAGAAACGGTCTAAAATTAGTTAACTCAATAGAAATTCCATAAACATTCCAAATAAATTAATTAATTGACAATAATAATTTGTAGAGTTAGTTTATGTGTATTGAAATACAATATTTTCATCTCAATTTCTCTGGAAAAACGAAACGTTTTTTTTTTAATTTAATTAAAAATTAACACAACAAATTTTGTTGAAAAAGACGTAATTGGATCCTATTATAATTCTGATTCAATTACTGTCTACATACAGTAAAAAATATCAAAAAATAAAAATATTCAACATATGCATTGTTGGATCGTACAAACTGCAATAATTTTCCATAAATAAAAATGTTAAATGTTCTCTACTTGTAAAATTCTCTGATCAGCAATTTTATCTTTTCTGTTCATTATTATTCTCAACCCTGATTTACGATTGATTTGAAAAAATAAAAAAACGTTAAGTCCATCCCTGAATTTTACAAGTGTCATTATTTTATCGATTTTTTTTTTGTTTCATTACGTAATTAAAGTAAAATTATTTCATAGCGTTTTGTGTTCATTATGTCATCGTAGCACAACATTATTATAATAAAATTAATTTTATGTCATGAGATGACAAACGCCTACTACATTTAAAAGAAGTTTTTTTTTTGTAAAAGAACAAATGAATTACAAAAATGAAAAACAAAAACAAAATGAATGAAATGAAATAAAATTAAACTTAAAACTTGACATTGAAAAATAAAAATCTATCACAATAAAGACAAAACATTTAATTTCAAGGTCTAAGTAGTTTAACTTGACATAGACACGACTCACAAGTTCTTTACTTTGAATACCCAGATAATAATTTTTTTTTTTTTTTATAATTTAATTAGAAAAAAAACTATTTACATTTTTATTGCAGGCGTCCTAGTTTATGATGAAGTTTTATTTCAATGCAATGAAATGAGGAAACGGAACATTTTATCAAAACAAATTTTTCTTCTTTATTTATATTTTATTTTTAAATTTCCAATACAAAAAGATGATCAAACAAAATTACGTTGGTTACAATTTTATACGGATGATCGTAAATTATGTCCAAATTGTTTTTTAAATGAATTTAATTGTGAAAATTTTTTTTTAAATGAAATTGAATTTATAGAAGAAAATTTAGCTGATTTTTTTAATATTTTGTTCGGTGTTAGAAATGTTCAATTTGGTAGACTTAAATTCACTGATAAAAAAGTTGTAGTTAAATATTTACTAAAACGTGATAAACTGCAAGAGTTACGAATAAATCAGCAAAATGTGATTTTAAAAGAATCACCTAATTTTTGTTCTGATAAAAATTCAATTACAAAATTCGTAGAGAAATTGGATAATTTTGCTAATGATTTAACTGTATTGTTTTTACTTAATATAAATATTCAACCACTTCTGTTAAAGGTTAGTAAAGCAATTAGAAACCATAATCTAAATCTAATTATTTATTCTTTCAATAGATTTTAGAAAAAACTGACGTTCCTGTACAAAAATTATATAAAACTTGTGGTTTTATTGCAATAGAATCATACGAAGGAAGAACATTAGTTGAATTTTATCAAAGTCCATTTAGAATACGTCTTTCCATTGCTTTAGAACTCTTAAACGCATCTCTGAAGTTCACAAATAATACTACAGGATTCCGGTTAGAAAACCAAATTCATTTTTAAATAATAATTAAGTTTTCAATTTAAATATTCCAGTATATATTTGACAGACGCAAATCCAGATAATATTGTTGTCAATACTGATCTAAAAGTATCGATTATTGATCTCGATAACATTTTAATTGTTGATGGTAATCGGAATCAAACAGATTTATCATGGAAAAAAATTCATAAATATGAAAGAAATGAATGTATTGGATGTTTTGCATATATTCCGGCGGAAATTTGTAATTATCATTTGACTGATATTAACATTTTCTCAATTTGTCAAATTCTAAGAGAAGATTTATATGGAAATACACTAAAAGGATTTCTTCATTCAATTCCATATGAATTGGGAAATGATTACAATAATTTAGATAAACTTTTATATGAATGTGTATTTTGTAATAATAATTGTGAGAATAGATTTGTTGTTGCTAATCAATTAATAAAATTAATTGAACAAATTTTAGTGTGATATTAATTAGGACTTTTGTTCCTCTCAAACAACTTTTATAACAATTTAAATAAGTTTTATTAATTAGGTTCTTTTTTTATATTCTTAAATTAAAAGTAAAAAAAAAATTTAAAATAATAAATTGAATTTTTATTTCATTTTTCAAATTTAAAAATGTTACGTAAAATTGATAGGTGAAATTATGTTTAATTGGAGAATAAATCTTGTTCATGTTAAATGGAAATTAACTAAATTTTACTTAATTATTCTTCTCTAATCGAAATGTTTATTAATTAAAAACGAAACATTTTTATTATTATGTTGAACAATATTTATTTTTAATTTTTTAATTATTGAAATGGGAATAATTTTTAGTCTTGAATTTAAATTTAACAAAATAACACTTTTCCTTATTTCTTTTTATTTTTTCTGTTTTTATTCTTTTGATTTTTTGAAAGATTTTCACTTGTAACGATATCTTTAAATTTTTCAATTGTACTACGAACTTCTTTAAGTTCAATAAATGCTCGTCTTGCCAGTTGACCTTCAGGAACAGAAATATGTTCATATATTAAAATATTTATTGATTCCTTTAACAATGACTCTGCTTCAATCAGTTTGTTCTGTGAAATAATTTGTTTTTTTTAATCCAATTACAGTAATTAGTATTTATTTCAAGTTTTTACCAAAAGCTCACTGGACGTAATTTCTTTTGTATCAAAATTTTTTTGTGCCAATTGTACCAATGGTACGTAGATTTCATATAAAGTAATTCCAGCTAATCGTGATATACCTGGTTGAAGTATTCTAATAATTGGTAATAAACTACTACATAGGTCAAATTTATGCTTTAGAACGGTTCGTGATGGTGATCCTTGAACACAAATATTACGCAATAAAGCTGCCATATTTTGTTTCATTTCAATAACAAATGAATGATTTGGATTCAATATGGAACTATATTTGTCATTTGCTTGTTCTAAACGACGTAGATCAAAACCTAAAATTTAAATAATAAAATATTTTATTAATTTCAAAATGTTCAACTAAAAATAATTTACCAATTTCTTGAATATCATTTTTAGCATCATCTAAAATTGTTTTAATTTCTTCTAAACTTACTGTGGTATTACAATGTAAACACTTCCAATTTTCACTGCAATTAATAACTGAATCATAAATACTTAATAATAGGGATGGAAATGGTTTTTTATACTTATTAAAAATACATAATCCGCTATCACAGTTTTTGCATTTAATAGAACTTAAATGCGTTCCCAATTCTGTTGGATCTAAACACCTTTTACAATTACACACAAAATATTTTCCTTCTCTTAAGAATTGACGTCGATCTGCAGTATTCTAAAGTTTTTATTAAAAGAATTATTTAATCTAAAATGAGTTAATAAATCTTGTACCAGCAAAGATCGTGTATAATTGAAATAAATTGTTTCATCAGCTTTTATTGGTTGACTAGCATAAATTCGAACTGTATACTCTGAGTCAATTGCAACCAAAGTGTTTCCAATACAATCATGTGCAAGCAAAGCTGAATTTGGATAAATTGCACGTATATTAAAACCATTTGAAACGAAACCTTGTAATGCCATCGGACCCCGTATCTCAAAACTGTTTACATCAAAAATACCGCATATTTTTTGTATTAAATCTGAATCAATTTTTATTGGAAGATTTTTAAGAATTCCAGATGTGAGAATTGGCTATAAAAATTTAAAAAAAAAATCTATTCCATACAATAACTTCTTGTATTTGACAAATATACCTGAACAACAGATTTGTCAATAAATTTCCAAATTAACGTGTCTCTTCTGGCTTCTAAGTGATCCTCCATTTCTAATAATTTTTCATATAGTGTCTTATCAGCAATAGTTGAAAGTAAACATTTTATTATAGTTGCTGTCTAAAAATTAACATTTTAAATAATAAAATCAATAATAAAGTTAATTTTCCAATCAAACTAACGTTAAAATTATCAAATAAAAAATTTTTATCCACTCCTGAATTTTTAAGAAAAGCACATTCATCTTTTGTGACATAACAACTGCATAGCTTGCATAATGGCACCATTTGACATTCTCTAAAATAAACAATTTAAATTTTAACCAAAAACAAATCTTTAAGAGTGTAAGTCTTATAGCACTAATTACCCATACGTCCGTGATAGAATTAATTCTCATAATAATATCTTAAAATATTCTTTTCAATTGGTTTTTCACTTAATTTTTGTTTTAAGATTCATAAAGCTTTTTACTTACTTGCAAACAGTTGTTGATGGACGATAACATTTTAAACAACATAAATCTGCTTCCCAGTAAAGTCCAGTAAAAATAGGTAATTCAGTTAAAATTAATTCACCTTGTTTTAAATCATTTTTAGCCACCGAATATCTTTTAATTAAAAAAAAAATCCGTTTTTTTTTTTACAATAATTAAAAATTAAAAATTCATAAATAATAAACGAACCTCCCAAATACTGTATTTCTTTTAATTTCATATTTATTATTATTGCACATTTTTTATTGAAATAATGAAAAAAAAATTAAAATTCACTTTAATATCTTACTGATGATGACAAAACTAATTACTATACTCATTGAGCTCAGACTAAAAAGATAAATTTCGTGTTTAGTTTCTTTTCAGAAGTAGGTACGAAAATTTTTGTCTAGAGAGCTAATATAATTTTAGATTTTGACTTTAAAATTTATTTTTGAAACAAAAAAAAAATAAATTTTTGCCGCGGATCATCGTCAACTAGTAAAAACCAAAAAAAAAAAAAAACAAAAGAAAATAGTTAGGCAAGAAATAATAAAAAGAAGAGAATTAAAGTTTTTTGTTTTTTTTTGTTGTTGTTGTTAGTGTTGTTGTTGTTTCTTTGATGTTCCGTTTTTCTATTTTTTGCTTTATAAAGTAACGCTACCATTTATTTCTTTCGATGGAGGAGACTGGTAACCTTTAAGTTTTTTCGATGGAGGAGACTGGTATTTAGTTGTCGTCAAATAAAAAACGATTTTTATTAAAATCATGAATTATTTTATTGTCCTTTCGTATCTCTGTTAACTAATTTGAATTTATTTACATTATTTTTTAATAGCATATTATTATTCAGGAAGGGCTTATTTACAAAGAAAATAACGAGAAATCTTTTAAAATTGTTTTTTTTTTTTAATTTCCATTTTTCATAAGCAATATTTTCTATTCAGTGTTAATGAGGAAAATATGGTTGTAATTATTTTAGTCATAAAATTAAAACAAGAAGAAAAAATTATTAATTATTTTTGTTGACAAAAATTTATTTCTTTTTCTTCATCATTATTTTTATTTACATTCACTTTACATTTTCATCTTCATTTTATTTTTCAATTTTAAACTGATATTCATCTTCATCAAATTGATTGACTGAAAAACATTCTATGCCATAACCGAGACTCGAACTCAGGACCTTTCACAATCCGGGTTAATGCTCTATTCATATTTTTTGTTGGCTTATAAATAAATTGTATTTTTCATTGGTATAAACATTTAATCACTAATAAAAAGATATTTATTATCGTCTGCATTTTTATTCACATCCAGAAAAACGTTACTGTTTTCTACATCTTTAAACAATCTATAAAAGCATTGAGTATCGTATCTACTGCTGGGAAAAGAATAACTAAAAAAAAAAATATTTGTAATAAATAATAAAAACTATAAAAAAAATACAAGATTACTTACAAATTTAAGAAATTATATCCAAAATATAAGTATTTTTGTTTAGTAAAATTTTGTCTAAACTTTTTTCGTAAATCGCTAAACATTAACATATTCATTCCATAAGATACTTCAATGTACAAATATTGAAGATTTTTACAGTCTTTTAATGGAAAAATATCTTCTGCCAGAAGCTGAAAATAAAAATTGTAAATTTCAAAATAAGATCAAATAATTACAGTTTTGTTTTTATTCTCACATCCATTACTTTTAATTCGAGTCTAACTAATTGATTAAGTTTAGCCATTTCAATAAAAATCTTGTTGCTTAAATTAAAAATTTCGTAGGATCTTAAAGAAAACACCCTTAAATCTTTTAATTCAGATATTGAATGTCCTACTTCTTCATCACTTGTCTCTGGAATACCAGTAAAACCATAATCTGTTATCTAAAATACAAACAATTTTAAAATTAATTATTTTCTACATTTTATTAAGAATCTACCTTACTTTACTGGGGTCATATATATATATTGAGATTTCTGTTAGCAATCGTAAATGTTTCCAAATCACTTGCATCGCTGTACTTGTCACAAGAAATTCATTACTCCAACAAAAATCTAGTTTCAGTATTCTTAAGTTTTTAAATTTCTCAGCTATTTCAGAAAATACGTTATAATTAACATTTTCCAAATTGAGATTACATAGATTATCATTTTTTTCCTTCAATAGTCCCATCATTAAATCATCTTTTGACACCAAATATATATCCATTTTCAAAACCTATAAAAGATAATTTTAAAATTTGATGACACTACTTACAGTTTTATTTTACCTCTAATTTTTTAAGTTTTCCCATAAGCTTCATTTGTTTTGGTAAATCTTTTTCAGAACTTATTTTCAACGATTTTAAATTTGTGAGATTATTGCAAATAAATGGAAAAATTTTATCTGTATTCACATCTAATAAATCAATAATTGATAAAGTATTGAGATATCGATGATTATTTAAAAGCAAAATAATATCATTATTGGTTTTGCCAACAGATAATGATAATAATTGTAAATTTGGAATATCGACCAATTGCTTTATAAAATTTAATTCTATTGTACAGGATATTACTAAATGTTTTAATGTTGAAGCTATTAAAGTAATATGCTTGAAAAAACATTTAGCTTTAATTCCGTGAGTATGATCATCTTCACAAATTATGTCCATATCTAATTTCTCTATGTTTATCATCACTGACAATAATGGTTCAAATAAATCACTTAAATCTGTTTTATCTTTTATGGAAACATTACTAACTTTAAGTTCCTTTATATTCTTAAGAGAACCACAGGTGTCTAAAATGTTCATTTGGTTTGGTATTTTATCAAACTGGCAATGATCAACTATCAAAGTTTTTAGATATGTTGCCTTCTTAAGAATCGATAGAAAATTTAATGCACACAAATTACAATTATTAAATTTTATATATTGAATGTGATTTTCAAATGGAAACCATGAAAATTTAGAGCTAAATTTACGTTTTTCCAATTGAACATTTTGTAAAACTCGAGTCCAATTGAATTTCGCAACATTTTTAGGAATTGTGAATAACACTTTTTTTCGCAATGTTGGATGTTGAACAATTTTATACCAATTTGAACACACTAAACTTACTTTCTTCAAATCTATCATTGAGAGATAAGAGAATATTTCCAAGAAAACCTGAAAATTCAAAATATGCATTATAATTTTTCATTAAAAACTTCAAAATTGAAAACTTACTTCAATTGGTAATTCTAAAATTGATTTCATTTTCTTATTATTTGTTCTTATCATTTGTTGATTGCAAGCCATTTTAGTAATTTCATAACGTTATGAAATCATGTGAAAACAATATTCAGTCTAAATACAGTACAAACTGTAATTGAATTAAAAATTTTACATTTTCAAAGGAAAACAGAATTAAATAAAAAGTATTATTTTATTAATAATTCCAAAGAACTTTTTTAATTAACTAATTATTATTAAACATAATTAAAAACATGTGATTAACACTAAACTATATATTGAAATATACGTGCACTCAATTGTAGAATCGTTCAATAACTGTGAAGTAAAATAAATATTTTTGATTTTATAAAACAAAATTGTGATATTAAAGAAGAATAGTGGGGATATTACGACATATTACATCATTTCCCCTTTATAATAACAAACATCAGTTTAAAATATCTTTTCGTTTATATTTTATTTTTGTTTTATTATTTGCTGGTCACAATATGAGTCACTATTAAAAATCATTTTCTATCTTTACCCAAAAAAAATGTTATTATTTTTTAATTCTACATAAATCATAATAATAATCTACTAACTATCTACTAATTCTTTAAGTTTAACCATTTCAATAAAAATCTTGTTGCTAAATTAAATAAATAAATTAATTCACCAGAATTAATTATTGAAAACTTATTTTCAAATTAAAATGTTACAAAGTTAGTTTATTATAAATAAAAATTAAATAAATATAAACAAAAATATTATTAATTATCATTATAGATTTAATTTTATAACAAAAAAAACCGAAAAATTAATTAAAATATAATTTTAATCAAATATTAAAATTTTATTGTGAAATCATTTTGCATTGGCATAAATTTTTTATAAAAACAATTGACTGTTTTATCTTTACTAACACATTCACAAATCTATTTTATATTCACATTTTTATAGTACAATTATTGGCTCTAATATTTCAGTACGTAAACATAAAACTCTACCAAACAAAAAAAGAACTACATCTGTCAGAATTATAATAATTATATTATTAAAGTCACTATAATAAGTTTAAAAAAATTTATAGTATAAGACAACAATCACAAGTTGTTCCAATTATAATTTATGAAGTGTATTGTTATACAACATTATAAAAATTGGCTAAAACTTTGTAAAGTTTCATTCGATTTTAATAACATCCAGAGAAATAAAGGCTGAACATAATGGAACCACTTGTTGCTAATCAAATGTTTACAGAGAATTATAATACAGTTAACACAATTTTAGAACTACCACCGGAAGTAAGTTTTTAATCAATTATATCTTTAATTTTAAATAATAACATTTTTTGTTTGTTTTCAGATTATCTTGAAAATTCTCTCTTATCTCTCAATAAGTGATCTTAAAGAGACAAGTTTAGTTTGTTCAAGTTGGTATAAAATTACACAACATCCATCAGTGGGAAAACGATTATTATTTAGAATATCCAAATATAAAAAAAAATCAAAATTTACTAGAATATTTCACAATGTTCATATAGACAATATTAAATTATCGTCAAAGTTTCCATTTGAAAATAATGTTCAATATATTGCATTGAATGAATGTAAAATTCGTTCAAAAGATTTTTTAATGATGCTTAAAAAAGCGAAATCTTTAAAAACTTTAATAATTACAGAATGTGATTTTGATCAAATACCAAATAAATTGGATATTTTAAGAATTTGTGGTGAACTTAAAAATATAAAGGAATTAACAATTTATCAATATTACACACGTATTAATGTTGATAATTTTTTTGAAACATTAATGTGTGTGATGCCAAATATAGAGAAATTGGATATTCAAGTTGCTTTGGAAATAAATAATAAGGAAGATGGATATTTATGGGGTCAAGAAATGGGTATTCAACCTATGATTATAATTAAATATATAACAAAATTAGCTTTCAAGTTGAAGTACTTGGCTTTAGATTTTTTAACAGATATTCATTTTATACAACAATTGAGTAATATTGAAAATTTGCGTTTGACAACATTAACTATTGACTATTCGACTGTTGATATTGAAATATTTTTATTAAAACAGCATTATCTTACCAGTTTAACAATATTAAGGAAATATGGTCAGAGTTACAAAATAGAAAACAATTATTATTTACCTATTTGTAATAATCTAAAAAATTTAAACACTCTTATTTCCACTGAATATTATGACAGTTATAAAGAAGACATTTACAAAGATTTATGGAAATTAAAACGACTAAAAGTTAGTGTTTTTTTTTTATAATTTAATTATTGATTAAAATTCAATTATGATTTATTGCAAATATTGAAAAAAAAAAAATTGTATTATAGATTGTAAAAATTAGTAACAATTTTGTTTCTAAGGATGTGTTAATGAAGGGTCTATTCAAAGAAAAAAATTCGCATCTCAAAGAATTACACTTAAAATATTTAGAATTTAATATACTTTGTGAAATAGCTGATAAATTTCAAAACTTAACAGTTTTAAATATTGTTTGCCGTGCTAATATAACAAATTATGACATTCAAATTATATGGAAAAACTTACGATGGCTTAGAAAAATTTCGTTGGTAATTTTTGGATCTAGTAAAGTATACAAAATTTTATTTAAATTAAGAAAATACAAATTATGAATTATAAAAATTATTTAGATTACAGATTATGCTTTTACTGGAATTCCAGAAACAAATGAACAAGTACAGGGATATTCAATAACACAATTAAAAGGTTTACGCATTATTGCTTTTGCATTTGATAGTACAAAATTAACACAAGAATTAATTTTTGAACTTGCCAAATTGAAAGAATTAAATGTACTTCGGCTTTGTACTATGAATGTATGAATTATATAAAAATACGTATTAGATTCTGTTAATAATTATTATTTTTAGATTCTTTTAGAAGATATTTTAGTACTGAAGGAATGTAAAGAGCTTCAATTTTTATTTATAAGAATGCATTCAAAATTTAAAAAATCAAAATTTAAAATTATTTTTAAAAAATTAAGACAATATTTTCCTAGACCAAAACATTTAAACTTTGGAAAATATTTTGTGCATTTGTAAGTTGTACTTAAGAATCCGAGTATTTTAAATTACTTAAATTTTTTTTTTAGTTATTCTGATTCAATTTATAATGGCAACAACTTTAAGGCAAATGATCTATCTGATAATTTCTATGAATTACTAGAAAATGAAACATCTCAGTTTGAAAATCTCGTTGATTATTCTGAAGATGAGAATGATGATGACGATGATGAGCACGAAGATGAATATGGACAAAATCTCGAGGAACATCCAATAAAACATAAAAATGAAGACAAGATTACATTCAAAAATGAAGAAAGCGACAGTGATATCTACGAGTATGAATTTCCAAAAAAAAATTCACGAAATTTAAAAATTAAAAGATTAATAATGCTATTTTTTATATTAATAATGATGAAGAGTCCATTTATATTCGACAATTGACCACGAATATTTAGATAAATTAATATACATTTTATAATTAAAAAAATTGTGTCCTACCCACTATTGAATATTTTTCGCAAATGAAATTCAAACATTATTGGGACAATTTAAAATTTGCTAAGAAATTGCTAAATTTGAACAAAGAATTAGTAATTTTAGTTTGATGATGTGTATCTGTGGACGAAGAAATCTATGTAAATATAGAATACTTTAATATTATAAAAATACTATAAAAAAAAATATTTTGTTTTTTAACAAAAAACAAAAAAATCCTCTAAAATCTTAAAATCACAATCCAATAGGAATCGATCGGAAATACTTACTTTGAACTTTAAATTGATATAGTTGATTTTTTTGTAAAACATTTTCTGCATTTTAATCATAAACATTTTGTTAAATCTCCAAACTGTTTCCCTAATTAAAACAACAATAATCAAAAAATTTTCATTTCACATTTTTATTTGCTCTTTTGTTTTTTTTTTGTTTATTTGTTTTTATTAAAACTTTTCATGTTTATTTTAATTTATAATTTTAAAACAATCACTACTGAAATAGTACATTAAATTTTTTAATTAATTAATATTTTTATTAATTATAATTATTATTTTTTATTTTCAATCAATTCATTCATATTTGTTGTTGTTTTTATTTCTCTTATTTATTTTTTTTCTGTTGCATTCACTACCTACACTTATACTCCACACATAAACAACAAATTTACATTACAAGAAAATGTGTGGGGCGTGTGTGTTCCTTTTCAATTGTCGTCATCCTTTTCATATTATTAAATAACGATCAGTTTTTATATATTTTCCTCATAAAAAATTTCTTCCTTTTAACAAAAAAAAAAAAAACAAAGAAACGATCAAAATAATAATTTCCACATTTTTCTTTTAAAAACAAATGCGCGAGATAACAAATTAAAATAAACGAAAAATAAACAGAATAATAAAATTAGTTGTTAAATTAAAAATAATAATTGTTTTTATATAGGCAAAGACATTTTTACAATTATCAATTATGAAAGTCAAGTGAAAAGTGTTAAAGAAAAAGATTTTATTATTATGGAGTTGCACTTGAGGAAAAACGGATCATAATAGGAGAAGCAGTAAGAAATGTGACAATTACATGCCCCCACCGCAGACAATGTTTTTGGAAGAAGATTTTGTTGAAGAAATTTTTAACCAGCAAATGTTTACTTAAAAATTTCTACAAATCAGAAGAATTACAAAAAGAAATTGATCATCAACAAATCAGTAACTTCAATATTGTTTCAATGTATAGTTTTGGCAGAAAACACATCCAATATACAAGCAACGCTTTTCGTGAGTGTTTAAACGAGTCAAAAATTGAGGGGAATTACCAGAATTCCGTAAAAATAAGTAATGAGAAATTGAAAAAATATTTCAACAATTATAAATTTACGAGAAAAAATGGTTTTGTTTGGATTTAGTGTATCAACTAATGAAGTTGATGTTTCCATTCGAATGAATGCACCATTCATGAAATAAATGCCCCTCCTATGTCATTGGGAGAATTGAAAGCACAGCACGAAAAACTTTCAAAATAATACCTTCCACTACAAAATACGATAAAGTATTAGAGAAGTTAGATGCTGAAGGAGTTGTTACCAAGTTTGAATCAATTGGTGATTCAAAAAATACGAGGTAACAACTCAAAAAGCAATTATCAATTATAAAAGACAATTGAAAAGTGTGCCACAATTGTAAAAAGGTAATTATATTTTGAAAACATTAAATAAACGTTGTTCTTTTTTTATAATTTTATTTTTTTTTGTTTATTTGATATTAGGTTTGGAATACAGATGTGAATGTAGCACGAGACATACTGTATATCATGGAATGTAAAGTTGGGGAGATTCAGCCAAACATCAATTTCGCAAGAAAAACCATATTATTAAAAGATATTTTGCTTTCTTGTATTAATTTATCAGTTTTAACGTTAATGTAAACAATTAGAGAAACTTTGGTTTCTTTTTAGTTTTTTAAAAACAATTATTAAAATAATATAATGATTTTATTAAAAAAAAAAGAAGAAGAAATGTATGATTTCTGTTTACTTTTTGTGTTTTTATCTTTGTCTCTTGCGCATTCTCTTTTTAAATTCTTAATTCTTAATATTTTATATTCTAAGAAAATAACAAAATGTCATTTTAAATTTTGTTTCTTTTTACTTTTTTTTTTTTAATTTATTTTCGTATTCCAAAATATTTTTCTCATTTTTTCAATTAAATTTTTCTTAATCTTAAATTAATTTTATTCTTAAATTTTAATTAAGTTTTTATTATTTTTATTCAAATATTTTTTTTTTGTTTTTTCTTTCTAATTTTCATCTTTATTTGTTTGTTATTATTCTTTGTATTAAGTTTGAGATAAAGAAATGTATTGGGATTAGGTATTTGTTTTATTTTTCTCTATTATTTTCTTAAAGCTTTTTTATTATTGTATTTTATTTTGTTTTGTGGATTTAAAAAAAAATTGAAAGAGATCAGTTTTAAAAAATTAAATAATAATAAAATGAATCGAGTTTGTGAAAACACAAATTCTTCTTATCAGGCAGATCAATTTTTCCAAAATTTTAATAATAAAACAAAAACAATACAATACAATTAATCCTCTTTTAAAAAGTGTAATGGACAAAAACTTTTCAAAACTATGAATTAAACGTATGTGCAGAAATTAAATAAATAATTTAAAAACATTTGAACTGTTTTTCATTAACCGTTCAAAGTTCATAAAATTTCCGTCTTAGTCAGCAATTTTTTTTTTTCTGCTGAATAGCTAAAAATATTTTGTTTATTTATTTTCTTTCAGAATATTTTAAGACGATTGGACATATCTTTTTATAATAGAGAATAACGAGTAAAAGGAGAATATCTTCTGTCTAAAACAATTTTATAAAAATATTTCAACCTAATATTAATATTTCATTTAAAGGGTTTTCAGTAATTTACCACAAAATTTTTTAGAGAATCTAGAGAACTTTTTTTTTACGATGCATTGAAATTAAAAATATTGGTGATTTGGAAATCCATTAATGAATAAGTATTTTTTGTTTATTTTATAATAAATAATTTTTTCTCTTTGTAACATATTGTGCAAATATTTTGATATGCGATTTTAATTCGATTTCTTTAATTTATTTTTCTTTTTTTTTTGCAAATGTAAAAGATTTTTTGGTTTTTTTTTTTTTTTTGAGGAAACAAAAAATTTTATTTGAAAAAAAAATTCTTTTTCGTTGAACTTTAATTAATTTTTTTTTCTTCTCTTTTTATCATTATCCTTCTTACTTTTTATTTTGTTGGACAGAACCGAAGTAAAAATTTTTTTTAATTTATTATTTTTATTTTAATCATTTATTTTTTTGATTTTAAGTCGTGTAAAAATATCGTGTGATTTCTTTTTTTTTTTTTCTTCTTATTTTCTTTATTTTTCCTTAATTTTACTTTTTAAGATTTTTCTCATAATTCTTTTAAATCTAATTTTTTTTTTATTTTGAATTGAAAATTTTTATTAGCCACTAATTTAAATGTTGTTTGTATTTTTATTAATTAATTGAATTTTTCGGTTTTGTTTCTCTTTCTTTCTTACTTTTTTTTTGTTTGTTTGTCTTTCTTTCCATTTTCACGTTAAAATAGAATATTTATTAATAATTTATTAAATGTTTTCTTAAAAATTATTTGATCGGCGGGAAAATAAAATCATTTCCATTTTATTTGTATTCTTGTATAATTTTTTAATAGCGAAAAAAACTCTATAATTAAAATGAATTAAATCCATTTGGAACTTTCCAAAATTAATAAATGTATTCCTTTCTATTCCTTCAATAATAAACACATTATCCTATTGTTCATATTCTTTTTGATTTGTTAAAAACAATACAACTCTGTATTTAAATTAGTGATTAGAATTTTATCTTCATTATTGATCGATTTAATTTACTCAGAAAGAAATTCATTCAATGAATGTATCTGGAAATTAAAAAACTTTACTTTTAAATTCCAGTAATTTACAAAGAAAATTAAAATGAATACAAAATATAATAGGATGGAGAGAATATAAAATTAGAGGAATTTAATTATTCTTATAAGTACAGTGAAACTCGGTTATAAAGAGCATAACGTTGGTCGTTTGTCAACATACAATTTATAAAGGGACCTACAAAAAAGTTTGTTATAACTAAGTTTCACTCTTAATTATTTCACTCACTCTAGTTCTAAATGTTTGTTCTATAAATTTTCTGTCATTTTCTAGATTAATTATTTTTGTATTGCTTTCATTAAAAATTTTATTAATGGACAATCGTTTTGTTGCAATTTGTATTCGGAATTATCTATATATTTTTTTTATTGTTTTTTTCTGTTTTTTTTTTTTTTTGTAACGGTTAATTTTTTAATTTTATTTTCATTTTTAAACATAAAAATGGGTGTATTTAATAAACTACAAATAACGACATTAAGAGAAAATGTACTTTTTTTTTTGTTACTTTTTTTTCCTTTTCTTTTCTTTAATTAATTGTTTATTTAATTTATTTAATATTTTTAAATTCATTAAATTAATCGTAAACTTAAAAACTAATTAATTACATTATTTTTAATATTTAGATATTTTTTTGTAATTATTTAATTAGTTTTTTTTTTTATATACAAAATAAAATGTTTCTATTCATAAAATTGTTAAAATATATATTTATTTCTGTTTTTTCTTCTACTTTTCTTTACATCTTCTTCTTATTTTGTTTTTGTATTTTTTTCTGTGTTTTTTTTTTCAATTTAAAAAAAATGGCAAAAAAAATATGACTGAGAAATTAATTAATTAGAAATTCAGTATTTTTCAAAACAGATTCAATTTAAAATCCATTCTGCTATACAATTTTCAGATTTATATGCATGCGAGCGAGTGTGTGTGTGAGTGTTCATTCAAGTACATAACATAATTCATATAAACATTTTAAACGTTCTTAGTTTGGCAAAAAGGTTCTCAAGACAACAAAAATAAATTAAATTGAATTCACAAATAATTCACATTAGTTACAATTAGTACAATCAAATAGTATTGACTCACGTATGAAAATAATCAATATTATGTCTGTCTCTTCAGTATTTAGAAAATGTGGTGTGTATTGCTTTCGAATTTTACATTTGAAACTTAACAAAGGAGAGACTACTGTCAAATATAGTTATAATAGAATTTCAGAACCTTCCTTAATTTAATACGAAATCCACTTCAATAACTTTGATCCATTTGATTTATTAATAATTTAACAGTTCCGACAAAAAAAAAAACAATAAAATAATGTTTTGTTTGCTTTCATGCACACACATGCACAAAATTTCTTTAACTTTTGTCTATTTGAATTTTCAGAAATAGTTTCCAGAACATAAGAGAAAAATGTATTGATAGTTGGATTTTCTAAATGAAACGATTCACTTGTTTCAATTACGTTTAATTACTTTACAAATACAACATTCTTCTCATTCTCCAACTACAAAAAAAAACTCTATTTAATTATTAAACTTTTTCTTTATTTCGTAAAATTTATTATTTTATCTCTTTCACTCATTCAGAATTTCTAAATTAAAGTAAAATATGAAGATAAAGAAGAAGAAAGAAAATCTCTTATTTGTTCTAATTAAATTTTATTATTTTTTGTGTTTTTATATTTTTAGTATAAACATTTACTTAATTATTAATTATTATCAGTTTTTAAATCACTACATAGAAGAAATTGAAAATAAAATCGAAGAAAAATATGACAAAAAAAAATTATTTTTTTTTTAATAATTATCGGAAAGAGAAAAAAAAACTGACTTTTATTTACTAATTTATTACTTTTGTGTTTATTTGTTTGTTTCATTTTTACTTACTGCGTGTTTTATTGTTATTATGACCGAAATTACTGTTATTTTGACATCTATTTTTATTTTGTACTCTTCGTATTTTTTTACTTATATTTTCACTAGAATTACATTCAGAAATTGTAGTTGTTGTTGGTGTCGTGATCATTCCAATATTGGTTGCTGTTAAAGATTGTTGTGTAGTTAATGATAATGCCATTACTGGTGCTGTATTGATTTCTGATGATGATATAGTTGATGTTGTTGTTACAATTAATGTTGATGCACCAATAAATTCATCAATTATTTTCCTTTTAGAACTCATTTTTGGTATTGCTGTTGTTGTAACAATTTTTGATAAATCATTATTTTTAATTGATAATTTTGGTCCAGCCAATTTATCAATAACAATAATATTATTAATAATTTCATCATCATCATCTTTTTGTACATCATCATCAAAATCATCTTCAACATAATTTAATCCCATATCTTCTGGTTTAACACCTTGATTAACTAATGCTTCAATATCTTCTAATGGTACAGCAATTATTTGACCACATGATGTACACATTGGTGTTGCTGGACTCTTTGAACGCCAATATTGTAATTCAGTTTTACATTTATTAAGTTCCTTTAAAAAAAAAAAGTTTTTATAAAATAAAAAATTCAAATATAGAAAATATTTAATAAAAACCTGCAACATTGTTGAAAATTTTCGTGACATTTCTTCATTTTTTTTATCATTTTCATCTAAACGATTTGCATATTCAAGCGTTTGTTTTTGCTGTTCAGCTAATAATTTTTGTTGATCTGATATTTGTTTTGCTTGTTCTGTTGCCTTACGTTTACATGTACGTAATTCACTTCTAAGTACTGATAATTGATTATTATATCTAGAAAAAAAATTACCACTTAAAAAATTTACTACAATCATCTAAGAACGAACAGATATCACTCTTGTTCATTACATTATTAAGACGATGATATATATGTACAAACAAAAGAAACAGCGGCATCATACCTAAATTTCTATCCTAACAATTCAAAAAAAAATATTGGTGTGGAGAGAAAAATTACTTGAAGTACCAATTATTCTTGTCCCTCACACACACTATTTTATAGCAATTCAGGTATGATACCGCTAAAAAATAATAACTATCAACTATTAGTTGATTAAAAGAAGAAAAACTAAATATTCAAAATAAATTCTAAAAATAAACAATAAATTATTATAAATATTTTTTCTATAACAAACCTCTTCATTCCTTGTTTAATTTTTCTTATTCCCTTTCTTAAAACCATATTACTTTGTGGTGGTGACGGCACAGAACTTGAATTACTTTCTCTACTTAACGACAATGATGATGATGATTTTGTTTCCATTAAATAATTTGGTTTTGTATTTGCTGCAAAAAAATAATTTAGAAAATTTTAAAATATATTTACATTACATTTTTCTATTTTCAATTACTTGCAAAATCAATAAAATCTTTTCTAACAAAATAACCAATTTCTGGTAAATCAGGTTCAATATATTCCTTAAAGTATTCCATTGCCATTGTTGATAAATCAAATAATTCATCAGTTACACGAAATGGACGGGCAATTTTTGCTGTAATCCGAATGTATGTTAATACATTAAATACTTCATCTAAAATCTAGTAAAAGAAAAACAACAAAAACAAAATTTTAGAATGATTCAACAGGTGTTTCAAGATTACTTGAAAAAGTACAACATATTTTTCATGCATTATTATAATTATTCGAGAATTTTTGATAGAAATAAAAAAGCTCCCATCTGAGTCGAATAAACTTTTTACAATCAAAAAATAGAAATTTTTTGGAAATATGAACCCAAATTCACAAATTCTTGAAATTCAAACTATATTTATATTTTTGTTGTTCCATTAAGGAAACTCTATCTCTGTCTCCATTATATTTAATATTTCAATTCACTACTATACCACTCAGCTCTTAAGTTAACCCCCACCCCATCCCAACCCACTTATATCAAAACATTCTTCATAATAATAATAATAATAATATTACATGAAAAACCAATAAATATAAATCGAAATACAATCTCTTTCATTCTCTCTTTCCCTTTCTATTCTTTTCAGAGTAGAAAAAAAAATGTCTTCATTCATATGGTCAACAACAACAAAATACGTTCCAATCCCAAATAAATAAACACTACATCGTTTTTAATTAGCATTGTTATTTCTTGTTGTTATTATCATTTTTATATTGGACAATAATCGATCATAATCGTAACAAAATAATATTATTTGCCTTCCACACGAAAAACAAGAAGAAGGCTAACATACTTTTTTTCATATTTTTCTATTCTATTCCACTTCTCCTCTTTTTCCCCATTCTTTATTTTTTATTCATATCATTCTATGTTAATATTTAGATGTCAATATTGGAATTCTCTTTCTTTCTAATATTAAAAAGAAAAATAAGAATAGAAATACTTACGCCACCAGGAAAAAAACAACAATGTTTTCTTTCAATATGTTTTCCAAATGTCATTTGTAAAAGTGATAAACGCATATAACATGTTTCAATAATATCATATTCACATGTTAATGGATGATTACGTCTAGCAGATTCTCTAAAAAAAAAAAAAAACAAAAAGAAGACACAAATTAAATTTTATTTATTCATAAATGTAAAATTGTACCTAAAAAAAAAGAAATAAAAAACGAAAAATATCTACAAAATAAAAGCAAGATAAAAATGAATAAGAAAAAGAAGAAGAAGAAGAAGTAGATAGAAAAATATGATTGACTTCTTTTCTTACCTTCTTGGCATTTTTGCTTTAACTGTTTGTATACGATTTAATAATTGTGTTTGTAATCGTTGAAATGTTGAATTTAATATTGCACTGCATACAGTATTCATTTGACGTGAAACCTGAAAATTCAGAAAAAAAAAACAAAAAAAAATTAAAACAATGGAAAATTATTTGAAAGAAAATCGTTTATAAAAAAATAAATTAAAATGAAAGTAATAAGAGGTAACTAATTTACTTTTATTCTGCTGCATTAAATTTAAAATTAATATTTAATGCAGCTGTTACAGAATAATAAAATTATGATTAAAAAATAGAGATTAAAAATATGTAACGTGAAAAGAATTTTGTTGAATAAATATGAAAATACAAAAACAGAATTTTCATCTGAAAAATTACATAAAAATGCATTTACAATCGTGTAATAATTTTCCTCACTATTTGTTAATGATAAATTCTAAGAAAAAGATAAAGCCATGGTATAGTGGAAACAGGATTCATACTTATAAATTAAGTCACAGGTTCAAACGTCGGTGTAGTAGAAAACAGGTTTCGATACAAGACAAGTTAATAAGCTATTTTTTTTCAATCAAAATCAAGAAAATTGTCGAACCAAAAGTTTTAACTACAAAAAGGATCTGAAACCTAAAATATATTCAAGAGGAAACCAAGTTAAAAACTCAAAATTTCATTAAGAGAAAATACGATATAAAAGATAAGATCCAAAATTCAAGAGAGTTTTGAAACAATTGAAAATTGAAAAATGATAATAGAAGAAAGAAAAATAAGACCAACAACAACAATAAAAAGAGAAACTATGAAAGAAACTGAACTGGTGATTTTCTTCTTTGTCAAAGTTAGCATTTTTTTGTTTCACTTTTTAACACAATCCTCCCAAACCTCAATTTTTGACCCTTTCCAACTTTCTTAACTTTCCAAATAAACTCTTAACCGGGAAGAGCATTTTACTTCAGTGTGTCCCTATATTTTCTTTTTCTTGTCTGAATTTTAGTGTTTCTTTTTTTTATTTTAAAGGATCAAAAGGAAAACTTGTTATTATTATTTTATTTTTCTCTTTCGTTTTTTTTTCCTGAATATATTTTTGTGTGTTTTTTTTTCTTTTACTTTCTTTCTTCTTTTTTGGTTCCGTTGTGTGTGTGTGTACGATTACATATGTGAGTTTGTGTGTGTGTGACTTGGCTTACGTACGATGGAACAAACGGACTCTGCCAATTTATTTTTATATTTTCCTTTTTTTTTTCTTTTGAATTTGAAAGGGGATATTTTTCCTTTTCCTTTTCCACTCTTGTCCTCTTTACTTCTTCTTCTTTTTCTTCTTTATTATTTTTTTCTCTCTTTAGATTGAATAACTATATTATTATATTTCGGTTTCGTTTTGAATTGTTTAGGTGTGTTGGCATATTGTGTATATGTGTTTGTGTATATTTTTAGGTGAATGTGTGTGTAGGTTGCCGGGAGTCCTCTCTCTCTTTATTATTGTGAATCGTTATAATTGATTAGGAATTTTCTTCGTAAAATAGAAGAAAAGAAAATGGGGGGGATAAAAAACGATAAAAATGAAGTGAAAGGAAATTTTTTTTGTCAATTTCCAAGAAATTCCTTCATCCTCATTTTCTACAGAATTACGTAATTTCCCATTTTTGAAATGATAGTTTTGATCACAAAATTTGAAATAAATGTTACATTTTTTTTGTAGTGCTGAATTGAAGAAAAAAACTGACTACAAAGAAACCAACCGTAAAAAAAAACAAAAGAGAAAATAAATTTTAAATTAAAAGTGAAACAAAAAGTTAAATAATTGAAATTTAAAATGGTGACGTCATACATTTGTTCTTTCTTAAACATGAGAAAGATAAGTCAAATCTTGTTTAAATGGATTGGAATCAAATCTGAGTTCGAAGATATAAAAACGATCAAGAATAAATTAACAGAATTTTTAATAATAAATTTTTAGTCTGGGGATTATAAATTTACACCAATATTTTCTGACAATTTTAAAAATACTTTAAAGAGAAAAAAAATTATAAAAAGCGATCAACAATAAATTTATCGTATTTCTTCAGAATCAAAATTAAAAGAAAAACCAAAAAACGGATTTTAAATACGAAAAACAAAATAGTCAAAAAAAATCTGAGCGATCGTCGTGGAAGTCTCGGGTGTTTTTTTTACTTTAATTTTGTTTTCGTCGTCTCCGTTTTTTTTTTGTTTCTATCATTTTGATCCAATATTTATTTTTTTTTAATTCAGCAAAAAGACAAGAGTCAATGACCTTTTGAGCTATATATACACATTCGCAGACAAATACACACACACACATGTAAAATAAACGAATTTTTGTTTTTAGTTGATTGAACCACCAAAAAAATATTCTTTATAAAAACTGAAAAAAAATTCTGTTTAAATAAATTTAAGTTGATTCATCAAATGATGATACTGACGTCATCATAGACAATAATTCTGACAACACACAAGTGTTGATCAACCACAATAACAACAATATTTAAAAAAAAATTGATATTGAAAGAATTAAATAAGACGACGAAATTATCGTTGTTAATATAAATATGGATGGAGGGGGAGGGGAACGAAGAGGATGAATGATAACAAATAAAAAAAATCAGTTAATTTTAAACGATTAGAAAATAAAATTATTACGGAAATTTAGAAACACGGAAACGGTTAACCAAAACAACAAAAAAAAACAAAACACACAAAGACGGATTTCTAAATAATCGGAGAAAAAAAAATCTGTTCACAACCATAACCATACGATCGTTTGTTTACTGTTACAATTGTATTTAAATATAAAATTGTGGCCATCTCGTTGTGAACTCATTAAATGCCATAGTCATAACACAAATTAATCAATTACTGTCAATTTGTTCCTATTAAAAATTATTAATGCCGCGCTTCTCATCAAAGAATTTCCTCTCCTTTTTTTTTTGTGTAAAAAATTTTCTTTTCTCCTTTTGTCTCTTAAAAGTATTTTTACTCTCGTTCAACATAAAATTCTGTAATGTTATTCTTATTACACTTTTTCTTTAATAAAGTTTATTAGAAGAAAATTCTCATTCAAATTTATGAGAAAATCGGAAAATATTGTTTATAAAATTAAATATTGTTTAAAGTTTAACGCGGTTGAATCTGAACCCGTTAGCTTTTAACATTTAATTATTCGTCAGATCACATTAACTGATCTCCTTTAATTCTACCAGAGACAATTCTGACAAAGAGAGAAAAAAAGAAAAATCAAAACCCATAAAAAATTTAAATAAAATTATGTAACATTTATAAATTCTAAAAAGACGAAAATCTATCCCAAGAGGATATCTATTATTTTTTTTCCTATCTTTCCTTATTTCAACAAATGTTCAAAATTTCGATTAGACAGATGGTGTGATTAGAAAATATTTGTTATTTTCCATGAAAAACTATTATAAAATTATTCAATGATGTTGCTGGACAAAATATTTGTTGAAATGCCTGATTTGATTACTTGAATGACATAATTAAAGTATTTTTATTACTGGGAATTTCTTATCTACAATTTTAAAAAGATTAAATATATAAAACCAAAAATAAACAGAATAGACGAGAAAGAATTACTAATATTAATGCATTTGTAAGAAAAACTAAAAACTTACCGAACGTAATTGTGCAGTTTTCTTAAAACCAACATGTGAAAAAATTATATCAAGTATTTCAACAGGTAAATCTAATAATTTAATAAGATTTTTTTTATTATTATTTGTTGTTGTTATTGTTGTAGTTGTTGTTGTTATTAAATTATTAGAACCTGATAAAACAATTGATGTTTGTGCTAAAGTTGTTGTTGATTGTTGAATTGGTGTTAATGGTATTATTGTTGTAGGTATTGCTACTGGTGATACAACAACATAATGTGTTTTCGTAAATACTCCTGATGAATTTAATGTTGATAATGGTGTTGATGTATTTGTTGTTACTATATTGTTATTATTATTATTATTAGATATTGTTGATGTTGTTGGTGCTATTGTTGCTGCTGTTGTAGTTATTGTTGATGAAGATGCTAATAATGCCTCTTCAGTTACATTAGATGGTATTGTTGTTGTTATTGACATTTGACGTGTGGACACCATTTTGATTTCTAAATAAATAAAAAAAAAATTAATTAATTAATTTAGTGGTTGTTATTGTTTTTATTTAAAAAAAATTAATTAAAAACTTCAATAATTAAATTATAAATATTATTGTACCCCGCATAATGGGCGATTTGTTGAATGAAAACAAATTTAATTTTATTATTAATAATTATAAAATTTAAAGGGAGTCTAGACTAGTTGGAAATATATTCAAACAGAAAAAATTTGTGTTGCCAAGAAATGAAGACTAATCGAATATCTCTTAGTCACACGATGACACCAATGTGTGAACTGTGAACTCAAATTATTTAATAAGAATCGGGCATATTTTATTCTACCACGATGTGAAAGAAATAACCATCAATAAAATACACTTCTCAGAGGATGATTTAAATTCACACAAAAATATACTTTGATAAAACCCCAGCATAAATATTTTTTTGTTTTTAACTAATCTTTAAAAAAACGTACCCTAAAAATATTTTATTGAGTTATTTTTGACCTCCCAAGGATTTCTTTCATATTTTTTTTTCACGACTATGACGTCATAAAATTATAGAAATTTATTAAAGACAACTTTTTTTCTTTAAAATCTACAACGTTTTAAATTATTTCTTTTGCCGTAAAATTCAAAACAGAAAAAGTTGATTTTTTTATTTTCATTTGTTTTAAAAAATCAATAATTAATAAAAAAAAATGATTGATTGATGATTAACGCAACACAAAAGAATTTTAATTGGTTTTAATAAATGAAGGATTTTTTTTTTGAATTTCCTATTCTTACTTTTATATTTCTTGTTTTTAAAACAATTTCTGATTTTTAAAGAAAAAAAAAATGCAACACAAAAAAACACTTTTGCAGAATAAAAAGCAGACAGAGTGGTACAAATAAAATTTAATCGTCCATTAATGTCAATTTACTTTTTAAAAAAATATAAACATTTAATACAAATACAAATACAAACACAAACACACACACACACAAAAACGCAGGAACGTATAAACAAACTTAATTGAAATTGAAATAAAAATGAAACTTTAAAAATCAAATTTGAACCAAATAACAATTAGTTGATGATGTTGTTGATTAATAAATCACACAACGCAACCTAATCACTGACAATAATTCGTTCTGTTATAGAATGAGTCAAATCAAAATGATAAATAAGAACTTTTTGTATTTTGTTACCATCTAATTCTGATGAATCCAAATGAATAACATCAGTAAGACACGATGTAACAAGATTTAACATGTTTACTCTTTATTTCTTTATGCAGAAAATTAATTCAACGTTTTTTTTTTGTTTGATGCAAATTTTTTGTTTTTTGTTTTTCTTTTAATTTCACGGAACGGACTAAACGTAAAAAATTAACTGTTGGATGTGGATGTGGCTTATTTTTAATTTTTTCTTTTTTTTTTAAAGAGCAAATTAATTTTTCAAACTTACAACAACAAAAACACACATTTTCTTTGAAAATTTTTAAAACAAAAATAATTAATTTAAAATTTTAATAAAATTCCTAATTGAAAATTTAGAAAGAACAAAAAAAAACTAAATTCTCCTTTTTTTAATTTCAGAAGAGGATCCGGTAAAAATAAAAACTTCAAACACGAGAAACAAGAACTCTGAACTAAAAAATAATGTTCGCTATAACCAAGTTCATATTATGTAAGCGAAAAGTTCGTTATAACAAATATTTTAAAGTTTCACTGTTTTGTATTCAATTCAAAAAAATCTTGTTTAAAAATTCATTAAAAAAAAAAAAAACAAAAATTAAACAAAACAAAAAAAAATGAATTTATTTTTAATGAAAAAAAAATAAATAACAAACTTTTGAAAATTTAATTGAAAGAAACTCGTTACAACTCATCTAAAAAAAAAACAGCAACAACAACAATAACACCAAAAACTTCTAATAAATATAAGTCCAACTCGTTACTTCTTGACCTTCCCAATTTCAATTCTTTCAAAAAAAAAAAAAACTTAACGCACAAAAATTATTATTATTAAAATGATCAATTTTTGTTCTGTTGTGTGTGTGTGTGTGTGTTTTTTTTTTTGCTTTTTATTTGTGGTTCTGTAAATTTCATTTCATTCCGATTCCATTATTTTTTTTTTTTTTTTTTATTAACAAGAAACAAGATCAAAAATGCTGATTCATGTTTAGGTACTTATTTTTTATTAAAACTAAAAATATATAAAATAAAAGTCCGGTGTGCGTGAGTCTCTCGATTTTTTTTGTTTTGTGTTTTTCATTTGAGACGATTACGATTGATTAAAGAGGTGCTGCTGCTGCCTTTTCCTAAAGAGAAGAGAGGGATTCTTTTATTATTATGAATTTTTTTAAAGTAAAAATTATTTATCTCTCTCTCTCCTTCTCTCTGTTTCATACACACTCTTTCTCTGTTTACTTTTTCGAAATATTAGGAAAAGTCCTACAAAATAAAAGAGAAACCGTTTTTCCCCCTTTCCTTTTTTTCTACAAAAAAAAAACAAAAAATAAAAAGAAGTTAAAAGCAAAAGGAAGTCTTGTAAAATGTAAAGAAAAATATTTTTCAAACTAAAAACAGAAGAAGGATTAAAAAACTAAGGATTCACATTTTTTTGTTTTTTTTTTGTATAAAATTTAATTAACGTCAGACACAATGAAAGATTTATTTTTATTAAATTTAGACTTCTTTTTTTAGTGCACGAGTTGAGTAAACTAAAATAGGTTAGAAATTCTCGTTGATTTCTTTAAATTCTTTCAAACAAAAGGAAAACTAACAAAAACTCCTTTTTCAAGTTCTTAAAGGAAAATGTCAAACAAAAATGTGAAGTGCATTGAACTTTTATTTCACATCAAATCTATGTTTGTAATTGTGGTTGAATTCAATTGAATAAAAATAAATATGGAACTCAATTGAACAAAACGTATTCTACATTTATTAGATTGAAAAATGAAACACTAAATTTAAAGGGCAGAATTTTAGTTTTTATGAAAAACTTTCTAAATAATAAAATACTCTTTCTCTCTTCATGTTTAGTCTAAACAAAATATTTTACGCTAGAAACAACCAGAAATTCTGCCTATGGCTAAATGATTCGTCCAATTAGTAAATTTAAACTTGAAGAAAGAATAAACGGATCATATTCAATACAAAAAAAAATGCAACCAACCGTTTTTACAAATATTACGTGTTTAGATAAAATTATTAAGTTTATTTGAAAAGTTACACTTAGCGTTGATGTATAATAAAGACTCAGTTAGACTTGTTTAAATCACCAAAATCGGTTTCACCTAAATGAATTCCATTTGTCTTTCATAAAAACGAATATAACCTCTACATGTTGACCATAAAATTGATGAAATTGTTTAGTCAACTTATATAGAGGATTTAAATGTCTCTGTAACTGTAAAACAAAAAACCGATGCCAGAAAGTCAAATAATGATGAAAAAATATAAAAACAAATTAAGTGAAATTGTTTTTTCAAATCATCAAAACTCTTCCATCCCATTAAACAACATACAATACTTCCTTCGCCCTTGTATTTTAATATTTTGAATTCAATTTTTCTTTTTGAAAGGATCAAATAAAAAACCAAAAAAAAGGGAGATAAAAAAGATTTTGAACCGGAAATTTTTATGTCTTTTTTTTTGTTTATTTTTATTCTGAGAAAAATGCAACAACCAAAAAACGAAATTTCTATAGATTTGACTTTTTTGTGATTTTGATGCTGAGAACGCAATTTTTAATTTTCAGGGATGACAATAAATGCAACGTGAGAAAAGGGTGATCATTCTATATAAAATATTTTTGATCAGTATTAAACAAAATTCTACACAGTAAAGCCTGTCTAACAGGCCCATGGATTGTATTATGTTTCAAATAATCAATGTATTTCTTTGAAAAAGTTTCATCAAAATACGATAGATAGCAGGGCCGATTAGACAGGTTTTGTCAAATCCTTTAGTATCTAAAGGACAGCTTCACATTTCATTTCCTGAAAGTTTCATAATCTTACTTTCTATTATTTAAGGCGTGGTAAAAACATCGTAAATTAAAGTCACTTTCAATTACAGTAAAACCTGTAATGTAGGACCATAATTTTAAAAATTGTCCGGACAGATGATTCGATTAGGTAATATATTTTTTATGAGAAAATAATCATAGTATGAATCTAAATCGGTGGAGGTCCCATTAGACAGGTTTTACAATAAAACCTTCAATAGAAAAAATCATAAGGTTACACATTATGATTGTTTTGTCGCGAATTCCGCGTGTGGATGCATTAATGAAAATTACTAAATTATGAATTTCAAGGTTAAAGCTTTTAGGTAATTAATCAAAATATATTGGTAAAATATTTGTACGGAAATAATTGCAACAAGAACAAATAAGTTTGAAAATTATATTAAATTTTAAAATGTTTAAATTTAAGTTCAAGATTAAATTTGTTCAAACAAAAAATTCAAACAATATTTTACTGAAATAATTTATGTGTACAGATTGACCATCAAATCTTCCAATCATTATTTAAATAGAGATGTGATTAATTTATAGAATTTTTGCTTAAATTTTTTATAAAACAAAATTCTCATTTTTGGGAGAATTATAATTTGAAAGAATTAACCAGTTTCATAGACTGAATAAATTTCTGTTTAGAAACAAATCACAATTAATTTAAATTTATCACATATTCCGAAGCTCTATTATTCTATTTTCTCCAAAACAATCAGTTAAATCTAAATTCCCTTCTTCAAGGAAAAAGAAAAAACAAATAAGCACAAAAAAAAATTAATTCGATTTTTAAAAGCAAAAAATTGTAAAACTAATAAAATAAAAGAGAGTTTACTCTCTGAACACGATTGAACATGAACTTATAATGATTATGGAAGTGGATTAGTTTGTTGTTTTTTTTTTTTGCTGGGCCGCCACCTTCCAAATAGTCAAATAAAACACTTAAACCAACAACAAATTATGAAGAAAAAAAATTTTTTTATTCAAGGTTAAATTAAAGAAGGCCATTTTGTTTTTGTTGTTGTTTTGTTTTATAATGGAACTTTCAAGCTTGAAGTTTTTCTGTTTATTTTTTTTTTACTTTTTGTTTTTATTTTTATGAATTTACCAAATTTTGAATTTGAATTGAATCTGGTGCGAGTGCGGGGCGTTTTTTTTGATGGACATAGGAGAGACAGAACAAATAAAAAAATAGAAAGAATTTAAAAATTTTGTTATAGAAGAATTTTTTTTTTTTGTTTCCTAGAGAAGAGCAGATTTTTTTTCTTGTTCTTAAGTAATTTAATTTGATTCTGATTCATTGGAATTTGGATTTGAGGCTTTTTGGCTTCTTGTACAAATTTTTTTTTTTGTAAATAATTATCAGTTTTTTTTTTTTCTTTTCGTTTTCTCTTTTGTTATGAGAGATGGATGATGTGAATAATTAAAATCAAAAAAAAATAAATAAATAAAGAAAAGAATTAAATAATAAAAAAAAAAAACTAGTTTTCAACGGTAAGAAAAAAAACTGTCTTTATTAATTTTGACTTCTTTTTTTTTTTGTCTGAAATTGAAATTTGACAGATTTATTGACGTCATCTTTTTAAGAATAATTTATTTATTAATTTTACTGAAGTTCAAAAAAATAAAAAAATAAAACCAAAAAATTAATTAACTGAATAAAATTTATGAAATTCATAAAGAGCTTTTGAATTTTGTGAGGCCAAAAAAACAACAGACACTTGAATATGATGAATAATCAAAAAAAGGTTCTTAATTCCATTGAGCTGATTGGAATCAACACAGAAGATTACAAAATTTGCACCACAATGATTAACTTCTAATCGTGTCAAGAAAAATTACATGTTGAAAGTTACGATTAGAGAAAACTGTGAAGGAATAAATGTAAATCAACAGAAAGCATTAAAGCTGAGATCATTGAAATTTCAGAAGAAAACTAAAAAACATTTGAAGTTACCATTTACCATTACATGTTTGAAACTTGGAACTAGGCCTGCATCAAAATTTAAAAGAAATGATTGAAGATAAGAATTAGTTGGTAATTAGGGCATATTTTTCTTTACATTATTTCCTGAGACAGATATAACAGATAAACTGAACTGGTCGAGAGGGGGATAATTTTTTTTAAAAAAACCATTTGCACAAAGCTTACATTGGTATTCCACCTTTGAACATTGTTTAACCCCCTTCTCAAACATTTTGATTAATGAAATTGAAGCAAAATTTTTTATATTAATTCTTATCTTAATCTGATTATTATTTCTTTAATTTTTCTTAATTAATGGTAGAAGAAAATAATAATTTCTGAAGTTTTAATACGAAAATATTTGAACTTGTCTGGTTTCTCATCATTCAGTTTTTTTTTCTTTACTTATTTGTTATTTACAAAAGAAATAAATTTATTTTTGGTTAACAAATATTTGGTTTAAAGAAACATCTTCATTATTAATTTCATATTTTTCTTTACATTTTCATTGACTCTATTCACTCTTATACAAGATTTCCCCTTTAAGATTCTGGAATTCTCACACACAAATCATATAACGATAAGAAATTCTTTTGCTTTTGTTTATTTAAAAAAAAAACAACACTTTTTTTAACTTACAAAACAGAGAAGATTAAAAAGGAGGAAACTTCTAAGAAATCCGACTTTTTTTGATATTTTTTCTTTCTTCAACAAAACGTGGTTTTATTATCAAATTCTATTTCTTCTTCACTTTTTTATCTTAAAAAATATAAAAAAAAGAAATTAAAGTACACAATTTTTCTAAGAATTTTATAATTCTAAAATAAATAAAAGAATAAAAAAAAAGAATACGAAACAAGACTCCAGAAAGAAAAAGTAAAGCGACATTTTATTTTTGTTTCTTCAAATTTTCGTTCATTCTGTCCATATTTTTTTTTACAAAAACTAAAAAAAATATTAAATCAGTAGTTTCTTTGAAGAAATTCTTTGGAAAAACAATACTATAAAAATACCGATTATAAAAAGGAAAATTAATAAACAATTTTGTTCTATCCAAAAGAAAAAGAAGACAAATGAAAGATAAAAACAGGAATTTTTCCATTGAATATTTTATTGACTTTTTTCCATAAGAAAAATAAAACAAAAATTGAATATATCGAATATTCTCATTCGTTATTTCTTTAAATTTCTTTTAATTAATAGAATAGTAAGAATTAATTGAAAATGAAAATAAAATTAATGAAAGAAAATTGAAAATATAGTTTTTCCAATTAAAAATGTCGCCTTTTTTTTATTTCTCTTTATCAACTTATTTAGAATTTTCTATTAATTAGAAATATGATTTCTTTTTTATTGCTTACAATTCCAATTGAAGAAAATCCCTTTAAATACTTATGTAATTTTTATTCTTTTAAAATTTAAATGAAATAAAAAAAGTAGACAAAATTTGTGTACACTTTTGTTTTTCTTTTTGTTTGTTTGTTTGTTAAAATAAAATAAACATACCGTTTTGTTGGAGTAAATATCTTCAAATGAGGGAAAAGAAATGATTTTTTTCAGTTTTTTTTTTTGAAAATAAAAAAAAACCGACTTAGAAAAAACCAAAAAAAAAAAAAAGAAAAAAACAACAAAAATTATTTTTCCATGAAAAGAAAGAAAAGAAAAAAAAATGCAAAATGAACACACAAAACACACTAACACAAACAAAACTATTATTTTTTGTGTATAAAAATATAATTATTTTGCTCTCAAAGAAAGCTCTTTTTTTTTGTAGAACTAAATTGTCATCAAATTAACATTTTTTTTTTATCTACCAATTTTTTCTTTTCCCAAATTTATTACATTCAACGTTAGATACTTAATTTTTCACTTTAATTATTTAAAAAACCTTTAATTATTACTTATTGTTTCTCCGTAAAATATTGGCGTTTTTTTTTTGTTTTCTCAAGCAAAGAAAAAACAAAAAGATATTTTTTTTCACTCTTGGAAATTTTATTTTTTGTTTAATGAATTTTTCATAGATGTGTTTATGCAAAATTGTAAATGTGTGTGAAAACACTACAAATTTTAGTTCTGTGGGCTTAGATTATATGTTGGCGACATTGGATATAAAATTAAATGTCACTATAAATGCAACTTCATTGTTGTTTATATGTCAAAACTTGCCATTTTTTCTATAATTCTGCCATATTGTTTTTCTGAAAAAAAGTTGCGCAAAACTATGAGAAAAAAACGGCAATAAATTTATAAACATTAATAATAATTATAATAAGATTCAGTATTTACAGATATGAAATGGGAAACAAAATACACTAAATGTAACTATTATTTCATGTCATTAATTATTTTTTCAAAATAATTAAAAGAACAAAATTTGAATTAATAAAACTAATAACTTAATATTAGTTAAAAGTCAATAAAATTTTCAAATATTTAATTTAAACAAAATCATAAAAATATATTTGATATTAATCATTATCCGTATTTCTAATTGAGAAATCAATAATTTCAACCAAGCAACGCCCAAATTCTTCCAAAATCATTTTCTCAGCGTTTTTTGTTGGAATTCCAGTACGTTGACATTCATCTGCTTGTGCAATCATACATTGAATTGTTGCATCAATAACATCTGGTGTCATAAAATTATATGGTTGTTTTGGATTTGCATTGTCTACTTCAAGCGAACGTTTTGATGAACGTGGTGTATCAGATTCTTCGTTATTTCCTTCTCGTTCAACATAATCATCAGTATTACGACAATCTATTGTTAAGGAAATCAAAAAATCCAATATAATGAAATGGCTCAATATGATTAAACAATTTGTTTTAAATATATTACCTATGCATTTGCAATTTCCAGAACAAGATATTTTTGCTTCATAACATTCACAATAATTTTTTAAACATCCAGATCGTTTACAATTACAACCTTTATTATGGCGACGAAATGATTCATTGTGATCCTTAGCTTTTCCTATTTTTGGCCTAATAAAAAAAATAAAGAAATTAAATCAATATAAAAAATTCTTGCAATTAATTCACATGTTTGGATTGAATGCTTTACAGATAAAAACAAAAATTGACGTTAAGTATTTTATTACTAAGCAACGGATTTTATTTAAAACAATTCATGATATTTTTTACCTGAAAGCATTTGGATTTCTTTCCAAACAAATTCTAATAGCCTTTTGACGTTCCTCTTCATTTTCTAAATTATTATAACATTTTTTGCAATTACAATTTTGACAAAATTCACCATTTGCAAAACAGTCACAATAAAGCTTTAAACATAGTGATTTTGTACAGTTGCATGGCTTACGACGAATTCCTGAAAAAATTATAAAATAAATTTTATTTTTCTAATAAAATTAGTTACTGAAACATTTCATTCTCACACATTTAATTTTTTCTTGCATTTAACTTTAAAATTAGTACTCACGACCAAAAATCTCTTCATTTATTATTCTTCAAATAATTTCACACATATAGATAAGAAAGATTTACATTTTTAATTCTTGAGTTTTGTTTTCAAATTCTAATTCAAAAGCTAAACGAAAATCTATTAACTAAATTTGAATTGTTCTTTAATCAATTTTTTATATAATTTTTTAGGCAAATTCGGAACAAAATATGAATGTGCATAATTTGACATTAGATAATATGTACTACAAAAGATTTTAATCTCACATTTGTCATACAATTGTATTTATAAAATGTGAAAAAAAATACACTTACCATCAGATGATGGTGATAATTTAATATCCTCATCAGATAAATCACTTTCTTTTTTAATTTTAGCAGGTGGCGGTGACATTTCTTCCTCTTTACGTTTTAAATTATTATTATTTTTTAATTGTAATTGTTGTATAAAATTGGATGGTAACATAACAATTGGTGGATTTTTATGATTACCAGGTATAACAGATGTACCTTGTAATTGACTCAATTGTAATTGTGTTAATGTTGTTATCTTTTGTCCACCCATTTCCATATTCTGAAGAAAAAGTTTGATTAATAAAAACAAAATTTACTTTTTGTTATATTAATGGAATCCATTAAATATAAATAAATATAATTATTTTTCATTTGAAAAACTTTACAATTCAATATTTTCGAGTCAAAATTTCTGATAAGAAAAGTAAACAGTAAATTTTTTAATCAGTTGAATGTTATTCTACGCTAAATTTTTTCATGAAATGAGAAAATGATGTTATGAAATTTGAGTTTATTTAAAATAAATTTGTACGAATTAATGCTGTAGTAAAAATATTGGAGATAATCTTCGAATACTAAAGAAAATTTCTTAAACGTAGTTTGGGTGATTATTAAAATTGAAATGTGTAACCGAGAGTTTGTCAATATTGAGTTATTCTTCAATTTATATTAATAAGATAAAAGAATTAAAATTACCGATTTTTGTCCATCTTCTTTTTTAACAACGGCAATTAATTTTGGCAAATTTTCATTTGGTTGTTTCCCAAGTGAAAATATTTTCTTTTGTGTTGCATATGTTTGTAATACACCTTTATTAGTAGCAACTTGTTTTGATTGCATTGGTGTCATTGTCATAATTTTTGTCTGTCCCGATGAATTTGGTGGTTTCTGTATAACAGCTACAGTTTGTCCACTTTTTCCTTGTATTAAAATTTTTTGTTGTCCTGCTGGTAATGATGCCATAACTTTACCTTGTGTTGATAATTTACCAGCTGTTACTGTTGACGTTGTTGGTGTTGTTGCTGTTGAACCACCGATACTTACAAAACGAACATATTGTACCTAAAATAAAATTCTCTTATCTTATTATTTTATGGAAAAAATAGAAAAATTAACAAATATATATTTTTTTTGGTAATTGCAAAGTCATAATTTTTAACTAAATAAATTATAAAAAAAAAAATTAAAGTAAAATAAATCCTGAGAAATTCTTGTAATAGAGTATAAACGTTTATTTGTATTTCGTTCTTAGCCATTTTTTATTTTTATTTGAAGCGTATAAATTTTCATTTGAAATTTTCAAATACCTAAATTATCAATAATCAAATAAATTGTTTTATTGAAATTTTTGTGAGTTGAAATCGATTTACAAGAAAAAATTATTGTAATTTATTATTTATTGTGTACACCACCAACTTTAAGCATAATGTGGCAAATACATTTCAAATAAGAAATTATAGATTTCTTGATATAACTGTACACAATTTCAGATGATACTACAAAAATGAATCATACGATTTATGTTTTTTTTTTCATATTGCTGTCACGTTATTTTGAATTACATTATGGTAAAATATCAATATATGATCAAATCAAGCTACAAAGAAATGAGAATAATATGGACTGGAATCTTAAATATTTTTTATTTTAAATCTTTCAAAATGACCTCAACCAAATAAATTTTGTAAAGTTTTGTAAAATTATTTTCTTAAGTTGGTTAATTCTATTTCTGATATTTTTATTAGACACAGAATTGAATTAAAATGGAATTTTTTTCGTCCTACTCTATTTTAAAGAACGATAAAAGAAAAAAATTTGGAATATAAATTTATTTTTAGTTAAAAATTATACGACTGTTTAGAAAATAATAGTTTTTTTTTGTTTACCCTTTTGCCTGCATTCATTGTCTGTGCATTATTTTGATTGGCTATTTTTATTATATTTTGAAACATTGGCTATGATGAAAGGAACAGAAAGAAAATATAAAGAGAAATATTTAAAATTTTTGATTGAAATTTTTACATTTGACACAAAATTTAAACATGTATGTGGGTAAGGTTTTGTAAGTCTGAGGACAAAAAAATAAATTCAATATTAGCAGAACAATTGTATATTTTTGATTTAAATCCGAAATTTTTTATAATACAAATAAGTAAAAATTGACGCAACTTATTATTTTGAAAATTATTGATTAAACATTTTATGATCTGATCATTCTTATAAATTTTCTTAACGTAAAATTATACCCGATTTCACAAAACGAGAATTAATTCTCATTCTAATGACGATCCCCGATTTTATCGATCTAAATATTAGCAGAAGGAATATTTTAATTACCTTTTTAACATCAGTTTTATTTATTTGCTGAATTGCTATTTTTGGTTGTAACTGTGGTAATCCAAATTTTTTCACAACATTAGTATAGACTGAAAAAAAGAAAGCATAATTAACGCTTAATATTTTTGTTACACAAAATGGTGAATATTTTTACCATTAGAATTCGTCGTTCCAGTACTTGTTGCTGGAAGTATTTTTGGTGCTGGCTTTATTAATTGTAATGTTTTTGGTTTTTGTCCAATTGTCACAATCTATACGAAAATAATTTTATGAAAAGAATAAAATAAATTATTCGAAAATTTTACCTGTTTCATTTTCCCCGCCAAAAGCCCTAATTGTTGTGCTTGTGATAAACTTATAGTTTTTGGTGTTGGAATTGGTGTCATTATTGTACCAGATGAATTTGATGCTGTTGTTTTGGTTGGTGGAGTTGCTAGAAGAATTTGTTGTTCATTTCCTATTAAAAGTTTATTATTTAATTAAGTGTCACTGTTGGAGGCAGTAGACTGATAATATATTTTATATGGATTAAAAAATTTACAATAATGACAAAAAAGTAAACTCAAGAAGTAATAAAGCAAACAAACAAACCTGATACAGAAATTCCTTTATAAATTAATTTTCCGATTGTATTCTTAATCATCGGTTGAGGTACAATCTTTTTCATTGTATTTAGAGGCACTAGAATTAAGAAAAAAAAAATTAAAGTTTTCTATAACCAAATTAACAAATAAAAATAAAACCTGAATTTGGAGAACTTTTATTTCTAATTTGAATTATATTTCCATCAGTCGTTTTTAAAAATTTAAAACCATGGCCTTGAGGTGCGTGATTTTGTGCAATTCTTACTTGTTGATGTTGGCCACCACTCCCTTGTAAAATTACTATTTGTCCTCCTCCGGCTAAATAAATTATAATAAAAAAATTTAAGAGGAATTTTTTTTAAATAACAAAAACGTTTCTTTTTTACCAAATTTTGTAATACCTGGTGTTTTTGCACCCACTTTTAATTGATTTGATGATGTTGATGTTCCTGGTGTAACAACTTCTTTTAACTCTTTTACGTTAGTTTCACTTAATGAATTATTTGCACTAGTTGCCTCTTCAAGTGATGAATCATTTTTGTCATCATCCAATTTCTCAACAATATATTCTATAAGATTTTCCTAAAATTAATATATTTTTTGAGTTTGTTCTAAAAAATTTTAAAATAAATTTTACTTCAATATTTGAATCACTGTTTTCAACTTCCATAATAATTGGTGATTCTTCTTCTTCCTCATCGATAATATCCATTGTTTCGTCATACTTTTCTATTGTTTTATCTAGAAAAATAAAGTTTACTTCAATATTATTTATAAGTATTTTATAAATTTCACGTTAAATGTCAAAAAATTAAAATTTATTTAAGGCATAAAAATTAAATAGTTACAATAAGTTTCTCAAACTTTCCCAATGACAGTTATATGTTATGCGATATAAAATATTTTGAGTTTTGAGAATGTTTGAAATATATTATATTTAATAAAGCAATTAAATACATTTAATTGATTTATAATTTTATTACAAAAATTATCTTTATGGTTTAAATGAAAAAAAAAATTGTTTGAAGAATACTTTCATCCGTCGCATTTTTACCTCCATTTTTGTGGGATGAAAAAAAACCAGTGACCATAACCTGATTTTTGTTATCTATTTTTTTTCTATTATAAACGAAATTATAGAGAAATATGTAAAAATTTGAATAATTACGATAGTAAATGTACCATTGTTAAAGCTATTTTTAAATTATTTGTGATAAATTTTAAATAAAAAAAAATGTAAAAAACATTCAAAAGTTTCAAAGAATTACCAACAACAGCGCTAGTTGTAAAATGGTCGCGAAAACTCAGAAATAAAGATTTTCAAATATTCAAATTCAAAAATTAATTTAGATTTTTATTAACTGGAAATTCATTTTTTCGTTTTGGGGTAATGTTAATGATAATATAAATACATATATATAGTAAACTTTAATACCTTCATCCATTTTTTAACAAATTATATGGTCTTTCAATATATTGACTTAAAAAACCAAAGTGTCAGATTTTTTATTTTTATTTTATCAAAATATAACTTTACTAAAACATTGTTTTTATTATACACTTGATTTACTAGTACAAACAAACAATATATATAACAAATAAAATCATTTAAATTGCACACAATTATTGAATGGAATAATAATTATTATTATTAAAATAAAAATAAAATATGATTTTGAAATTAAAAAATTTTTCTTCGTTTTGCTCTAAATAGAATGAAATTAGTACTGAATGATACATATTCAAGTTTGCAATACCGAAAATCAAAAATTACTAAATTTTAAAATTGGTTTGTACCTTCGTTATATTGGGATAGTTCAGACAACAACCAGAAATTATATTATGTATTTAAATTTTCCTAAATTTACGATATTTTTTAAATTAAACATGAGTTTAATGTTTTGAATGTTTTCTGAATTTGGACCGTTAAAACCAATTTTAATTCTAAAATACAACTGATAAGATTTTAACTTGAGTGAAGATTTTTTTGTTTAAACAATTACTTTTCGTTAGATTATTTTTTGTGCATAATATTCCTCATTAATTCTAAAACAATGATTTCCTTAATAAAGACTACATTTATTATTTTTTCACAATTTTTCAAATAAATATATAAATATTAAGTAATTTGGCAATCATCCAATATAATTTAAGTATTTATTGAAACACATTCACATGTTTTCTTTAAAATATCAGCATGGCGTAAAAACTACACAGCACATCATCATCACATCACATATTTGAGATAATATTATTGCACATAATACACAAACACATGAAAAGAAAAACTAGATTTTATTTTTCTGTTCAGTTACAAATTCTATTTTCAACATCACAGATCATTCGCAAATTTTCATTTTAATTTTCCATGTGAAAATTTTTGTTCTAGTCTTAAAATATTTTTAATCTTTACAGAAAATAGTAAAAAAAAAATATCGCTTACAATAATGAGTGGTTCTTGTGAAATTTGTAATGTAAAAGCAGAATTAAAATGTAATGGATGTAAAAGTGTATTTTATTGTGGATTTTTGTGTCAAAAGAAACACTGGAAATCTCATAAAATAGATTGTATGCCATTTGAGGTAAAAATAAATCTATCAAAATCTCAAACTACCCGGAAATAATACTTTGTAACTTCAGCCTTGATTTGGCGAAAAATTAAATTGTTGATTTTAAAGCAACATTCGCTGACTGTTGCTTATACTTTGTATATTATATCCTCAGTTGCTTCTTCCCATTTGCAGACGTTATTTTCGGGGTAGTTTGGAAGAGATGAGTTTGAGAATTAAAACCATATTTTCTAATACTTAAAATAGGAAGCAAAAACACCAGAATTAAATCGTTTCTTGAGAGCAACACGTGATATTCCAGCAGGAACAACAGTATTTGTTGAAGCACCATTAATATTTGGACCAAAATGGAATACAAATGAAGAGGAACAAAATATTCCAATTCTTCCGTGTGTTGGATGTTTTTCTCCTGTTCGAATTGGTCTCGCCAAATGTGATAAGTTAGAAATATTTTTATTTATAGAAATATTTTTACAATAACAAAAATTAACAATACTTTTATTTTCATCTCTATTCTACATTCTCAAAGATGTTTTTGGCCAGCATGCTCCACATCATGTCCCGGCTTAAAAGATCCACTTATACATGGAATTGAATGTCCAATATTAAGCTTTGGTAATTTACCAGAATCTTTTTCTAATAACAAAGAAGCTCTTGATTATTACAGGTAAATTATAATAATTTAATATTTACTTTATATATTATATAATTTGTTTTTAGAAGTGACGCAATTTTAACATTAAAATGTTTAGCACTTCAAAGAAGATATCCAAAGAAATGGGAAAGATTAATGGCAATGGAAAGTCATGACGAAGAGAGGAAAGGCACAGAATTTTATGAGTGAGTTTCAGTTAAAATTTTTATTTTCGCCTATGTAGTAATTACTTATGTTTTGTAGCATCCATTGTGCCAGCATATTATGATTCTTACATTTTAAATTGAATTCTAAATTTACATTGTTATTTTTTATTCTATAGAGAAGCAGATAAACGTGTTGTTTCATATTTATTAAAAAATTATCTTGAAATAATTAAAATGATTGAATTGAAAACATCAAAGGAAATTTTTCCTCATGCATCAAGGGAAATCTTACACAAAATTTGTGGTATAATTGAAGTAAATTTTATGATGATAGATTTACCAAATGGTCAAGAAATATCTGGTGTATTTTCTAATGGTTGTTTAATGGAACATTCTTGTGTACCAAATTGTATTTATACATTTGATGTTGATAAAGGCTTTAGAATAAATGTTAAAGCTGGTCGAGATATAAAAAAAGGTGAACATTTAAAAATTATGTACACACATATTTTGTGGGGTACAAATATGAGACGTGACCATTTAAAAGCAACAAAATATTTTTCATGCACATGTGAACGTTGCTCTGATCCAACAGAATTGAATACTTATATAAGTGCATTGAAATGTATTGGTAAGAAATAATTTAATTATATTTTGTTTAAAATTTTAATTTCTTTTTTATTATCCAAATTTTAGGAACAGCAGAATTAACCACTTGTGGTGGTTACCAACTTCCAATTAATCCATTAAGTGATTCAACAGATTGGGCATGTAATAAATGCCCGGTTAGAATTAGTTGTGAACATCATGATTTTCTATTATCACAAATAAGTGCTGAAGTTGATTCAATAACAATTGATAAACAAGGAAATGTACGTGAATTAGAGAAATTAATTGATAAATTATCACAATTATTACATAATAATCATTATCATTTATTTGCATTAAAACATTCATTAATACAATTATATGGACATCAGGCTGGGTATTTACCAGAGCAATTATCTGATATATTATTAGAGAAAAAAATAACAATGTGTAAAGATATGTTAGTGATTGTTGAAATACTCGATCCAAATTCAATGCGTCTTGCACTTTATACTGGTATTATATTATATGAATTACATTTAGCAATTGTACAATTATATCAAAGAAAAATGAAAATTTTAGAAAATTTAGAGAAAGAAAATATTTTACTAAATTTTATTGAAGCGAAAAAATATTTAGAAAAATCAAAGAAAATATTAAAAATTGAATCCGATTCACCAGCTGGTTTTAAATTAAATGAAAATGTTGAAAAATCAATTGAAAATTTACGACAAATATTTATTGAAAATGATTTTGTATTTGAATGAATTAATAATCTTTAAATATTTGTGATTGTCATATCAAAAAAAAAATTGTTATTTATTTATCAGCATAGTTTGTTTATTTATTCATTTGTTGTTTGTGTAAAATTTTGTGTTATTTAATATTTTTATATTTTAAATCATTTGTTAATATTCTATTTTTTAAATTATTGATGAATCAATAATGGTGACTTTTAAAATAAATAAACTAAAAATAAACGTAAATTTATTGTAATCTTTGGATATAACTTACTTGGTCCTTTGTTTTAATTATTTATTCTTTATTTATATTTGTAATCATAGTCAATGTAAATGGATTTTTGTACATTTTAAACTATTAATTGTTTTATAATCAAATAAAAATGAACAGCTTTCTAATTATTTAATTGTATTGTTTAGTAAAAATAGTAAGTACATTATACACAAATATAAATTGCTCTAAAATTTATTAAACTTTTAAAAACGTTTTTCCTAAACAATTCTAAATAAAAAATACATGTTGAAGTTAGTAAAAAAAAAAGTATAAGTGAAAAGCAATGTTGAACGCGACAATATTGTAAAATTTTAGAAATTGTGTTAAATTTTATAATTATATAATATAATTTTATAACTTTATTTAATAAGACTTTGTATAGGCAAAATTCTCTTCATTGGAGGACAAATAATCATTTTTTAAAATTAAATAATACGAGTCACTTTAATGATAATAAATTAAGTAAACGATTGTGTCATATGTAACTTATTTAAACATCCTCTGTATCTGCTTCGATTGTACACATTTTATAACGATCTGATTTACGAAAAATAAATTTTTCTTCTAAACGTGGAAAATATTGTTCAAGCTGTTTAAAAATTATCCTTGATAGTGGAATTTCTGTATCCATTTTTATATATAAATGTTCAAGTCCTTTACATTCTTCTAATTCAAGTAAATCTTCGACAATTATCTGAAATGAATAATTATTAAAAATTTTTTAAAGTTATAAAGGAAAGACAAAAAACTTTTATTGGATTAATCGCCAATTTAACTAATTCTTTTAATTTCCCAATTTCATAAAGGCATTCTTTAGTTAATTGATTTTCAAATTCTAATCTAAGGTTGGTCAATCCTTTTAAATGTGTTATTGAAAGTCCTTTTTCAATAACTTCTTCATCTACTTTTCCAGTCAGACCAAAGTCTGTTACCTAAAAGAAGGAAAATGATTTAAAACAGTTTTCTATAAATAACGTTTATCGGTCAAACAAATACTTCAATGGAAAAATTAATATTTTCTCTTTTATTAAAATTTATTTTTACTTTGGAATAATGAAAAGGAATGCCAATTCAATGTTCCAGTAATTTCTTTGATAAGTATAAATAAATTTGAAATTATTATAAATCAATGTAGGTGTTTCAACCGTACAAAATCATTGTTATTTAATTGAAAAGCAAAAATAATATTGTTGATTGTTTTCTCATTGAAGAAGTGTTACGTCTATTTAATCATAATAAAAATAACATCCAATAATACATACAAGAGAATCACTATCATTAAAACATAATTCCAAATTTCTAAGCCATCTCAAATTTTTTAAAATCATCTGAATATCATAATTTGTTATAGATCCTTTAGAATAAATTATGAGTGTCCTTAAATTATGAAAATTCTCTGCTATTTCACATAGAACGTTAAATGATACATTTTCTAATGTCAATTTTTTCAGATTATTATTTTTCTCTTTGAATAGACCAACTAATATACCATTTCTAGTAAGATTTTTTGTTCTTCTTAAACTTAAAACCTACAAAGTAAAAAAAAAAAATTAATAATTTGTAATAAAATCAGAAATTCAGTTATTTCAAAAATTCTGATTAATAAAAAGTAAACGTAGAGAACAAATAATAAATATTTTGGTAAAAAACGCTCCTAGCGACAAACACTGGAATCATTTTTTGTTATCGTTTCGTTTTCCAAGAAAAAAAAACCTATAAAGTAAGAAATTAGTAATTTATAAGAAAAGAAAAATTGAATGTGGCATTTTCAAACAAACGATATATTTACATTTACAATTTATAAATCAGAAATAATTTAGAATTTATTATCAATTTCTAACTCACCTCTAATTTTTTTAATTTGTATAAATCTTTTATTTCATCATCTGTTAAAAATGTATAAACCAATTCAAATGTTTTTAAATGAAGAAGATTATTAAAAATAATTGAAAAAATTTCATTTAAATTATTATTATCAGAATAAATTATTAATGATTTTAAATATTTTTGTTTTAATAAAAATTTTTTCATTAAATCAGATGAATTGTAAACTGTCAATGATATTAATTGTAAATCATCAATATCTGCTAATTGATTAATAAATTCTTTGTTTGTTAAAAAATCAATTATTAAATAATTTAATTTTGTAGCCAATATTTTTATATGTTTTAATAAAATATCATTTTCAACACCTAAATACATTCGTTCTTCTGGAAATTTAAATTTTCCAACAGTTGGTGGTTTCTGTTTAATATACATATTTTCAATATTTGGCATTACAAAAATTAATGTTTCAAACAAATCATTTAAATAATTTGAATCACCTGAGATCTTTAATTCTTTCATATATCTCATAATTCCACAAACAGATAATATTTCCTCTTTTGTTGGTATTTCATCAAACCAACAATGATTTAAAATTAAACTTTTTAAATTTTTCATATTTTTTAATAATAATAAAAATATTGCTCCAGTAAATGTACATTTCTTCATTGAAATATATTCAATATTTTTTCCAAACAAAAAATCAGGTGATGTCAATGTTAATTTAAACATAAAAATTTTTCTAAAATTACGTGTCATATCTTTAGAATCAATTACGGATTCACGTAATCTGTATATAAATCTTTGATTTATGGACGCATGTTGCGTAGTTGTATGCCAATTTTGACATACTAATCTTACTTCTATAATATCTCTCGAAGAAAGATAAGAAAATATTTCAAGAATAATCTATAGGAAAAAAGAAATTATAGATAAAAACTACAAATATTTTAAAATAATATAAAATTAAGTACTTCGTTTGGCAAATCAAAAATTTTCATTGCATCATCATAATTTTGTTTCACTTCATCATTCATTTTTCTTTTTTAATAGTAAATAGTTTAGTTCACAAAATAAAAAACTTCATATGTTCACATGAATTTACGTATTAAAAAATTTAAATGCCATTTACTGCTTCCAAAGTAATTTTGCAGTGAATTTAACTCCCAAATTCTTGGCATTATCGTATTCAGAAGTAAACAAAAAAATATACTGAACTTAGCAACGAACGCAACAATCAATCTGACATTTAGGGGAATTACGTTATAGAGTGGGGATAAAAATAATAAATAGCTTTTCTTAATTGCAAAAAAGCGGTTTTATATAAAATTATGCAAAACTGTAAATGAAATTAATTAAATCGTAAGGTTCAATTTAGTACATTTCGTTTGTTTATTAAAAAACAAATATTTCTAGATAATAAGATTTATTTACAAACTATCAAAATGTTACAAATGAGAATTCCTGCCAAAAAAAAAAGTTCAATTTAATTTGTCTTTAAGTTCAATTGAGTTAATCATTAACATTGTACTCGGATTTCTATAAAAATTAATACGTTTAAATTGTTTCCTGCGTTTCTTCTTAAAATGTGTTTTTGTATGTGACAACGATTTTTCAATAACTGTAGCTTGAATATCAATTAAATCTTTATTAATAAGTGGTCGACCAATTAAAGAAAATGAGACACCACCAACCGCTAGTACCTAACAAAGAAAAGGATGCAAATTAACAAACCAGAATAAAAATTAAATAAAGAAACACACTTTTTCAAGTTTAATTTGATCTCCATTTTCTGGAGGCCAATAACCATCAATTACAATTATATCGCCTGTTGTAACTTTAAATTGTTTTCCACACACATGAACTACAGCAAAAAGTCTTCCAATTTTTGCCATTTCGACAGATTTATTAATATTTTGAATAACATTTTCACTTATTGTTTCGATTTGGGATTGACTTTGAATAGAACTAGTTGTAAACTTTGAAACTGCTGGTATTACTTTCTGAAAATCTGAAAAAAAAAGTTTTTTGATTTAACTTTCCACAAAAAAAAAAACCCAAGATCACAGTAGCACTCACTTTGAAATTGTGTCTTTGCTGCGAAACTACATAATGTTTTAGTAAATGATAACATTTTAAACATTTTAATAAGAATTTTTTTAATTATTAAAGCTTAAGAAATAAGAAGTTTTTTGGTAAAGTTAGGTTAAAATTTTAAATGTCAATTTGTAATATTGCCCAATTGAAAATAGCAACTAAATGTTGGTTCGAAATATTAAGGTTTGAAGAATGGATGTGCATAAAGCCATCTATATTCTAACATATTATATGCCATCTACATTGAAGCTCTCAAATCTACTTCTTTCAAATTATGTCGGTTAAACTTAATTTAATACCTACTCTAAAATGACACGATAAATTATTAAATTCCTTACAAAAAAGCAATAAAAATCTAATAATATACCTGTTTGACCTGAAATGAAAAAATTTATAACATATATAAAAAAGAAAAAAACAAAATTCTCTCCTTGAAAATAATAACAACCATCTCTGATAATTTGTGTGGGCTTCATTAACTGAAACGCCTCAATTTACCATAAATAAACTTACTAGTAAATCCATTTATGGGTTTTATATATATTTTATATATACATATATATAAGTACAGTTTGTTTTAAAAAGAATTATTTGAAGGTTGTGTATCATTTGTTTGCATGTATATATATTAAATTTTTAATATTTGCATAACGAATAATAGATGATGATGTTGATATATAATTATAATGCTTTCTGTTTCTCTCTTACTTTGTTAAGAGTTCAATTTTAATTTGGATACAGAAAAGTGTAAGATATTTAAAAAAAAAAAAAATAATAGACACTATAAATACATATCTGATTTTAAACAGTGGCGTAGGCACAATTTTTTTAATGTACTATGTACGTTGATTATCAGAGGTTTTTTTTTCGTCTTTCTTATTTCAGTTTCTTGAATAATAATTTTTAAACATGTTGTCCTCTATACCAAATATTCGATCAGATTTTTCCATTGAAATCATGTAAAATTTTAATAAAATTAAAAATATTTTTATTTTAATATTTTCTTTTTAAGAAACAAAAAAACTAAGAAAAGAATTTTATTTGAACAACGACACCACTGCGTCACATTTTTAATAAAAAAAAAATTACAATGCCTTCCTTTATTTATATTCAATAAAAATTGTATGTCTCGTACATTTAATATTCTCTTATCTTATTATTTTTTTTATTATAAATTTTAATAAATTTTATAAATTAAATGAAGAAAAATGGTTCAAATAAAAATAATATAAAAAAAAACATATACACACACAAATAGAAAATAACAACAACAACAACAACAACAATAAAAAACGGTGCATAAAAGAATAACTAGTTTCAGTTAAAACCTTAAATTATTTCATAAAATGAAAAATATTGAATTAAAGTAGGCGTCGGAATAATAAAACTAAAAACATTTTTTTTTTGTTATTAAAAATAAATGAACAAAAAAATTACCTTTTTGTTTTTTTTTTTAGTTTTTTCATTTTCACTTTTTTTTTTAAATTGAATTTCTTAGAAAAAAATAATTTAGTCACTTTAAGGTTTTGATAATTTCCATTTTTTTCATTATTCAGATTTGTAATATTTTCTATCTCCTTTTTTCTTCTTCATTTTACTAATTACAAAAATTTATCATCTATCTCACTCACACACATTTGATGTGTTTCCAAATTTATCATCTCGTTCAGACATTTTGTGTCTGTGACGCTAAAATAATTTTGTAGAAAAATTTGAAGAATGCCGTTATATAGTTGAACGCTTTAAGCGCCATACAGTGGCTAATTTGAAATTAATTTTTTGTTTAAAGAAAAATAAAAACAAAAACAAGGAAAAAATAATTAAATATTAATTAAGTGTAGAAAAGAATTTAGAAAACCAAAGTGCAAAAAAAACGTTGAGAAAATTGTTGAGAAAATTGTTAAAAATAATATAATCGTATATTTTCTTTTGATGTTTAAGTGTAAATGTACTTAAGATATTACGTGTTGTAAAATTGTAAAAAATTGAAATTTAAGATTTTTTTTTACAAACTTTAAATGTCCTAATATTTTTTCTGTATAAATTCTGAAATCATGTCTACTAATACAAAACCTTTACAAAAATATCAATTATTAAATTTGATTAATTAAAAGTGAATAAAATTACCGTCATTGTGAATTGAATCTAACGTTGTAATGGCGAATTTCATGAAAATCCTAAAAGGTTGCTACATAAAAAAAAAGGTAAAAGAGTAAACAAAATATCACAACAATTTTACTAATTTTAGATGGACACCAGAATTTAGCTGTCTGCTAAATGTTTTGTAAAACTGAATGTAAAAATCCCTTTATTTATTTTTCGTCTTCGATAACATTGAACTTTATTTTTATATTTATAATTTATCCATATTTAAAATCATTCATTTTTTTTTACATAAAAAAAACAAGAACAAGAAAAAGAAGAAGAAGAAAAACTATAAAAGGACATAATTATTTACATTCATTTTTCTCTCATTATTTATTTATTACTTTTTTTGTTTTGCACCTACACAAAATATTACAAATGTAAAATAATACGAGGTGTTTATAAATAAAAAAAAATCCGTTCATTTGGTAACAATTTTATTGATGAATATAAAATTTAATAAAAATAAGATCAAAACATTTTATCCAATCAATTTTAAATAATTATTGTTAAGTTTTTAATGAGAATTTACGAAAATTTACACAATAGTTTTGGGTCTAATTGAACCCAACGTTTACTGAACATCATATATATTATTTATGTACAATTGAACTTAAAACGCCTCAGTGTAGTTAAAATAATGAGAGAAAAAAAACCGTCAATGCAAAATTTGTTGTTTCAAAATAATTGAGAAACAAATAAAACAATTGCATTACTGCAAGTGGAGGAGAAAATAGTGGAGGAGAAAGTATTTTGTAAAAATTATTAATTTATTTTGTATAGAAAGAAAAAAAAAAACGCATAAATTAAATTGGAACCGATATTTTATTAAGGAGAAATAAAATTTTAACCAAATCTTAAAAGGAGATGATTTATTTGATCTTTTTGGTAATTTGAGAAAAATAGAAAAAAAATTGTACAAACAACGAAAACCTTTCAACTTGTCATAATTTGTTTTTTAGTTTTTGCTTCTTTTAAAAATTCTTTGTGAAAATTAGGCAAAGATGGCTAATTTAAGAATCGACCATCGAATATCAACAAGTTGCAAATTACACAACAAAAAAAAAAAAATAAATGAGACGAAATATTTATTTCACAATAGATTTTGTTATATTGGAAATTTCTATTTAGTTAACCAAAAAACAACAACAACAACAACAACAACAACAACAACAACAAATAAAATGAAAGCGTAAAAAATCCTTTTGAAAGTTATCCAAGTTTTTGTTTTCCTGTTTCTTTGACTTTTTTTTTAACTTCAAAAATTGTTTACAATTTTTACATCACTATGACGACAACGGTTTGGTGCTAAAATTGAATAAACGTATTTTTCTTTGTCTTCAATAAAGAAACAGAAGAAGAAAAACGCAATTAAATTAAAACCGTTTCTATAGCAACAAAATAATTATAATAAAATAACAACAACAACAACAACAACACTTTTCATTCTTAAAGAAAATCATTTCTCTTCATCTCTTCATCTCAACAAAAAAAGAAAAATGAATAAGAAAAAAATATGAACACAAAAATTTTTGATTTGAAAATTTAAATAAAATAAATAAAAAAAAAAAATGTTTGCCGGCGATACTCTTAATGAGCAAACAAAAAAAAAAACACATCAGTCAATTACGAGTGTCTTTCATATGAACACGTTCGTTTATCTTTGCAAAGACAATTTCTGTTTTTCTTCTTCTCTTTTTATGTTTTTTACGTTCACATAGAAATTGAAAAAAAACAAAAATATCGCGCGATATTCTCGTGAGTCAGTTTTCTTGTTGTTTTTCACTCATCACAGTTTTTTTCTTTTTTAATTTTGTTCAGTTTGTTTATTGTATTTGTTTTTGTTGTTGTTGTTTTTAATTAATAACTAGACATAAGGAAAAGTAAATTAAAAATTAAAAAAAATTTAAAACAAATTTACTAAAAATTGTCAATAAAAAAGTTAAAAAAAAAAAGAAGACAGAAGTGAAATAATTAAGAATGAATCGCGTCATTCAGTCTAACAAAATTCTTTCATCAACAAAAACAAAAAAAAAATTAAAATTTTAAGTTTATTCTTTTATTTCTTCCATCTTCTTTTTATTGATCTTCAAAATATCTACATTCATGGATAGATTTTTTTTTTGTCTTTCCCAATCAAAAAAAAAAAAAATGTTAAATAATTTTCGTTTTTCATTTCTGTTGAAAATGTGGGAAATGTTATACGCGCGAAAACAGGTGGCATATTTTATACAACAAAAAAGAAAATAAAGAAGAAGAAACAAAATGAATCACTACAACAACACAACAACGCAGCAACACAACAACACAAAAAAATGTGAAAAAAATGAATAGCAAAGGCAGAATATTCTATTAATTTTCAGATGCGTGTGAACTTGCGTTTGTTTGAGGATGTACGTGCGTCTATTCCGTGTGTGTGTGTGTGTGTGTGTACGTTGTTTGTGTAACTGTGTATGTGAATATTATAACAAAAATAATCAGGAAAATGTAATTGAGTTGTAGTTTACATTATTTTTCCATTTAGAAAAAAGAAAACAGAGAAAAAAGAAGAAAAACAGAGAAAAAAAGTGTAGTAAATTTAAACGGATCAATTAATTAGAATTTACAACAAAATTAATAATAATTGCATAGTGAACATGGTTAACGTAATTACATATAAAGTGTTTCTTTCTTTCTCTTTCCTTCTTTCTTTTTAAATAATAATTCATCAGCAGAAAAAGCAATAACAAATAATCTTATTTTTGTTTTTAAGAAAATTAACTTTAATTCATACACACACACACACTCAAAAATACACTTTACTTACAACAATGTTCACTTATGTAAATGCACTTTATATTATTCTATATTTCTCATTATAAAAATTCTCATTATTATCGACTGTTTTTGTTGTTGTTGTTATTCATATTGTTGTTGCTATTTTTGTGTTGATTTTACTTATAAGTTCTTCTTAACTGCAAACATTTTATTATGAAAATAAAAAAACAACTATAACTACCTTAACAATTATATAAATAAATAAGAACAACAACTACAACTACAATGACAACAAAAACAACAACAACAACAGCAGCGAGAGAAGAAAAAAAAACGAATAAACCGAACGCCCACGTGGGTGACGATTACTCTTTGTTCTTGTTTTATTTTATAATAAGAAGAATTATTGAGAGTTTTTTCTTCTTCTTTCATTTTAAAAAAAATATTAAATATTTATTATTATTTTATGAATTAGGCATAAACAAAAAATAAAAACAAAAAAAAAAAATTAAAGTTGCAAAAATACAAAAACAAAAAAAATAAAAAAAAAATATTTTTTTTTAAATATAGACAACAACAACAAAAACAGCAACAACAACAGTAAATAAATTTTCGTTTTTTCTCCTTTTATAAAATACATAAATAAGAAATAATAAGAATTGTTAAAAAAAATAAAAATACCGGCTCTTATATGAGTTAAATGTGCATGCGTGTGTGTGTGTGTGTGTGTGATGTGTGTGTGTGGTGTGTGTGTGTAGACGAGCGAGATATGTAGGAAAAACATTTCTTAGAGCTAAAAGGCATAAAAAATAAACAGAAAAAAAGAAATAATTTTTTTTTTTTATAAAAATTATTTTATGACACCAACGCATGGATACAAAATTTTATAAAATAAAATCAAAGAACAACAACAACAGTAACCGCAAAATTTTAGTCTCTCTCTCTCTCTCTCCACCATTTAATTCTTTTTTTTGTTTCATCTAACATAACTCTCTCTCTCTCTCTCTCTCTCTCTCTGTCACTTCATCTGATTTTATTTATTATTGTTATTATTATTTTTCTTCTTGTTACTGGTATTGACGTTTTGTCATTCTCTTGGCTTAATGTCTGCACAAGATACTTTACAACAACAACAACAACAACAACAACAACAACAACAACAACAACAACAACAACAACAACAACAACAAAAACTGTAACATTGAAATTTAAAATAAAAAAAAATTAATGTATAATTTGTTTGTTTTTTTTTTGTTTTGCATTAAATTAAAATTCGTCTCTATTTTTTTTCTTATTTAAAAACAAAAAAAAAATGTACATTTTAAAGTAATTAAAAAATCCAGTAGTTGCAAACAGTGTGTAAATATTGTCAATTCAATTTTTTAAATTAAACCGAACAAATCAAATAATTATTATCCAAGTACATTATTTTGTATTTTGTATTTTTTATTTAATTATAAAGACAAATTAATCTACATACAAAAAAAAGTATGTTCTAATAAAAAATCACCAACAATATACAAAACAATAACAAAATCTTCTATTTCATAACTTCCTAATGTCAATATTTCTAATTTAAAAATTAACAAATAAAAACAAAAATAAAAATAAATAAAATAAAAAAATTTAGAAATAAATTAAAAAAATTACTAAAGAATTAGAGACGAAAAAGGTGTGTGAGAGAAAAGTGGAGTAAACACAACAACAACAACAATAACAATAATAACAACAAAAATTGTATATTTATAAAAAATAATTAAAAGAAAAACAAAAATCTGACACCTGTTTGGTTTTGTTTGAATGAACTAAAAAGAAAAACAAATGAAAAATGGTTACTTAAGAATAACAACAACAATAAATGCAACAACCAGTGAAACAAAACAAGAAAACTTTTTCCGTTTTTAAAATAAAATAAAATAAAAAAAAAGTTTTCATTTTTATTTAAAAAAAAAATAAAAAAAATTATGTGCACTTTATTTCTGTGTGTGCGTACATGTGTGTGGTCCTCGTGTAATATATTTAATTTTGTGTCTTAATCTTTTTGTTTTAATTTTAATTTAGAAAGAACGAGAAAAAAAAAAACAAACACAATAATTTTCGGTGTTTTTTATTTTTTTATAATTATTTTTTGTTTTTCTTATTTTTTTAAAAAAAAAAAAAAAAAAATTTCACAAGAAAAATAGAATAATGTAAAGGAAAAGAAAGAAAAAAACTAATAAAAGTGTTGAGTGGAGTGGTGTGGGGGGTGAACAAAAAAAAAAAAAAAAAAGTAACAACAACAAAAATTCTCGATGAAATAAATACGGATAAAAATGGATATTCAGTTTATGGTGAGTTTCATTTTTGATTTTGTTTTTGTTGTATTTGTTTGAGTTGGTATATTTAACTAAACTTATAGATGATGCGATGATGTAAATAAACTATTTTTAAATATCCTTTAAATAAACACAAACATAATTCTTACCATACTCATAATAATTCCTTAAATAGTTAACTATTTTTATTAATAAAAACAAAATTAAAAAAAAAAAAATGACAGCGGGAGTCAGTTATTTTCAATATTATTGCGCGCGCGCGCATATTTCTAATTACAATTTCACAACAAACTTCACATCGGTACACACATTTCAAAAATGTTACCAACTGTGCGCGCGCAATATATTTTTTTTCTTTTGAAATTCTTTCCGTTGGTCAGTTTTTAATCAAATTCAAATTTTTATTTTTGTTTCTATTTCTAATTAAAAAAAAAATTAAAGAAATTTAATTTTGGAAATAAAAGAATTCAAATCAGAAACAACAACAACAACAATTAAAAGTGGGTTAATTATTTGTGATTTTTTTAAAATTATATATTATAATTTTTTATTTCTGGAGTGGAGTGAGGGGGGTAGCAGTGGACTAATTACAGTAATTTTTTTGCCTTCGTCTTTATGTTTTTTTTTTGTCAATTCTCAAGGCGGAATAAATTTAAAAAAGATAAAAATAAGAGCAAAAAAAAAAAAAAAATCTAAATTCAAAAATTTCTGTTAAAAAACAACAAATTTTAGAAGGTTTTTTTAAAAAGAGAAAAGAAAACAGTTTTTTTTTTTATTATTATTATTGACGGAAATAAATCGCAGAAACAGAAAATTATTATTATCATATTTTGTTGTTGCTTCTTATTTTTTTTTTTTTGGTTAAATACGCAATACAAAAAAAAAATAGAAAAAAATAAGAGAAAAAAAAAAGTATATAAATCTATCCTAAAAAAACAGAACAAATAGTACGGCACTCTCTCACTTACATATTCTCCCTCACTCTCTTACTATCAATACACAAACTCTCTCTCTCTCTCTCTCTCTCTCTCCTGTATGTGGTATAAATATAGAAAAGAGTTGAAAATCTAGTAGACATGTACCAAATTTGTTGTACCATTTTTGGTAGTTTTATCTCATATTTCTTGTGTGTTCCAAATTAAGAATATTCAAACAAATACAAATTTACATTTTTTTCTTCTTTTCATTTTATTTCATTTCTTATAAGACATACATATATACATACGTACATACATAGATGTAAAAAAATAATTTAAAAAACAACAACAACAACAACAAAATTATAGAAGAAAAACAGTTTTTACTCATCGACATTAACAGAACAGAAACACACTTTTTTTTCTTCTTCTTCTTCTTCTTCTTCTTCTTCCATCCTTCTTCTTCATTTATAAATTTTCTTTTTTTTTTTCTTTTTATATGAAAATGAATGTGAAAATTTATATACATGTATGTATGTATGTATGTATGTATGTCGAGAAAAACCCCCATTTCATATTTTGTTGTATTCTGTGTTTGTATTCCTTTTTCTTCTTCTTCTTCTTTTTCGTCTTCTTGGTATCTCTGTGTTTTTTTGTAAAGAGAGAAGATTTTTTTACGATGAGAGAAATTATTATTAAGAATTAGTATAATATATAAAAACGAAAACCAGTGAAATCAACCATATATAAACATATTTAAAATTTACGAATATTATTTTCAACTAAAAAATGAGAGTAGATGAGAAGATGAGAAGTAACACACGCGTGTTTTTTCCTCCAACTTCCTAATAATTTTTCTTTACTTTAAATTTTCTTTTTTTTTTCATTTTTCTTTTTGCCTTTAATGTGTGTTTCCTAGTTTCAATTCTATTTTCTCTAATTTTCATTCATTCTTTAATTATTTCATCTCATTTGGTAAAATTATTTTCTATTTGTACTTTTTTTGTATTTTTTTGGATTTTATTCTTAAAGATTTTTTTTATTGTGTAAAATTCATTCCTAAAATGGAAAATCTCAATAATCATAAAAACATACCAATAAATGTAACACGACAACAACAATAAATTTTTACTAAGAAAAAGAAGAATTAATGAAAATGATGATGAAGAAGAAGAAGAAGAAAAAGTAGGAAAAAAATAAAATAAAATACGACAACGACGAAGTGAGGGCGAATTTTATAATAGAAAATTTACAAAATTAGAATTTTCGTTTTAAGTTTCAAATAGCAAAAAAAAAAAAAAATTCTACTATTTAAAAAAAAATAAGAATAAAAAGAAGGAAAAAAGCAGAACATGTACACACACACACACACACACACACTCACGTACAACACACCAACTTAACACATAGTAGTAATTTTATAGGCATAGACCGCAGAGAGAAGAAAAACTAAAAGAGTAAACAAAACAAGAGAGAGAGAGGGAGAGTGAGAGAGACTTTTCTCTTGTATGTCGTGTGTAGTCCTATTTTACACATAAATACTTTTTTCTTTTTTTTTTAATAAAATTTTAAACAGAAGAAGAAGAAGAAGAAGAAGACGATGAAAATTATTTAAGAAAAAGAAAAATAAAGAAGTAATTTTTTTATTTTGTATTTTAGTTTTAGTTTAGTTTAGTTTAGGCCGTCATCATAAAACATTTAATAATTTATATTCAAATTTTCTTTTTTTTTTTTAAATATTTTTCTTTTTGGATTTAATTTCGTTTTGCTCTCCCGATTTTCTCTCTCTGTCTTTTTTGTTTCTTCAACCCTTTTTTTTTTTATTGTTGTTGTTGTTGAAGAAAGAAGGACACAAAAAGTACCTTTAATAAGAAAAGTAGTGTGAGAGAAATAATTTAAATTAAAGAAGAAGAAGAAAAGTTAATAATTTGTGCAAGAAAATAAATTCTCTCGTGCGGGAATAAGAAGAAGAAGAAGAAGAAAATATGGAAATTAAATAAAAAAAAAAAATGTGTGAAAATATTAAATTAATGTTGATGCAGTTTTACTAAAAAATAAATAAGAAAATTCTGAAAAAAAATTTATTGAGAATTTTCCTCAATTACAAAACAAAAGGAAAAAAAAAATTTTAATTTTATTCTTACGAAAATATTTTAAACTGAATTTAAAAAGAATTAAAAAATTTATGGTGAAATTATAAAAATGTGAAAATTTTCGTCGTTTTTTGCTCTTTAATCTTTCACGTTCTTACATAATTTTTTTTTTTTATTTTCTTATTGCGGATTAAAAAAAAGAAGAAAAATAAAAAAAAAAAATTTAAAAAGTTTCTAAAAGAAAAATGTTGCCTGAACTTTTGTTTCCAGGTAATTTTTGTAATTAGACCACCTTACCTCCCACCCTTAACTAGTTTCGTTAATGATCAAATAAATTTTCCCTCAAATTTTTGTTTTTTGTAAATAAATTTTCAATGACTTTTTTTTTTTTTTAATTAAAAAAAAATTATTAATTTTTTTTGGTGTTAAAAAATGGATAAAAAATGCATTTTGCGAATTTTAATCTTTTCGTTCAAGTTTCAAGAGTCAGAAGATTTTAATTTTTTTGGGAACATTTTTGATCAAGTTTAGAATATTTTGAATCAAGTTTTATTAATTCTTGAATATTTTGGAGACATTTTTAACCTTTCTTCAATATTTTGGAGAAATTTTAAAATTTGAAATTTCAACAAATTGGAGAATTTTTTGATAGAATTCTTAAATTAAAAAAAAAATGAAATTTAGTTTAATGTTTGATTTTATTTCCATTTTTATTTTCAGTCATGCAAGACATATCTAGAGACGAATTTAATCTCCTTAGTGGAGATTGTGGTGATAGAGATACAAAATCATCATGTAATATTGAATCAGCAGAACAAACAAAATTAACATCATGTCATGTTGATGATTTAAAATCTGTAACAATAAAATTAGAAGATGTGGATAATTATTCTAGTTGGCCCATTAATGAATTTGGATTAAATTTATTGTAAGATTTCTTTTCTGTTTATATTTTCTTTCAGTTTTTTTTTAATTTTCTTCCTTTTTTCTTTTATTTAAACAAAAAAGACGTAACTCAGAAGATCCATTAATATCTGGAGCACGTAATGATAATCATCAAAATGAATTACAACAATCAATTGAAATATGTGATAATATATCAGCAACAAAAGTGATTGGTTCACCAACAATAATACCAACAATTACACCAACAATTTTACGTAAAAAATCAACAAGAGTACGAAGAAAAGGACAAGTTAAATTACGTTTTCATCATCAAGCATTACCACCTGAATATTTGGATCATTATGAGACAACACAAAATAATTTACAAAAGAAACTAAATCAAAAAAATAATTTAAATAATAATAGTATGATCTCATTACTTGAATCACAAAATAAATTAATAGAAGAGGATCCAAATAATTCTGTACGTAATTGGTTACAAAAAATTTCCGAATTACAAGATGAAGAAATATTATTAAGTCTAGTCAAAAATGAGACAATAGATGTAGATGCACAATTATCATTATTACCATTAACAACAACAACAACAACAGCAGCAGTAGTAGCAGCAGTACCCGTAACACCATTACAAATATCTACACCAATTATTGTTGGCCCAAAAAAATCATCACGTGTTTATAATTACAGTGATTTACCATATATGGGTGAAATGACATTAGAAAATTCTAAGCCACGTCGTGGACGTAAGCCTAAAAAAGCGGATATTTGTCATTTAATTTATAAAAATTATGGACAAATATTTCCTGGTACACCAAAACATATGAAAGGGAATATGGATAAACAGTCTGCTACTACAAATAATAATAATAACAACACTAATAATAATTTGGTAGAGGAAAAAAAATCAGATATACAAAATAAGATTATAAGTAGTTTATTGGAAAAACGTTTAACACAAAATAGTAATAAAACAAATTCATTAAAACAATTAGGTACAATAAAAGAACCATTAAAAAAAATACCAACTGGTTCATCTGTAACAACATTATCATCTACATCATCCACATCACCAACAACAATATCACAAGCAGAACCATTAAATTTATGTTTACGTGATAATAAAGTACGTAAACAATCAAGAATATTACATCATAAAAATAATATAATAATAAATAAAAATCAAATGGAACCATTAGATATTGCAACAGATCCAATATTAGCTGGTGAATTGAAAATACCATTACCAAATTTTCAAGAGAAAATTTTAAAAAATCCATCATTAAAATCAGATATTTCTACAAAAACAGAAACAGATCGTGGTACACCACCAGAGGGTTATGTTTATTGGCCAGCCGCAAGTGTTTTTATACATCCAATGGCATTATATTATCAAAAATTAGCTGATGGTACAGTTTCACCATCAGAACCAAATACAATATCAACACCAACTACACCATCAATAAATAATAATAAATCATTAAATTCTAATTCAACATCATCATCTAGTAGTGTTATTTTACCAACAGTACCAATAAATAAAATAAATTCAACAAAATTATTAGTTGCAAAAGATATATCAGAATTAATGAAACGTGATAATAGTAAACAGACAACAACATCAGTATCTAGTAAATGTTCAGAAACATCATCAAATAGTTCAAAAACAGTGATATCAACAGTACCACAAAAACGTAAACGTTCAGCTATATTTATTCCACCAATGCCATCTGAAAATAGTACTAATCCAACAACAGAAGTTAGTATATGTAAATTTAAATTTACTGGTGGTGCTAAACCAAGTTTACAAGAAAAAAAAATGTTATCAGTTGATTCTGGTGGTAATTTTCGTTATTATAGTGGTACCGGTGATAAATCAATGCGTGGTTATGAATTTTTTCCACGTGAAAGTTTACAACAATCAAGTCTTATGGCTGGTTCTAGTTCTGGTGCATTTTTAAGTACACCTGGTGAAAAAATAACAACAGATGAAACATATCCATCATTAGATTTAACAAATGATGTTTTACAAATAACTGATTTTACACCACCAATACCTAATGAAATTATTTTACCAACAACAACAATACAATCAACAACAAATAATACACCAACAATATTAACAACAATACCATCAACACGATCATCAACAGCACTTGAACGTAAAAAGAAAAAATCAAGACGTTCATTACAACGTGAAAAATTAGAAAAAACATTTAAAGAAAAAGGTTTCTTAATACAAACACAACAACTTGAATCAGCTGAAGGTGCTACCTATTGTAAATTTAGACAATTAACAAAATTTACACGTTACTTATTTAGAAGTTGGAAAGATTATTTACCTGGTGATTTACAACAGCAACCTGGTAGTACATTACCAATTAATTCAATACTTCCATCTAATGGAAGTGATCCATGCATTTCTCAATCAATTTCTAAAAGTGAAAAATAATTTAAAATTTATAATTAAAAAAAAAAAAAAAAACAAAACAAATGAAAAATAGGAAAAACAGGATTTGCTTAACAAAAAAAAAAAAAATATTTACGTGAGCTTTAAACTTTAATATTAAGGGAGGGGAAATTTAAGAAAATTTTAATTTTAATAAATCGTTATCGTTTTTTTTTTGTCTTTCGTTTTGTTACGATTTTATATTTATTCGTTTTTTTTTTTTTGTTTTTTGTGATAAAAAAAAGAAAAGATGAAGAAGGAAAGAAAAAAAAAAAAATAAGAGAAAATAAAATAAAAAAAAAGTTATAAAAATAGAAAAAAAAAAAACAAACTGAATGTGATTTGACTGAAGTGACTATTTGTGTGTGTGTGCATGTGTGTGTGTATGTATGATTATTTGTGAATTGCTTGTCTCCTTGTTGAGTATATATATTTGCATGCGTATAATTTAAAATTAAAATTTTTACATTGAGCCAAAGATAAATAAAAAATAAAAAAAGAAAATTTATTACAATAAAAAAAAAAAAAAGAAGAAGAAAATCAAGAAAAGTGAAGAAAAATGCTTTTATATTTTTATAAAAAAAAATAATGTATAAATCTAGTCTTTTAGTTAGATGAAAGAAAACATGGTGGAAAAGTAAACAAGAGAAGTGGGGGAGGAAAAAAGAAGAAAAAGTTAAATTAAAAGAAAGAAGAAGAAAAAGAAGAATTGATAATAAAATTTAAAAAAAAAAAAAAACTAAAAACAGAAAAATTAAGAATTTTACTTAAAAATTAAAATTAAAATTTTTACAACTTTTACTGACTAATATTTATTATTTTTAAATACATTATTTATATTGTTATTACTTATTACTTTTAAAATTATATTAAAATATGTAAATAAAAAAAAATGTAAAATTAAGAAAGAAAAAAACAAAACATTTAAAAATGAAAAAAACGTATTTTGTAAATAAACTTTTTTTTTTGGTTAGATTTTAAGTGTAAAAATAATTATGTTATATATTAAAATGTTCACTAGAAAATTGTTCACAACAACAACAACAACAAACAATAAATAAATAATTAAACAAGAAAAAAATAAAAGAACAAAAAAAAACAAGAAAATAAAAATTATATAAAAATACAAGAAATAATTTTTGATTTATAATTTTTTTTTTTTTATTCATAAATTTATTTATGTAGATTATACAATATTTTTTTAATTTGTTTTTGTCTCCGTGTTTCTATCGATTTAAATTATTAGAATTAATAAATTATTTTATAATAATTAATAATTTAAAATGAAGAAAATTTAAAAATTAAATTTATAACGATTGTTCATTTTCATTACAATTCTTACATTTATTTATATATGTATATTGATTGAATTAAAATAGAATCATCAGTTTTAAACGTTAAAGCAAATCAATAACAAATAAATGATCGTTTTCTGTCTTATTTCATGGCATAATTTCAAATTTGTTTCAAATATAAAGTTAGCCACAATTAATTCGATATTGTTTCTCACTTCATATCAAACATTTAAAGTTTTTTTTTTTTGTTCCATTGTTTGCTGGGATTTTGTTCTAAAACAGAAGCATAATATGCTTAATTTGTTTATTTATGGTTTTGCCGTTACCAACCATTTTTTATTTTCTGACAAATAAAAATTAAATATGTAGAATTTCTAAAAGGAAGTTTTAAAATTTTAATTTCTATTTTTTTTATATAATTTAATTTAATTTTATTTTATTCAAATTAGACATTGAATTTAATTATATTCTTCTATTGATTTTTGGGTATTATGTAGTTTTTTTTTATTTTACTTACATATATAATTAGTTCCTGTTTAAATGAACTTCTCGACTGCAATTTTTTTTTAAAAACAAGACGACAAAAATGTCAAATGCAATAATTTAGTCGGTTTTCAAACGCAAAATTACTAGGTACACATAATTAATAAGAGATAATTTGTTCTCTCTTCTTGTGAAAGAGAAATAAATTTCTCATTTCATGCATTCGAATTATATTCGAATGTATTGGTGATTGATTATAAATAATATGCTTGTATGTGTTATGGTCCTAGAAAGTACCATTTTAGACGATTTTCAGACGCAAAATATATCAGCCACACAGAACTTCTAAAAGGTAAAACAAACAAATATTCTTTTTTGATTTTCAAAACAAAAAATAACATAAAGATAAAGACTAAACTGTTTTTATTGTTGTCTCATTCTTAAATAATTTTGTTTGGTAAAATTTTAGTTTTTAACTTTTAACTTTTTATTTTGTGGCACATAGTTGGTTTTCAAGCAAATCAACCAGGCACACATAAAATTGTGAAGATACGCATTTATGGAAAATATGACAATTTTATGTGGATTCATATAAGAAAAAAAGGGAAAATATTCAATACACATTTTTTATCTCTTTCGTATTTTTTATTGTTTCTAAAGTTTGCAAAATACTTTATTTTATTTTGTGTATCGTTTTTATTGCACAAAAAATCTTGAACTAAAAAAGTCACATTTAAGTCGTTTTTCAGACAAAAACTACCAGGCGTACAAAATTTCAAAAAGTACATTTTTTTTACTTTAAATAGAATTTTCCTATGGTTAGAAAAAGCTGGTTATATTCTCTATCTCTTTTTTTTTACTTTTGATGAAATAATATTGTTTTAACCAATTTGTTGATTCGCATTTTTATTGCACAAAAATAAATCGTAGTAAAATACAATTTTTTAACAAAATTTTGTTGTACAAAAAATTCCACACGAATGAGAATCTCGAGAATCCTTCGAAATATTTTCATCATACGAAATATTTCGAATGGTTTAAACCGGCGCTCATAAACGTAAAGATAACAAACACAACAAATAATTTCAATTTTTTCTCTTATAAGAATTTTTTCTCTTATAAGAATTTCTTCTTCTTCTGTTTTTTTAAATAAGAAGAAACCTTTTATAGTTGATAAAATTTATTTGATACTTTTTTACTTTTTCATCAGTTTGCATCCATTTCATGACAGTTGTTTGAATTGTGGATAATATTAAGCAATTCTTTTAATAATATTTTCACGAAAAAAGAAATTTCAACAAAAATAAATGTTAGACAACGATCCAACCAAACCAACAAAATTTTAGATTTTCAATTGAAAATTTAGAAGTTGAACAGAAAATAGAAATTAATTAAATTAAAAATGATACCAAAATAAATTTTAATTATTAATACAAATAATATTTAACTTTTATGTTGTACATCGCTGAAACGTTTATTGTGTACGTATTGCGCAGGATTAAAATTTAGCTGTCAAATATATTCTCGCAAAATTCTTTTGTTTTTGTATTGTGTTATTTAGGTAAAAAAATAAAATGTGAAATGATTAATTATAGGTGAATTGACTTTTCAATTGAATTAATTTACGTTTATAAGTTTTCTTTTCAATTTTCTTCATGATATCATTATAATCACATTAATTACATTAATTGTACTAGCGAATTCAATTTCACCAATAGAATTCCAATTTTTCTCAGTAGTGGAATATCTTTATGAGACAGTCAATTTAATAGATTCTATTTATTTAGTGTGCGCCTATTTAATCCAAATCCTTCTAGCCTCTAATGAATAAAATAACTGAATCAACAAGGTTAAAGTAGTTTGTGAATTCAATTCCTGAAAAAAAAAAGGGTTTATAATAAAGGAAAACAAAAGGTGCTATTTTTTTTTTTTTTCATTATAATTTTTATTATTATTGATTAGTGATAAAGAATAAAGTTTTTTTTTTCTCTTTTTTTTTTTTGTTTTTGTTTTTCATTTTTTAAACACTAATACAAACATTTAATAATTTTATTTTATTTTTTTTTTTTCCTTTTTTTTTCAATTTTTCCATTTTTTTTTTCTCTGTTTTTCTGTTTAAATTTTTTTTATAATAATTAATAATAATATCTATAATTAATTAAATTATTCTTGTTTTAAATTTTCTTTTTTTTTTTTTGTTTTTTTTTCATTTTCTCTTTTTCTTTTTTATTAAACGTATTTTTCCTTAAAAGTAAAACTGTTTTCTGCTTTTAAATATAATAATATAGAACTTTTTTTTTTTGTATGTATTAATTTTTTTTTTCATCTTCTTCTTTATCCTTTTTTGTTTTCTTCTTCTTCTTATTTAGTTTTTTTTTTTTTATTTCTTTTATTTTTATGAACCACTTTTTACATTATAATTAAATATTCTTTTATATTCATATATTTCTTTTTTTTTCTTCGTCCTCTAGTCGTCTCTCTTTCACATTTTTTTTTTCATCATTTATTTACTAGATAAAATTTATTTTTTAGATTTTTTTTTTTTGTTTTTTGTTTTAATAATTATTATATTAATATTTATTTTTTTTTTTTTTGTTAAAAAGAATTTAATTAATACAATAGTTATTTAATTTTAATTTTACATTTTTTTTTCTTCCATTTTTTTTTTTTTTTTTTTAATAATAAAAATATTTCTTTTTTTTTTTTTTTGTTTATCTTTATTCATCCTTCAACTTTAAAATGTATCAATTATATTATAGGTAGAGGAAAAAGAGCTGGCAAAGGGGGGTGGGGTGAAGAGAAAATAAAAAAGTTTGAAAGAAAAACAATTAATCAATCTATGACTGATTATTCGATTCTCTTTTATTTTAATATTTCAACAAAAAAAAAAAAAAAAATATATAGTGGAAAAACAACAACAAGAGTAAGAGAAGAAAAGAGAGAGGTGTAAAAAATCAATTGAAAACAAATGCAATAATATTTAATTTAATAAATTGATAAATGAATAAATGAACAGAGATCGAAAATATGTAGAGAAACGGGAGAAAGATAGGAATAAAAAAAAAAATGCGCCAATTATAAAATTTGAAAAAAAAAAAATGGACGCTATATTTTTCTTTTGCTTTTTTTTTTTTTTTCTTTTTCTTTTAATTATAAAATTAAAAAATTAACATTCACTTTTTTTTTTGTTTTATTTTTATTTTTACGTCCTTAAATGAGACACAACTTAATAATTATTATTTCTATAAAATATTTACACTTTTTTTTCATTTTCTTTCAACGTTTTATTTTAAATCTCATTAACTCTTAATTTCTTTCATTAATTTATTTTCATGAAAATAGTTTAGTTAGTATTTTTGTTTTTATTTCTTCTTAAAAATTATATAAAAAAAAAAAAACAGAAAATGAGATTAATAAAAATTTTGAAAATGGGAGTCTAGTTTAAGAGGGGTGGGGGGATAGGGGATAATTAAAAAAAAAAAAAAATTGGAGGCTTTCTTTCTATTTTTTTATCACGGCTCTTGGTTATTTATTTTATTTTTTTTGTTTGTTCCCAATATAACTGGGGCTTAGACGAATTCCTTAATTAACATTTAAATTGTCACATTTTTCTTTTATTTCTCACTTATAATTAGAATAAAGTTTGTTTTTTTTTTTTAAATTAAATAAAATAGAAAATTCTTAATAAAAAAAAAATAAAAACGAATTACTGGGATTAAAAGTAAATTTTAATTTTCATATAATTGTAAAGTAATCAGAATCCGTCTACAGATTCTATTATTTTTATTTTATGATAAAAAAAAATGTTAAAAGTAGTGGGTGCTTTTTTTTTTTTAATTTAATTCATGTTTGAATGATTCCAAGGAAATTTGGATTGACAGATAGGAGTAAAGGAAAAAGGATGGGACAGAAAACACTTTTTTTTTTGGGAATTTTAAAGTTTCAACTGAAAACTTGAGAAATATTTTAAGCTTTTATTTGTTTTTTTTTTTTAGTTATTTTTTCACTAATTTTCCAAAAAAAAAAATTTATTTAAAAATAATAAAAATTTGTACTTTTTTCTTTTCTTTTTCTTTTTAATATTATTATTCCATAAATTTTTAATAAATTTAAACAAAAAAAAAAAACAAAGGGGTTTTAACTGCCTTTTTATATTTCTTCTCTTCTTGCTCATCATTCTTTTTTCTTCTTCTATATTCATTTTTTTCTGGATCACAGATTCATCATCAATTTTTTTTTTTCTTTTTTTAGTTTTCGAAATTCTTTAATTTTATTTTTTTTTTTTTTACCCTTAAAAACAATAAGAGTTTTAGACTTTACAAAGAAAATCAATTTATATATTTTTTGATAAGGTTTTTTATTAAGTAGAAAAAAATAAAATAATAAATTAAAAATGTTGCTTATGGGTTTTTCAATTAGTTGTGTTTTTTTTTTTTCTTTATCCTTTACAAATTAATTGTAGTTTCTTTTAAAATAACAAAATATAAAGATTAAATTAGAAAATTAATTAATTAATTGTGTTATTTATTTGTTTATCTCTTTTTCTTTTTTGTTTTTAATTTATATTTTTTAAATTTAATTATTTTAAAATCTTAAATTATTTATTCTTTTATTTTTTTTTTTGTTTTTTAATAATATTTCATAATTTATTAATTAATTTACATAATTACATTTATATACACATTAATTAGGTTTCCTTCTTCTTTTTTTCTTTTAATTTTAGGTTAATAATTAATTATTATTTTTCTTTAATTTTAAAATTTTAACTCCTTTTCCTTTTGTATATTTACTGTAATTTACTCAATGTAAATTTCATTTATTAATTTTTTTCTTTTTTTTTTAAAAAAAAATTCTTAGAAATTAAAAAGAAAACGAAGCAAAAATTATTTTATTTTTTTTTTGAATAAAATATATTATTTTCTTTCAATTTCCACGTCGTTTGTCAATCTTTCATTTATTAACAAATTTTCAGGGGGAAATTAGTATATTACTTTTCTTCTTTATTTTCATCATTAAATTTTTTTATTGATTTAAATGAATCGAAGTGTAATTCTTCTTAAATAATCTTGTATTTATTCCGTCTTCTTTACTTTATCTTCCTTTTTTAATAAAAAAAAGTAAAATTAATGCAATAATTAATAATAATAATAACAATGCCTATGGCACTCTACCATATTTTATATAATTTTAATAACAAAAGAAATTATTAATTAAATTCAATAATAATAATAATAATAATAATAATAATAATAATAATTATTATTATTATTTGTACTGTTTTTTGTTTTTCTTATTCTCATTTTTATTTTTAATTTTTATACAAATATTTACATACGTACACAACAACACTTGTATACATTCAGTCACACAGTCAAACCTATTTTAACAAACACACGCACACATACGAGAAAAATATAATTTTGTGATGTTTTCTTCTTATTTATATTATTATTTAATATTTTCTTTTGTTTAAAAACAAAATTCATTTGTAAATGTTTTTTCTTCTTCTTCTTCATTAAAATTAAGTCAATTGAGGCGACAAAAAAAAATTGACTTTTTATGGGAAATTAATTTTTTTATTTTCCCATTTTTCGAATTTCTCTCTTTCCATTTAACGACCGGCGCACAAAACTTCCATTATTATTTCTCGATAAAAATGCATGAAAAAGTGGAAACAATTTTTTTAATTATTCTTCTTCCTTTTGTTTTTTAATCCTTCAACAAAAAAAAAAAGAGAACAAATTTAAAAATTGAATTATTGAGATGGCGGTTGTTGTGGTGATATAGCAGCTTGATCAGAATTCATTGATGAAAAACTACTGCTACTACTGTTACTACCAGTCGATAAACGATTAGGTCTTGACATTGAATCATATTGCGAATGGGAATCAAATTCTGTAAAAATAATTTTAAAATTTTTTTTTATTATTTATTCAATGTTTTTAGAAATTTTTGCCTCTTTATATTTTGACAGTGACGATCATCTGAGGCACTTTAATTTTGAAAAAAAGAAATTGTAAAAATATGAAGTAAAGGAAAAATAACAATTTTATAAATTATTCTTATTAATATTGAAAGAAATTCTTACCTTTATCTTTTAAGTTTAACGAAGTAAAAACACCATTTTCTTCTGTTTTAGATGGTAAGGATGTACCGGCAGTCAACTGCTGTAAACTTTTAAATGTTTTTAAACGCTCTGATAAAATTTCTTGTTGTAATTCTAATTCTGTAGGAGCAGGACTAAATAAAACTGCAAATACAAATATAAAAAAAGAGTCAACACTAATTTAAATTCTTCAATTTTATGATTTTAAAGAAACTAACCTTCTTTATCAGTTTCCTCCATTAATTTTCCAGATAAAATAGGACTACCGTCCTTTTGTTCTGGTGAGTCAATTTTAGATAAGCCATTTGTATTTTCACTAGACATTGTTGTTCTTAATGTTGGACTTGACGATGATGATGATGATGACGATGATGGATTACTTTTTTCCGTCACTTCTGTTGTTTGTTGTTTACGTTTACGATATTCATTTATTGATAACTGTGAAATGAAATAAGTAATATTAGAAATCCAGTTAAATTTTTTTTTAAAAAATTACGCAGTTAATCTTTATTAATCACTTCATTTAAACAAAAGAAAAATTAATCGTACCTTTCTTTTGGGTGCCGGTGGTGGTTCAGGTACATTTAAATTAGGATTTAATCTTGGATCAGCACTTTGTGTTCTAGTAAATACTTTTGTTGATCCTGCAGTCACTCCTACTCCAATACCAGTAATTGATGTTGTTGCTGTAGTTATAGGTATTATTGATTCAGTTGAATAAGATTTATTCAGGAAACTTGATATTAATGAAGTTGATGAATTCATACTGTAATATGAATGTTGTGGAGTTTGCTGCTGTTGTTGTTGCTGTTGGAGTGACAGCGGCGGTGGCTGCTGTTGTTGTCCAATAGAAACTGTTTGTTGTGTATCAATTAATGTTGATGGTATACAATATGCTAATGCTGCTGTATCTAAATGATTACGAAATGTTGTTGTTGGATTTGTTAATGATGTTTTATTTATTGTTATTGTTGTGGTTGCTGTTGTGGTTGTTGTTGTTGTTGTATCCAAATAATCAGATAATAATGAAAAACTTGGATATTTATTTTTGTTATCGTCTTGTGAAAATTTCCCATAAACAGTATTATAGTATTGCATGTGTGACGCTGGTGTATTTGGTGGCGGTACATGCATTATTGGTATTGTTAAATGTGTTGGTATTGGTGGTGGTACAGGAATTGGTAATACAGTTGGCATAATATAACCTGTTGTTGGTGTAGCACTATTATTATTGCTTAATAAATATGGATAAGAATTTGATATTGGCTGTATTTTATCCCAAATATTATGTTGCTTTTCATCAATAATTTTTTCTTGTTGTATTGGTATTGGCACTACAGTTGGTTGTGGAGTTGTTGCTGTTACAGAAGCCATTGCTAATGCCAGTCTTGATTCATCAGGTTTATCCCATCGTGTATGACGTTCCTCTTTAACTGTTGCTACAATTGGTTCAGGTTTTACATCTTCCTTTTCTTTCTCTTTTCCCTTTTCTTTATCTTTTTCAATAGAAGCTATAATTTCAAGTTCTGTTTTTTTTTCTTCCTTTAATTCATCGTCAATAAATTCAATTTTCGTTGGCTTAAAAATATCAATTGGTTCATCTGGTTCCTCTTTAGGTTCCTTCAGTTTAACACTAACCGTTTGATCATCTTGAACACTTAAATCAAAGCTTAATTGTACTGTTTTTTTATTTTTTAGTCTCATTGGAATACTTGGAATAATATCATCTAATTGTGATGACATTGATGTTGGTTTGGTTTTTTTATTTCTTGATTTAAGGAATAAAATATTTTCGGTATGAAATGAATGTAGACGTTTTTGAATATCAGCAATTTCATCACTAAAACAAAATGAACTTTGGTTTTGTTCCTCAATAGGTTTCAGCTCAATTTCTTCTTTTATAATTTCTGTACAAGAAGGTGAATAAAGCATAGAGAATTCTGGTTTTTTCTCTTTGTCTTCTTCTTCTTCCTGAAAATCATTTATTTCATTTTTACTGTCCTCAATTAAGAGTTCTGATTCTTGTTTAACTTCAATTATTTCAGTATGTTTAATGTCAACATCGAATTCTTCTATTGCTTCATTTTTATTTTCTAAACTACATAATTCTTCAACTTTTGAGAAAGTTATTGGCTCTTCCTTTATATCCACTTTATTAATTTCAAATTCTTCCTTAGTTTCAATTGGATCAACGTCTATTTTAGATTCTTCTTCAATCATCCTTGGACTTTCTTCAATTACGTTTTCTTGGAATTCTTCAGATTGTGCTACCTCTTTAATTTCAATCAGTTTCTTTTCCTCTTCTACTATTTCACTATTTTCCGCTGATCCTTCTTGTTCCTCTACAACATCATCTTCAATAGCTGCTTCATCTTTATCTTTATCAATCTCATTTTCTTCAATTTTCATTTCTTCTTTAATATTTGGTTGCTCCTCCTCCTCTTCCTCGTCTTCTTCATCTTCTTCTTCTTTCGTTGAAAATGAATCTTCAACAACATCGATTTTTTCATCTTTTTCCTCATCCTCTGGTTCAATTTTCACCAAATTATCTTCAACAACAATTTTTTCATCAGGTGATGGAGAATTTATGATGTCAATATCATCATCCTGTCCATCAATAAGATCAACTTCTTGTTTCATTTCTTGATCAATATTTTGTTCTTGTTCTTGCTGATGCACATGTTCTTCTTGTTGTTCTTCTTCTTTCATTTCAATATCAATTTTTGGACTTGTATCAGGCGATGTTTTTATTTGTACAATATCTGTATTAAAAACACTATTATACATTATTGAATGTGATACTTCTTCTGGTGTCATCTCAGAGCATTGTCTAGCAACACGTCGTTTTTTTAGTGGCGTTGAAAAACCATTTTGTGGTGATGTTAAATCATCAGAACATTCTTCAGATATTGCTTGACGTAACCAACGTTTTTTAGCTGCACTGCCACTACCACCAACTGTTACACAACCTGGTGGTGTTGTAAATGGTAATGATACATTAGTATGATTACCACTACAAACGCCAGTATTGGTTTCTTGCGCAGTGAAAGATGATAAAGATGATGGTTGTGTCCATTTAACATCTTCTTCATCTTGCTCTCGACCACTTTGAAATATAAATTCTTCAACTTTTTTGGCGACAAAACTGAAATTTTGTGGTTCTTCTGTTATTTTAGAATAATTAACTGTTGAATGATTTGGATTTGTATAACTGCACATTGTTGCAGCTGCCTGTACTAAACTATCTAATGATTTAACAGCTGGTGTATTGAAATTAACATCAGCAGAATGTTCAATATTTGATGTGAGTGAATCAGCTTGATTTAACCATTCATTCATAATTGATTTTTTTGTTTTAGCTTTTTGTGGAAATTTTGATTCATTATCATTAAGTAATGTAGCATTTGATGTTGAACTTTGTTCTAATGGTCCAACCGCAGCTTCAATAAGTAAGCATGCTGAACTAACTAACGGTTGTGTTGTTACTGTTGTTAACGACGTCATTTGATTATTTTCTTGTGAACGCAATTGTTGTTGTGGTGATTTTACTTGTTGAAGTAAAGATGAACACTGCTGTTGTTGTTGTTCTTGTATATCAGTATGTGGATGTGATAATGCTAGTAAAAGGCCAGCAGCTGAATTAACCATTGTAACTGGTTGCCCACTATTTGTTAGATTGTTATGATTTAATGATAATGTCGAATAAATGGGTGATTTTGATTCATTCGAATATAAATTTGATGAGCAAATATTTCCAGATAACGGTAATGGTGGTGATAAAAGAGATGTTGATTCTTCTGATGTTAATAAATCTGATTCACCAGAATTTAAACGACTTCTTCTACGTTTCTTCTGATGTGTTAATTGTTGGTATGATTTGCTCCCTTTACGTTTCTTTTTACGTGAATGGAAGTTTTTATCATTTTCATCATCCTTATTAAAACGTAATGATGGTGAACTACTATTCCGACGAGTTGATGCTGTTGTTGACGATGATGTCGTAATTGCTGTAGTTGTTAAAGACGGTGGTGTCGTTTTTTGTTGCTTTAATTGTTGCTTACGTTCCTGATTTTTTTCCATTTTTTCAAATGCACGAACAATTGCTTGCATTTTACGTTCTTCACGTGTTAATTTTGCATTTGAACTTGAATCCTTTTTTTCACGTGTTTTTATTATTGTCGTCGGTTGAACAGCTGTATTTGCAAGTGTTGTTATTGGATTTTGTAACTGCTGTTGTTGCAATTGAGGTTGTTGCAATGCTTGCTGTTGTAATTGTTGCTGCTGTATTTGTTGTTGTGGTTGTTGTTGTTGCTCATCACATAATAATAGGGTATTGGTTATTAACCCTGGAGATTGTGGTGTGGTAGGTGTTGTCACTGTTACCGAAGATGTTGAAGTTACAACATTTATTAAATTATCATCATTAAAAATATTTCGTTGAATTTTATTCGGTGATTTTTTATTATTATTATTTATATTCTGTATTTGGTGATTTATTTTTTGTGGTGTTACCATTTTAACAGGAACTGGTAAAATTGGTGATGTCACAATTGATTGTGATGATGCTGTTGAAGAAAATAATTGTGATTGTTGTTGAGAAACTATAATTTTTTCATTATTTGGAGACTGAAGTTTTGGTTGTGACGTTTCTGGTGTTAACAAATCAAGGGTAATTGTTGATGTCAGTGGAATACGTGGTATTGATGATGATGATGACGTTGATAATGGTGATGGTAATGATAAAATCGTTGGTGATGGTAATGAATATAATGCTGTTGTGGTTGTATCTTGTTGAATTATAGGCGATTGTATTGGTTGTTGTAATTGCATTATATGTTGTTGTTGCTGCTGTTGTTGATGTTGTTGCAATAGTGGCAATAATAAATTATTGTTGGGTGATAACATACCAGTATTACTGTTATCACCACCACTGGATGATGTTGAACGCCCTCTTGCTATTAAACTTTTACTACGTCTATATGGTGGAAGACTATCATCAGGTATATGGCCATTTAAACGTTTTAATTGTTTTGGTGATATTATATTAGTTGTCGGACTTAGAATTGTTGATGATGACGAAAATAAACAATCTTTCGGACAACCACATGCACATATTGTTGAAGTTGATGCTGTGACAGTACCCCTTGATATTGCTAATAAATCATGTGGTTCATGTTTTATCGTTATTTCAGTACCACCAATTATATTTGTTAATGATACAATATACAAATGTATTGTACCTTTTTCAATACTATGTAATACTTCAGAGTTAGGACGACATGACCTTCTTACAAATCTTGCTTCATTACCATATGTTCTGGTATCAATACATACTTCAGGACCATCATTTGGTAAACGATAAAAAAATATAAATGGCCCTGGTTTACGATTATATTGATGATTTCTTACAGTACTGGTAGATGTTGATAATGCTAATTGTTGACGATATTGACTTGATAGCATATATTTTCCACGTATCTCAACAATTGGTACATTGGTACCAATATCGATTGTACTGATAAGTATTTTACCCCCAGCATGTGGTACCGTTGTACATTTTGAATCTAAATGATTTATATTTTTCATAAATATTGGTGTTAATTCTTTTGCATGTTGATTATGCTTTCCATTCGCATGGATTCTTGCTCTTAATTCTGGTGAATAATGATTTGTTATTGCCTGTTCATAATTTTCAATCCATGCACGTAAATTTGTTGTTGGTTTTTCCGCTTGTGGTTCAATTAAATGCTTCGACTATAAATAGAAATAAAAATTTTAAATTAGTTCACTCGTTTTTAATAAAAAAAAAGTAATTATATAAATTTTCACAACGCAATGAGAAATGGCAAAATATGTAATAACTTTTTTAATTAATATATTATTATTTTTTCATATTTTAATAAATTTTGATAAATGTTTACTATCTTATCTATATTTCAATTCGATATGATTTGAATCACGGAGTTTTTCGATAATGAGTAACATTTTTCAACGAATGGTAAAAAATGTGGAAAATGCTTTTGTGTTTTTAAGTTGCTCTAAAAAATATAATTGCCATATGTAAATATTTTTGCAGTTCAAATAAAAAATAAAAATTACAACTTTTTAAAAAAGGTTATGTTTAGACAGAATTATATTCTGGTAATTAAGTGAAAAATAATTGAATCCAAAAACTAATTTAATATTAAAAAAGTTATAAAAATTAAAATTTACCTTTCGTTTTGATGGTTTTTTCGATTCTCTTCTTTTACCATTGGCACGTGATGTTAAATCACGTTTGGCTTTTTTCTGTTGTGCATACGTTGTACCGCTAGATATATCACTTTTTCTTCTAACCGTATTTCCTTTTTGTTTCTTCGTTGTTGTTATTGGTAAATTATTTTTTGTATGTAATTGATTACGTTCTAATGTTGTCTGTTGTCCACTAATACCAATACCACCACTACCACTAACATTACCACCAATTAAATGTAAATTACTCTCTAATGGTAGTTGTTGTTGTTGCTGTGATGTTGTTGTTGTATTCAAAAACATTAAACTTTGTTGTTCTTTACGTTTCATTAATTGTAATTGTCTAGCACGTTGTTTATCAACTTGGCGTGGCTGACATATTTCACATTTATATTCATCAGGAATATTTTGACGATCAATCCCCATGCAATCAACATGTTGCCATGCTCTAGAATTTAGAAAAAAAAAACGAGATAAATATTTAGTAAGTTTATAAATAATTTACAATAATTTATTAATTCTAAAAAAATGTTTGTAATCAAAACAATGAAGATGGATTTAGAATAAAATTTTAAAATGTTAAAATTTATAAACAACAAAAAAATATTGTTTGAAAGAATAAATAATGATGATCACAGAAAAAATTATTCATTTGTTTTGAATTTTTAAATTTATAAAATGACCATGGAATTGTTATTTCATTGAATTCGAGAAAAAACAAAATCAATTTAACGCTTTGCGCAATTAATTCAAATATTTTTAAATAAATTTTCCAGAAAAAAACAAAGTACTTACGAGCATTTATCACAACAAATCATATAACCATCATCATGAGTTAAATCACAAATACATCTTGTTACTGAATCATCTTCACCTTCAGCCTCTGGGGCGGTTTCTGTTTCTTCACCTAAATCATTATCATGAGTATTCATTCCATTTCTCGATCCAGTACTTATTGCTGAATTAGCATCATCATCATTATCTTAAATAGAAAAGATTAAAACAATTTAGTAATCATATATTAATTTTAGAGTAAGAAATAATTTCATATTTAAAAAATTACAGTAACATTCGTTCATATAATATATAAAAAATGTGGTTCTAAATACGGCCAATTATATCATTTTAAAATATATATGAATATGACTAACAACTGTATGAATCAATTTAATAAAAAAATCATTCTTTTACATTATTGAAGAAATTTTACTGTAATTTTAATTGTATTTCATATTACTTGTTGTTTTGTAACCGTAATTAAGACCAGCTGATTGTATAGCACTTGATGTTAATGTTGTTGGCTGTACATCTTGATAAATTTGTGGTTGTTCTTGTGGTCGTTCTGGTTCGGCGGCAACATATGTATGATCTTGTAATACTGCTTGTAACAAATGTATTTTACTTCCATCTAAAACAGTCATCGGTGCTGGACGAATTTCTTCCCCAATTAATTCATCATCCTGATCAGTTCCATCTTGTTGTGTGTATGTTATATTGTCACCCCTTGTTGATGTCAAAGGTATATTGTCAATAAATGTTGTTGTAGTTGTTTGATCACATGAACTAAACATTTATATATATTTTTGTGGTTGTGAAAAAAAAAAATGAAAAGAAAAAAAAATAACCAAATAAATAAATAATAATAATGTTTTAAATGATGTTATAAATAAAATTAAGTCGTATCTCCATTTAATTATATAAGTAGTTTAAATTGATTTATATAAAATTATGATATGAATAATATTCTCACTTTTAGCTCAATTTTTAATAAAATAATTTTATAATTAATTAATTTTTATAGGTTTAAATCTTTACTAAATAGTACACGTAATGAAAATATAGATGGCCGAATATTTAATACTAATTTGTAATCAACGTTAGTTTTGCTACACAAAAACCGCACGATTCTTAATTTAGTTATTTAAATTCATATTATTAAACTTAGATAACGACATTTGTGTATATGAAATTTTAATAAAAAAAATAAAAAATAATAATTGAATGATAAATAATTGAATGATAAATAAATGAAATTTTAAAAAAATGTAAAGAAAAACACCTACAATTATCTAATCAAGTATTTCCATAAATAAATTAATAATTGGTGCATAAAAAAATAAAAATTTTAGGTCAAAAGCCAATCAGATTGGTATTTTAATCTCTTATTATATTTAAAATTTTGACTAAATTTTGACCAACTATACTATACTAAAAAAAGGTTTTATTTGGATTTATTTTTGTATGTATTTGTTAATTTTATAAAAATAGAAAAATCCTAAAAAAAATGTTTTTTCTTGTATAATCATGAACGTCTGTTTACAATTTAAACCACAGAGCCAATCAAGTTTTATTTGTTTTTCAAACAAGCAGTCTTAATTCAGATCGTGAAACGATAAAATTCTTCTCTTTGCCTATAAAAAAACATATTCAAATTGTTACCGTAAGAAAAAATTTAATAAAAATTAATTCTCATCATTTTCTGTTTATTCTCATTTCCTTCTTTTCGTCAAACTCTCATTGGACTTTCATTAATTCAATTATCATCACGCAGTAACATATTTTACTGGGTTTATTAATAAAAAACTATATATGACAACACGGCTTAAAACTGAAAAAAAAATCGCTAAAAATTAAAAATTAAAAAGTGATTTTGGTTTAAACACTTTTTTTTGTAAACTCATAATCTGAAGATGCTCTTTCGGTCTGTCTTCCTTAGTTTAACTGCTCTTTGCATTTATTCTCAAATTCATTTTCTTGGCGAAACAATTATTTGGTACGTGCTTCATGTTTAGTTTGTTGTACTGAAATAATTTGATTATTTTTCATTTCTACAAATTTCCAATCAGACTCTCATTTCATTCCAATCCATAATTAGTTTTTTTTTTACCTAGATTAAATCATAAATCAATAAAAAAAAGAGTAATAAACTATATACAAAAAAAATCCAAATAAACCTTTCTAAATTTTTAATTACAAAAATTATGTAATAAAGTAAAAAAAATATTTTAATAAAAACTTTGTAATCACCTGACTTTAAACATTCGACTATCATGAATAACTTTTGGTCCAGTTTCTGCATGAGGTAAAGGTGGTGGTTCCTGCTGTGAAGATACTGTAGCTGCAATCATAATATGTTGTTGCTGCTGCTGTAACTGTTGATTTGGAATTGCTGTTTGTGGATGTGGATGTTGTGGTAGTTGATGATGTATCTTTTGTTGAAGATTTACATTTTGTGTTTGTTGTTGAATTTGACGATTATTAATGTTATTATTATTGTTACTATTGTTGTTGTTATTGTTATTGTAAATTATTTTTTGAGATAAACTTTGTAAGATACGTGCAGACATTTCATCTGTCATTGGTGTACCATTTACAATCGTATAATCATCTGCTGCTGTTTTGGATTGGTTTGCTGTCGGTGATATTGATGAGGATGATGATAATGATGCTGATGATGACGATGCTGTTGCTGGTACTGATGATGAAGATACAATGTTATGATTACTTGTTGTTATAATTGAATCATTATAAATATGTTGTTGTTGTTGCGGCTGTTGCAATAGTTGTTGTTGCTGATTATTTGTAGTCACTGAAGTCATTGTTTGTAAGATTGCTCTTACTTTTGTTGGGGGTGGAATAACATTACCTTGTGCATTTACATATTTTATTGTACCACTATTTTGAAAATTAGGTGTTGCTGATAATTTTAATTGTTGTATTTGTCCAATATTATTACTAGATAATATATTGTTACTGTTTGTATTTATAATTGGAGTTGTTGGTAATACTAAATGGGTTGGCTGTTGCTGCTGATGATGCTGCAAATGGAGTTGTTGTTGCTGCTGCTGTTGTTGTTGATTTTGTACAATATATTTATTCCCTTTAGTTATGACTTTACCTTGTATTAATACATTATTTGTTGAACGCTGTTGTATTTTATTTATTGTAGAGTTATTATTATTACTTATATTATTATTAATGTTGTTGTTATTGTTATTATTATTATTGTTATTACTGTAAGTAATATTTGTTGGTAAATGTAAATTTTTTGTGGTGTAACTCTGATTCATATTTGTTATTATTTGACCATGATTATAATGTTTTAGTATTTTATTTTGTTGCTGTGGCTGTTGTTGGTGTTGAGCAATACCACTTATGTTATTTATAATATTACTATTTCCAGTTACTGTAGAATTTGTACCAACAATACCACCTACACCTACTGTTGGTACATTGGTTGTTTTTATTAATTTATTTTGTTGCTGCTGAAGCTGTTGTTGATGCTGCTGCTGTTGTTGTTGTAATACATTTTTTACACCACTTGAGGTTGGTAATTGTTTATTTTGTAGTATTTTTACAGAGGATAATCCTTGTTTATTTTTTATATTTATATTTGTCGTTTGTTTCACAGCCGCCGAATTTGATGGTAATATTATATGTTGTTGTTGATGATGATGATGCCCAATATTATTATTATTATTATTATTATTATTACGTGACATTATAATATTATTACCACCAATTGTATTTTGTGTACGAGTTACAAATTGTACATTGCGTGGCACTTGCAATTTTTGTATTAATTGATTACCACCAGTTGTTGTGGTTTTATTTATAACATGATGTTGTTGTAATTGATTTAAATTTTGCGTGGATGCTGTTGCTGGTGATTGAGATGATAGTGATGATGTTGTTGTTTTAACTGGTATATTAACAATTTTACCTCCAGCTGTTGTCTTTGAAATATATGCATTAACAAAATTAACACCACCGGTATTACCACTATTGCCAATAACGCTACCAGTTGCTGTTAAGTTTTTTCCATTACTTAATAAATTTATTGTTTGTTGTTGATGTTGATGAGATGAAGGATGATTATGTTGTTGATGTTTTGTTGGATTAAATGGTAAATTACTAATAACATGTACTTTTGAATTTTGATTTAATGTTCGTGTTGTTGTTTGTTGGATTTGTGGTATTTGCTGTTGTTGCATTGTTTGATCATGGATTTGTTCATCATCATTATTGATTAATTTTATAATTTGTTGATTATTTAATAAATCATTTGTTGTAAAGTTTATAACACCACTAGACACACTTGCATTTATATTATTATTATTATTACTATTATTATTATTATTATTATTATTAATATTATTACATTGACTGTCTATTAAATTTTGTTGTGTATTTATATTCAAAAAATCATCATCGTTGTTTATTAATTGATGATGTGAATGAAGCTGTTGTGGATGATGAATATCAGTATTTAATGTTGTTGTTTTATGTAATTGCACCGTTGTATTATCATTACTTATGGTATTATCAACTATGACGATACCAGACGAAGACGGTATGTCAAGTGATGTGGACATATTTGTATATTTTATTTTCTTGCTCTTTTTCTTCTTTTTTTTCTTATTTTTTATTTTTTTATTTTTAAAAAAAACGTTGAAACTGAAATTTATTTTTTAAAAAAAAAAGAATTTGATAAAATAAAATTTTCTAAACAAAAAATTATACATTTACAATGGAAACTTTATTGCTTAATCGTTCAATATGATCAAGATTTAAAAATTCCACTATAATCATAATATACAGTAAAAAAAACCTCTTTAAATCTAACAAATGATTAATCCAAAATAAAATTGAATGGAATTCCTTTTTTAAATATTCCAAAAGAAATCTAAATCCGTTTCATCTTTTGATCATTGAAACGAAAGTCACTATATTCAGATTTATTTCCTTTAAATGTTGACAAAATCGTGTTTTTCTATATTAAATGTATTTTGTTGGTAAAATCTACTCACTCATTTCATTTATTACATTAACCAGTCGAGAAGTTTATATATGTAAATTCAAATAAAACATTTTAAATAATTTTGTTATTTTTTTTTTCTCTTCCATAATAAATGTTTTTTTTTGTATATTTAAAGAGGTTTTTTTTAACTGAAAATAAATAATAAAATAATTAATAAAATTAGAAATACTCACCAATAAATTTTATTATAATTGATAGAATTGATAGTGGTCACTACCTACAATTAATGAGGGTGGTCCCCCTACATCATGTGAGCCAAAATGGCTAGCTCTTTTGTTTAAGAACACAACATAGGCCATGACACAATTGAACATTACGTGAAAAAAAAAATAATAAAAAAAAGTTCTGGTTCTTTTTTTTCTTGTTGTAGTTATTTTGTTTGGTTTTTTCTTTGTTTCGCTTTGCCTGTTTAGAAGAAAAAAAGGAAGAGAAAAAATAAAATAAAAATAGAGAATAATTTTTGATAAATTAAAATAAATTTAATATAAAAATCTAAATAATTTGTCATTGATGATCGTTCTTTCTTTTTTTTTTTGTATGATGTTCAAAAACAACAATCAAGAACCCCCACCCCCCTCAAATTATACCATCTGACCTTGGAAAAATATTTAAGAAAAAAAAAATACTAATTAGATTAAACCTATATAATTTCTTCTTATTACTTTGGTTGGTTATTCAAATAATACACTTTTTCTTTTTTAAGTAATTAATAATAATTAAGAAGCTATTTTTCAGTTTAATCGAAATTCCTATTCAATTTAATTAAATAAAGTTTTATATAATAAAGGATAATTTATTTACTTCTATATAAAATTCAATTGAATCTAAATAATAACAAAAACCTGAGAGAAAATAATAATCAAAAAATAAAAATAAAAATGCATCAAATATGAATGAGATAAAAAAAAACGTAATAATAATAAAAAAAAAATCCGGTTGTTTATTAATGACAAAAAAAAAACAAACACAGTAAAATGAAATAAAATTGAAAGAGAAAACACTAGACATCTGTGTTTCATTTTATATTGTTATCTCATTCTTTCACATCAACATCATCATGCATAATATTATATTAATGGAAATGAATATAAATGAAATGAATGATAATGGCGTCAATACACGGTCCATGGTCTCATTTTTATACATTTATTATTAATTTTCTGATCTTAACAAAAAAAAAAAACAAAAATAAAAATATAAAGTTAAATGTAATACAGAAAACTTAATTTCGATTTAAGAAAAAATAAATTTAAAATAAAGAATAATATCTTTACCTTTTCATTTCAAAATCTGTTTTATTTATTTTAAATATTTTAATGAGAATAAATAAAAGACAAAATAGAAAGGAAAGGAAAAAAAATAAACAAACGATCGTGATTCGTGAATACATTAAAAATAAAACAACTTTAAAACTTCGTGTAAACTCGACATTATATAAAATTTATTATAAAATATCCAAAAGTAAAACGATGAAAGAAAAACATAAGAGAATAGAGAATTAAACAAAGAGGATAGGAGGAAAGTAAGACGTAATTACGATTTTGTAACACATATAATATATTTTTATATGCTCACACAATCACACATACGTGAACACATATAAGACAAGAGTAGGAAAAAAGATTTTATTTTCAAAAATGTAAAGAAAAAAGAAGTTGGCTGTTTCTTTTTATTTTTTTCTAGCCACGTACAATTTTATCTTTCTTATTTTTATGGATAAATTAAGATAAATAAAACAAATATTAGGTGAGTTTTATTGAAAAAGAAAAATAATGTTGCATTGATTTTATTTTGATTATTATTTAAAATTTAAAGTGAAAATTATAATTTTTTCTTATAAATCAAAATGGCGGTTTACAACAACAACAATATAAATATTAAATATAGTTTTTCTATTAAATCAAAATAATACCGAATACATTTTCACGAAGTAAAAGATAAAATTATACTATTTGGTTTTTATTTTGTACACATATCGTATTATATAATTGATTTTTTTTAATACGCAATAAGAATGGAAGTTCTTTTTTTTCTAGTTTTGTTGTTTTTTTTTTTTTTGCTTCATTATTTATTTACGCGTAATTTTTTAATGTTATTTTTTTAACGAAACAAAAAAAAAAATCGCGGAAGGAAATGGAATGAAGGTCGTTATGTGTGTTAATGTGTTAAAAGTAAAAAAAGAAAAAAAACTGTAGAAGGCAGAGTTGAGACCCACCCACTCCTTCTTATGTAACAATTTTCGGGTTTTATTTTCGTTATTTAAATTTTATTTCTCGTTTTGACAGATTTTTCCTTGCATTTTTATTATTGTGTAATTGTTTTACTCTCTTATTACTTCATTCTCTTGTATTAAGATATAAATAGACTTAAAAAATAGATTATTCATCAACAAAAATCTACAAAGAGAAAAAAATAAGAAAAAAAAATTAAGTTTTAAAATAAAAATCTGTAAGAGATGAAAAAGAAGGAACACACTAAATGAAAGAAAAACGAGAGTAGAATATAACTTTTTTTTTCCAAGTGTGTATGTGTGTGTGTGCGAGAATGTGTGTAAATGTTTTTTAAAAAAAGGTTTGTTTGTTGTTTCGACTATATATTGATCTTCATCGACTCCATCAAAGAAAGGGAAAGAGATATAATATCACACAAAAAAAAAATATGTATATGCAATGCATTTTTGTTTTGTTGTTCCATTCCAATTTAATACACAACAAACAGCAAAAAAAAAGAAAAAAAATATGACGAGATAATATTGTTGAACTAGAAGAGACGTAAGTTGGGGAAAGATGCAAGGAATTTTTTATTATACATAAAATACGTATATGCAAACATACATTTATACTTGAGTGAAAAGTGTAGAGTATGAAATGGGGAGCTGTATAGAATATGCAGAAAGAATAAAATATTTTTGTGAGCGCGCGCGTTTGAATCGCATGCGCATTTTCCAATTTCAAATTTCATATAAATTTATTGCAACTTTCAAAGACAGAACGAGACAGAGAATAAGTATTTTTCAATTAATTCTTTCTGCTATTTTTTGCTAAAATCTGGGGATCTGAAATCATACAAATAATTATTATTCAGGAAATTTTTCCATCATTTTTTTCTTCTTTCAAAACAATTTCGCAATTACCTTTTTAATTTTAATTTTCAAATCACGAATCAATTCAAATATAAAACAAAATGTAATATAATTTAGAAATTCTTTTCAATTCTTCTTTTTTTTATGTTAAAAAAATAAATAAATAGAGAAAATAGAAAAAAGAATGTAAAATTACAACGAAATTATTATTATTATTTCACTTCCTACCTTGGAAAATGGGGTCTTGTTGTTTGAAATGTCAATAACCTTTGCTACTACATATACTATTTATTATTTTTTATATCTATTTAATATTATTTCATTTTTTTTATTTTTATATTTACTTTATGTAAGCATATATTTTTTGTTGTTGACTTTTTTTTGTTCGTATTGATATCGGATCAACAATAAGAATGAAAAAATGAAGAGTCTGTATTCATTATTATTATTATTATTATTATTTATATTCCTGTACAAGAAAAACAGACATTAAATTGGTAATACATACATTATTTTGTATTTTCGTAAATTAAATATTAATAGAAAAATACAAATTCTACATTTAAAACACTTAACTTACCAGTTAGTTTTCTATTAAATGGTTTAAACTTCTTTTTTTATAATTTTTAATAAATTAACAATTTTTTTTTTTATATTTTATATTGAAATTAATTCGATATTTTATTTTTTGATAAAACAAAATTATTGTTTTTTTTTTGTGAGTCTACAATAACAATAATATTATGAAACGAAAAGAAATAAAAAATGGGTTGCAAGAAAAGTGTTTACTATAAAAAATGCAATGAATGAATCATTATTATAAAGTTATAGTAAATAAAATATTTTAATGTGATTCTATTTTTTTCATAATAATTCTTATTATAATTTCCATTTTAATTTTTTTTTTGTTCCAAAGAAATATTTCACGAAAACTTTTTTTCTGTGCTTTTTCGTTCAAAATTTTTATCAATTGTAACCAACTTCAAGAAATTGAAAAAAAAATGAAAGAAAAAAAAGAGACAGCGCCATTTTGTGGGATAAAAAAATAAATAAAAAAACTTGAAAAAAAAATAATAAACATCTTTAAAATATTATTACTTATGATGTGTTCAATTATTAAATCATATTATAGTTAATTAATTACAACAAGATTGGAATTTCTTTTGGCACTATAATTAAATTTTATTCTAGATAAAAAGCGCTTTTAGGCTTCACTTTTAAAGAAGAGGAGGGACGGACATAATATTTTTGTGATTCAAAAAAAAAAATATTTTCTTTTCGAAAAATTATTATCTTTAAAAATAATTAATTATTTGGATAATAATCACATAATTATTGTTGTGATTTAGTTAAAATTGATGTAAATGTAAATAGAATATTGTCATAATGTTCTAATGCCATTGAAAAGCTTGATAGAATATGATGATATAGCCGACATTATTAAAAAAAATGTACGCCATTAAACTTTTTTAACAAATATCTCTTTTCAACAACTAATATTCACATAATTACACAATTTTTTTAACGTAAATTGTAGAAAAGTTAATGATGAATTATGTATTTGCATTATTTTTCAATATTTGTGAGGATAATAATAAAATCTAATCAATCTAAAATTGACGAAAAAAAAAAACAAAAAAACTCATTTTTAAAATTGAGTTTTAAACAACAATCAACGCACAAATTATAGATAATTATATTTTCATTACACTATTTTAGTTATTTATCAATTGTTAAATAACATTGCATTAGGTAGAAATAAATAATTGAACTTCAATTAACTAATGGAATTTTTATAGAAAAATGTAAACACTCACCTTTGCTGTATTTTATATATTCAGCAACGTTTTATAATTGATTATTTATATTAATAACACTCTTTGACACTAATGTAACACAATATTAACAATTATTTAAACCATCATAATAGTTAAACTTTTTTAATTCAAGATCAATTGCAAACATTTTGTCTTAAACTATAATGGCGTAAAAAAATTTTTTTAGCATGTGTTAATACGAAACGAAAATTGAATACCCGAAATTTTCCGAACACAATTGTTTTTATAGTCTGTTTCTTTTCTTCTCATACAAATTATATACAACTGTTTCAAATGTTAGTAAAATAAAATATAATCAAAACTTCATAATTAAAATTTTAGCTTAGGAACTCTGAAATAATTTATATGAATATTAACTATTTTGATATAATTTAATTATTAAATGTGTTTTAATAGGAATTATTTTAATTAATATATAAAAAAGACGCTATTTGATTAACAAAAGTTTTGCAATGTTTTATTTTCACCCCATCTATTGTTGAAATTGGTTCAAGATCAATATTTAGAGTTCACAATTTTTTTGTAACTTTTTTCTAAGCACATACAATTTTTTTTTCGGGCTATGGCAATACTATATGAATTTGATATATGTTGTTGTTTTAGAGTTCAATGTACAATTTTATTAGTTCAGGCGCCATTTTGAATACTTATAACACGTGTACTTTGACGTTTAAATCTTAATATTAATTAATTATTAATTAATTTAAAAGCAATATAAATAAAAATGGAAAATTTACGGTAATTATAATATTGATCATAAAAACTAACGAAAAAAATTGCCAATGTCAAATTTTAAGTTTTTTTTCTTATCAATTAAATTATTTTGTTATGTGAAAATCTTATCTTAATTTATGAGGAAATTATTTAAATATTTTGCTATACAAGTAAATATAAACATAAATTATAGAGGTCAAAAGAGGTGATTGACGAAGACGATAAGATATTGTATTTTTTTTTCATTATGAATTAAACATAATTTTAAATTTCATTCCGTTTTTGTGAACACATTAGTAATGATGGTGTTAAGGTATTTTATTTATAAGTTTCTTATAATAATTTAATTTTAAAAAGAAGTAATTTTTTTCACTTTATTAAAAATATATATATTTATTATTAATTTTAGTGAAGGTCTTCTATTAGGACTTGGTAACCCTTTACTCGATATATCGGCAATTGTTGATGAAGATTTTTTAAAAAAATATGATTTACAACCGGACAATGCAATTTTAGCTGAGACAAAGCATAAACCCTTGTAAGTAGTAACATTGGTTTTCTAAGATTCTTTTCTTCGAGTACATTTGAGTTCATTACTTTTCATAAATATTAGTTTTTCGATAATTTTATGATTCGAAAAACATTTAATAATAATCAATTGATGTTTGATTTTTCAAATTACTACAAAATTTATTTATTTATTAAATTTCCAAAATAAAACGAAGAAATCATATTCTTTTTCTTTCAGATATAATGAATTAATTGAAAAATATAGTGCAGAATTTATTGCCGGTGGTTCTGTACAAAATTCATTTCGTGTTGCTGAATGGATAATACAAAAACCAAATATTGCTGTATTTTTTGGTTGTGTTGGTGATGATAAATATTCAAAAATATTAGAAAACAAAGCACGTATGGATGGTGTTAATGTGCAATATCAAATTACAAATGAAGCCGAAACTGGTACATGTGGTGTATTAATTACAGGAAATAATCGCTCATTATGTGCAAATTTGGCGGCTGCAAATTTATTTACACCGGATCATATTAAAAAACCAGAAAGTAAAATGTTACTTGATAAAGCTGAATATTTTTATATTTCCGTAAAAAACATTTTTTTCTTCTTTATTTTATCTGAAATTTGAAATTATTCTTTGCAAACATAAGAATCTCTGTTAATTAATTTATTAATCAGTCTTAAAAATAATAGGTACTTAACTTACTAAAATTTGAAAAAGACCATTTTGTATTTTAAATATTGTGGATCATCAATATTATATTACTTTAATTATTTAACGTAAAACTTAGTTAATCAAAGCAAGAATAATAAAAATTTAGATATTTTTCTTAAAATCAAATAAATCTATGTATTTTATTTTTTTCTCATCTTATTTTTAAAAAAAATGTTGTAGGGTTTTTTCTTAACTGTAAGTCCTGAAAGTACTCAAGAAGTTGCTAAACACGCCTTAGCACATGATAGATTATTTATGATGAATTTGAGTGCTCCATTTATATCACAATTTTATAATAAACCATTAATGGATGCTATGCCTTATGTAGATATTTTATTCGGTAACGAAACTGTAAGTTTATTTCGCCATTTCTAAATAATTTGTTTTTTTTTTAAAGAATAAACTTAATTTTCTTATTTTACTTGTTTGCAGGAAGCAGAACAGTTTTCAAAAGAATTAAATTTTAATACATCTGATTTAAAAGAAATTGCATTAAAAATATGTGCATTACCAAAACAAAATGAGAAACGTCCACGTATTGCTGTTATCACACAAGGAAAAAATCCCGTTGTGTTAGCACAAAATGGTATAATACAAGAATTTCCGGTGAAATTATTACCACATGAATTAGTTATTGATACCAATGGCGCTGGCGATGGGTTTGTCGGAGGTTTTTTGGCACAATTAGTACTTGAAAAATCAATCGATATTTGTATAAAATGTGGTATATGGGCTGCTAGAAAAATTATACAACGTTCTGGTTGTACATTTGACGGTGTTCCTGATTTTGATGAAAATGAATAGAAAATAATAATAAAAATATTACCATTGCCTCATTCATGTTATTTCAGTGAAAATCTTAAGTGACCGATTAAAAAAAATCGTAAACAATACAAACCATTCAATTTTTTGTGGAAATAACAAAAACAAATTTTAAAAATAATCATCAGATCAGATCTTCAAAATTGAAATAATATCAGTTCAATATAATAAATTATATTTATTTAAGGTTCACTGTTATAAAGTTTTTGATTATTAGATTGATTTTGTAATCAAGAAAAGTCTTATTATAAATTTAATTAAATTAATCACAATAGAACTAGCCAGATCATATCACCATTAAATTTCAGCTCAATTAGAAAAAAAGTATGTACTTGTATTAAAATTGTAGATTAAATATGTTCCATTTAGATAAATAATTTGTGTATAGAAAATCGGTTAAATGTTCATTGTAACATCACAAAAACTAATATGTAATTAATTAGAATAGTTTTGCACTGCTAATCTAAAATTAACCGTTTTTCAAGCCAGTATAAAAGAAGAAAGATTCCAATTACTTATTTCTGATCTGAAGAGATTAACTTTGCACTCATCTAATTATAATTCACTAAGTTTCAATTTAGCCTGATAAATGTTTTTTTTAGTTGTTACTTAATTGAAACAGAATTGAATAAAAAAAATGTGTTTAGGATTAGATTGCTTAATATAATTTTTCTGAATTCTTGTCTTATGTTATTTCTTTCTTTCAATAAAATATGACGAGAAAATTTTGAATGAGGTTGATGATGGGTCTTAATTTTTAATTAAAAAGTAAAATTCAATAACAATCACATTTTCTAATAAATCTCAAATTGCTTCTATTTGAAAATTATAACTTAAAAATAATTGTTTTACTTTTAATTAAAAAATAATGTATATTTTTATTTGTTATTTTCTTGTTAATTGGCAATTAATGTAATTAATTATTGTTAACAGAAAAAGAGATGAAAGAAAAATGGAGCAACAGAAAAAAAGAATAAATTAGAAAACAAAACACAGTAATTCTCTTATCTAAATTTTTCGTCTTTATTCTTTGTTTTTGTTCTTTTTAATTCATATTTTTTTTTTGTTTGTTCAAATATTCTCTTTTTTATCTTATCTTTATTTTATTTTTGGATAAAATAATATTAATAATAATAATATATTTTAATTTGTAGAAAATGTTTTTCTTTTTGTTAGTTTGTTTTTTTTCCATAAAATTTATAATTTATAAAATAAAACAGTGTATTTATCAAACAAATTGATCATGGTCACGTTTGAGTTGTATATAATGTTGCTATTGCTGGATCTTCTGTTTCATAAATAATTAAAACTTCACGAAATTTATCTAAAAGTTGTAATAATTGTGAACGACGAAGATTTTCAAAATACATTATTTCTTCTAAGTGGTGTTCACCTTTAAAGTAACCTAAGAATAAAATAAAAGAAAGATAATAATAATTTAGAGAAATTTGGGGCTTTATTAGGTTTTTCCAAAATGAAAAGTGTAATAAGTAATAAACATAAAAATCCTTACCAGCCTGCCATAATTTTACCATCAATGATAAATCTTCAGGATTTAATGAAGCTGGCACACGTCTAACAGCAGAACGATCTGGTTCTTGAAATGCCATTAATAATTCTTTAATTTTATCTTCATCCTCAATTGATGCTAAACTTTCACAATTTTCTGTACTAACTGATGCTGATTGTGTCATACTATAATTTGATTTATGACTTGTTGATGGTTGTCCATTACCACCATTACCATTACAACCACCACCACCAACACTTGTTAAAATATTATCAGATACAGCTGAATCAATTAAAATACTTTCTGAAAAGTGATCATCTGTTATTGAACGATGTGTTGTGTTTGGAACAGGCATTGGTTGACTAGATAAACTTAATAATGAACCAGTATTCCTATAATTAATTTATTTAAGAAATAATTTCAGTTTTTGAATCAATTTATTTGGCGATATGTAACTTAAATTTATTAATAAACTTATGTAGTAAAAAACAATAACTTCTAAGAGGACAAACAAAGACAATATAATTGATTACGTTAACATCCAGTATTTGCACAAAATTAAAAGATGCCTCATAAGTTCTAAAGTGCCGTAATATGTAATAATATTTATTTGCTTTAAATAATTCATTTTATTTGTTTGACACTCACCCTTTTAATTTTTAATCCAAACAATATACGATTGTTTATTTTTTTTCATTTACAAATCAATAAAAATTAATTTGTTTACTTAAACAAAAGTTATCTATAATAATTCAATTGAATTTAACAATTGATATATAATGATTGATTAATTAAGTTTTTGAATCAATAAATATAAAATGCTTATTGACGCTTTATAATTGTAACAAATATTGAGTGAGATTTTTGAATTGTTTAATTTAGTATTTAAAGAGAAATTAAATACAAATAATTTAAAGAATATGCACAGACGATTTATTAAAATTTTTTACTCTGGTTTCATAGATTTTAATGGTACAATACTTACATATCATCATCTTGTGATAAAATACTTATATTTTCATCCATACAATCATATTCAGTTGATTGTTCATCACATTCACCATAATCAGTTGGCATAAATTGTACATATGTATGCAATTGCATCAATAAATGGTGCTGTAGTAACCATAATACCATTTGTGCTAAACGTCCTTGTCTAGCTGGATGTTGTAATGGTGTTGTTAAATGTCCAATTGATGTTGGTAATGAAAAATCACTTATTACTTCAAATAATGACATGCCAGGAAATTTTGTTGTAAATTTTTCAACTAATAATGAATGTGTATAAAGTGGTGCATCTGGTGCGATTACATAAACATTTGTCTCACATAATGGATAAATTATTGTTGCTTTTGCCCAATATACTAAATGACCAACTAATTGATAAACCTTAAAATAAAGAAAATTTAATAAAATTTGAATATTTTCTATGTTAGTATAAAATTGTTAATGGTTTGTTCAATTAAAGATCTGTTTCTAATCAGAAAAATCTAATGGTAAAAAAAAATACTTACATGTTCAATTATTAAATCAGCATCAGATGCCATATTTTGTAAACTTTTTAAAGGATTATATGCTTCAATTAGTTGTAATAACATACGTGCCCCGCTTGGCGGAACACAATCCAATAACTCTGATGGATCAACTAATAGTAACATACCATGATATGGTTTTAATGATTGTAAACATTTGTCAATTGCTTCTGGTTCAATAACAACACCTTTTTTATGAAATTGATGTGCTTTTTGTGGTAAACAAAAACTTAATGTTACCCATTGATTTATTGTTATATTTAATAAGCCAGTTGTACATAGGTCATGATAAATCTGTAAAATTTAATCAAAAAATTAAAAATCAATTGTAACATTAAACACTGGATTCTTATTATATTCGTAAAACAGATTGTGAATGAGTTATTCTTTTACGTCACTAATTTCATTTTCTTCTTTATCTTATTTTGTTTTATAAAAATTAAATGATTAAAAAAATAAAATGAAATAAAAATATATATTTACAGTTTTAAGACATTGTGCTAATGTTCCTTGTTCCAATATTAAATCAAATGCTGAATGATTTTGATTTGTACCATTTAAATTATTACTATTATTATTCATAATATTATTACTGTTATTATTATTATTATTATTTCCTTGTTCTAAAACAGCAGCAATTTCATCATGTGTTTTAACCATCATTTTCATTTCATCTGATAAATAACCAACACGATCTTCTTCATACATTAATGCAATTCCTAAACGTTTACTTAATTCATAATAACATTTTACTGAAATAAAAAACAATAAGAAAATTAAATTTTATTTTAATTTCTAAAAAAACAATATTCAACTGAAGTCATCCATTCTTTTGATAAAATAAATGCGAGTTTATTGTACTGAAAATATCAAAAAGTGAGTGGACTATGGTACTTGAATCACTTCTATTTCAATACATTTTCATTACAATTCGGGAGAGAATTTGACATCTGTTTTAAATATTTTTTAAGAGAAAATCTATACAAACCAATTGAATAAGATGCTTGTGCATGTAATGCAAAAACAATATTTATTAATATTGATGATGATTTCTGATCTTCTTTACTTTCTTTTGAATACAATAATGTTGGATGTGCAACAAAACGTACATCATTCACTTTTAATTCAAATTTTTGATTACACAATTCTGGTTTTACAGCAAATAATGTTGATAAAACTTCGTCAGTAAAACCACTTAAATTTCCTACAAATAATTTGGAATGAAATTAATTTTAATTGAATTTTTAAAGCAAAAAAAAAATAAAAAATGGTTTTTTTTTATTTCATCAAATTTTCTGTTCCTATATTTTTAAATCTACAATTAAGAGATAATTGTTTTTCATTCTTCAAATTGCAAATTAGATTCTAATATCAATTAAAATGAATATATTTTACCTTTATGAATATTTGTCGTTTGTGGAAGTGGATTTTGTAATATGTCTTCTGTTGATATAATTGAATAAGGATTACGTCTTTTATTTTGTTTATTTGATTCATTTTGTGTATCAACATAATATGGATATCGAAATAATAAACGATCACCTTTACTATCAGATTTAACTAATATTATATTTATTAATGGATCCATTTTTTAAAATGAATTTAGTCTTTTAACTTTATATCGAACAATTATTTTTTTCTTCACAAAAAAATATTTTTTTGCAAATTTTCAGTTTTAAAGGTTAGAAACTAACTGAATCATTTTATCATTGTGATAATATTATAGATTTTATTATATTTTATCTAACTTAACTATATACTTATATCTTTGTTTATAAATTGTTTATATAAATAAAATAAAATTATCGTATCACTATTTATCAATATTTGTTTGACAATCATATGTTTCTAATTAAACTAAAAAAAAATTTGGAAGAACAAACAAAAAAAAAATCAAAAATAATTAATTTGAGTTCAATGCATACAAAAGCTAGAAAGAGAAGGTGTGTAGCAATGTGTTTCCTCTCTTTCTTTTATTTTTTGGTTCCCTCTTCGCTGTTCGGTCTTTTTTGATTTGACTTGACGTATATAGTTTTGTGTACATATTTTGCATAATTTTCCCTCTATTTTTCTTAAATTTTCTGAAATAATAAAATAAAATAGTAAAATGTCTTTTAAGACAAATCGTAAAAGATTGCGTTCGAACGATGATAGTTTTGCTATGCAACAAAGTAAATATTTTGTAAATGAAAAGTTAATTAATTTACATGACGAAACAAAAATGAAAGAAATTTATGGTTAGAATTTTCTTTTATTAATAATTTATTTATTTCATGTATTTTCTATATTTATTTTTTCAATAGCAAAAACAATTGATTTATTGTTTAAAGCAGCAAAAAGTGATGATAAAAACAGTCAAAAAACAATAAAAGAAAATTGCATAACTGAATTAAATTTAAACGGAAATGGAAAATTAGGTTATTCGAATGCAGAAAATGTTGAAAAACCTCATTGGATAGGTGAAACATACAGGTTGTGCAAATATTGTAATAAATCATCTTTGCTTCATGTTGATTGTATTAACTGTAATCTGGAACTTTGTGAATTTTGTGGGTATAGTTGTTATGATTGTCGAGAACCAATTTGTTACGATTGCGTTTCGTTATTGTAAGTTATTATTATTAAAACAAATAAATTTTATTAGGTAATAACTTTTTCAATTTTTCATTATAGCAATTGTGGAACTTTTGATATACCAAAATGTCAACGCTGTAAATTGTATGATTTTCATTAAAATTCTTCCTATATTTTTTCCTTAAATTTTGCAATATTGTTTTTGTTATTATTTTTATGTGATTTCTTTAAAATTTGAATTGTTTTTAGGTATTTTGTATTATTATTTAATAAATATTCTATTTTTGTTCTTTTGAAAAAAAAAATCAGTTTTTCTAATCTTGTTGTTCCCTTTTGTTTCAGTTGAATAAACAGATCCTCAGTACTTAGAACGATTAAAATAATCATATTAGATTTAAGTATGGAATTTAATTTTTTATTGTCAAACAGATTTTTCTCTTCCTGCAGAAGTTGAAAATAATGAAGTAATCTTAAATCTAAAATAACAAAAGTAACAATTTCCAATTTGATTGATTTAATTTATTATTTCCTTATTTAAAAAATATATAAATTTGATTTTCTTTGTATTATTATTAATATTTGATGTAATATTTTCACTTATCTAACTTATTTAAGTACATAGTTAATAATTAATAATCAATTATTTAATTACAAAATTAAAAGAAAGAAACAAGCAAAGAGTAAGAAAGAGAGAGAGAAAAAAAAAATACAAAAACGATTTCCGTAAAAATATTTTTAAAAAAAATGGTTTTATTATCACAATTTTATTATTTTTTATTTATATTTTCTATTAAATTAATAATTAATTATTTTAGGTTTATTCATTTGTGTTTTTATTCTCAAATAAAAAACAAATGAGATTCGGTTACGAATAATAGTTTTTAATTTTAAGATTTTAACTAATATTTTTTTTTTACGTCAAATGAAAATTTTCTTATTCCGGATTTTTTTTTTAATAAATAAATTAAAATAATTAAATGCGAAAAAGATTAATTGTATTATAGTTGTGATGTTTATCTGTATAAATATTAAAACCTTGAAGAATTAAATACTTTCAATTCTTCACTTCAAAATTCTATCAAATCTCGACAAATTTGTTTGTTTTGGTTTTGTTTTTTTTTTACAATTTTTGCATTTCGGTTGAATCCTTTTTGTAATTTTTCTTTGATTTCATTATTTCAACAGAAAGATCCTCTTCGTCAGCCAGTAATCTTGTTTCATTTATATCTGGTTTACTGCGTAAAAATATTCTACAAAAACAAAAAAAAAAAAAAACGGTGGAAGAAAGAAGAAGAAACAAAGAATTATTAAAAAAAAAAACAATAAAACAAAATTTACTGAGCAAAACAAAAAAATATTATATAATTTTTGTTAGTTTTATTTCCCTCCCTTTTTTCATTAAAGTTCATAATCTTCACCAATAATGGATTAAAGTTAAAAGCAAAAATTCAATAGACTATTTTTTATAATTCTTATGTCGAGTACATAAAGCTTAAATTAAAGCACTTAAATGTGTTTTGTCTTCCATTTTCTTATTATAGTCCACAATATAAATATTTATCGTTTTATTGTAAAATTATGAACTTTTAGTCAAATAGTTAAGTTAAGTTTATTCATTAGTTTTCCAATTAACAATTCCATTCAATATATTTTGAGGTAATAAAAAGCATGCATTCTTTTTTGTTTTAGAAATTTTCTTGATTTTCATTATCGAAGAAAAAAAAAGAAATTAGAAATTTTCGAACAACAGGAAAATTTGTGTGCGTTTGTATATTTTTTTTTTGTGCATACACAAAGCGTATAAAAAATCCAATCATAAAAAAATAAATAAATTATAAAATGGAAGCAAAAACAAATAAAAATAAAAAAACCAAAACAAAAGAAATTAAAAAAAAAAAAAAACACTCTTTTTGCGTTCAGTTAAAAAAACAAAAAAAAAATTATGAAAAACTTACAAACTTTTCTTCTATTTTCATTTTCATTTTCTTTTTTTTTTTCTTTTTTATAAAATACAGATTTTTCATTTTATTCATAAACTTATGTGCTTCTGAGTGAAGAAAACGACGATTGAAAAACTGCTTTAACACTTTTTTGAAATGGAAAAAAAAAAAAAAAAAACAAAGAATTAACTTTTTTTTATCATTTTCTTTCATCATTTTTTTTTTAGTAGATACAATTTTTTTGTTTGTTTTAGTTTCATGTTTTTTCTGGAAGCAAAATTAAATATTTATTTTAATCAGATTTAAAGATTTAAAGGAAAAAAGAAACGTCGGTGAAAACAAGTGTAGAATGGAAAGTAAATTGATTTCACAGAAATTAAAACAAAAAATTGTGGAATTCTGTTTAACTTATTCTTCAAAACGACCATCCAACAGACTGTAGAATTTTTTATTTAATGTACAATCATTTCTTCAACAGTTGATTTTATTTCATTTTATGTTGAGGAGATTTAAATTAACTTTCTTCTTAATAAGGCAATAATATTCTTATAAATATTTTTCATAACAAAAAGTTGGATTAAAATCCTCTCCCATTTCAAAACAGCCAATTTATTTATTTATTTATTTATTGAATTTTTTTTTTTTTGTTACACCGTTTTGCAAAAAATTTTAATTCAGTAAAAAAAAAAATAAATATGAGAGAAGGACGATGACGAATAATAATCACAGTTTCTTTTTTTTTATTAATTAGTCTTTTATCATAAAGTTAGTTTTCATATTAATATATTCTTTTCTATCTTATGTTTTTGCAAATCTTAAACAAAGCCATTTTTTTTTCTTCTTGTTATTGTTGTTGTTAATTTAATTAATTTTTTTGGCAAGAAAAACCAAAATTTAACTTAAATTAAAAATTAAACTTAAATGCAAAAAAAAAACAAATTAAAATGAAGCAGAGTTGTTAATAATAGTTAATTGGTTATTTTTTATTTTAAGTTGTGTTAAAGAGTGCAATCAAGCAGGCAAAGGTGTTCTTAAAAAACTGAAAAATAAAAAAAAAAAACATAAAAAAAATAATAAAGGAAATTATAAAAAAAAAAACTACAACAACAATAAATTGTCCCTTTTTCTTCTTCTTTATTTATTTTTACAACACGTAAAAAGTATAAAAATTAAATTTAATCCAATTTCACCACAAAATTCGAGAATTTGTTTAAATTGCGTCAAAATATTTTGATCAGAAGAAAAAAAATATTGGGAAAATTTTTTTTTAATAGAAAACGAAATAATTTCCAAACGAAAATAATTATTGTCGATTAAAAATAAAATGAAATTAAATATTTTAATTAATAAAATTAAAGAGCCAAATACCAAGATTATTATTTATTTTAGTAAAGGCCAATAGTCTTAAATACTGATTATACCTGGATAGTGTCGAACTATTTGAACGTGCAAAATTTGGTCGTGGAATATCTTCAAGACCACGATGAATTGATACATTATCAGGTTCAAGTACACCACCGGCAGCAACAAGTTGAAGATATTCAGGTGTTTGTAATGATGCTAATGTTGGTTTTTTGTATCTAAATGAAAATAAATAAATTCAAAATTTTTAAAGTCAAATAAAGTTAATAGAAAAAAATGTTTTGTTTAAATTTAAAATTAAGTAACTACATTAAATAAAGAATTGATAAGGCTTAAAAAACCACTTACAATTTTAAAAGTAACGATGAACACACAACAGAAACAGAACTAGCAGCCATTGCAGCTGATGCCATCCATGGTTCTAGAATAAATCCGAACGGACTGAATACACCAGCAGCTAATGGTATACCTAATAAATTGTACATACTGGCAAATAGAAAATTTAAACGGATACGTTTAACAGTTTTACGCGATAAATCTAAACAGGCAACAACATCAAGGAGATCATTCTAAAAATACAAGAATAAATAAAAGGATTTTGCAATAATGATGGAACTAAAATTAAAAAAGGAAAACGTACTCTCATTAAAACAACATCAGCAGCTTCAGCTGCAACATCTGTACCTGCTGCAATTGCAATACCAACATCAGCTTGTGCTAATGCAGGACTATCATTAACACCATCACCAACCATTGCAACCCGTACACCAGTCTCCTGAATTCGCTGTATTTTTGCAACTTTATGTGATGGTAAAACTTCTGCATAAACACGATGTATACCAACTTGTTGTGCAATGCTAGCAGCTGTATTTTTATTATCACCAGTTAATAATATAACTTCAATATTCATTTTTTTTAATGTATAAATAGCTAAATGTGCTTCTGGTTTAACCATATCAGATACAGAAATCATACAAACAATTGTTGAATTAAGTGCACATAATACAGCTGTATTACCCATTGATTCCTCTTCTGTCATTTTATTATTTATTTCTGATGGTACAAGAATACCATTACGATGCATCCATTCACGGTTACCAATTAATACACTTACTTCATTCTGTAATTAAATATGAGAAAAAATTATTAATAAAAACCCTCACAGAGTTATCATCACCAAATTGTAAAAATGAAGAATCTTAAGTAAAAATAAAAACAGAAGAATACTTACAATATTGGAAAATGCTTCAACTGGTTCAGCACCTAGTTGTAATAATTGTTGTAATTCTAATGTATTTTTTTGTGATGGTGATAACAATGGTATAATTTCTTCAATAACAACACCATTTGTTAATAAAACAGAACTATGATTATTTTGATAAGAATTTAAATAATTAATAACTTTTTCTGTTTGTTTTGCTTCCATTAAAATTTCTTCAAAATTTGATATTAAACATTTAATACCACAACCGGGTACCGATTTAAAATCAGTACATTTACCAAATTGTTCTATTTCAAGTATTTCTTTAACAAATTTTACAATAGCTGTACCGATTGGATGTTCACTATTATTTTCAGCGCCACCTAATATTATAAGTACACGGGCTAATGAACATATTTTTGGTTTAACAAACATACAAATACGTGATGTCATCGGCATACCATGAGTTATTGTACCAGTCTTATCAAATACAATTGTTTTTATTTTATGCGCATTTTCTAATGGTCCAGCACCTTTAACTAATACACCGTGTAATGCACCAACACCAGTGGCAACCATAACAGCTGTTGGTGTTGCTAAACCTAATGCACATGGACATGCAATTGCTAATACACTTATTGCACAACGAAATGCATAACTAAATATTATTTCTTCACGATTTAACCCCTGTTTTGTGTAATCCTAAACAAAAAAAAATTTTTATTAAATTTTTGAAAGCAAACTTGTTTTAAAAAAAACTTACCGGCATTGGAAGATTTTTAATGTTTGCATAGCCAGCAATTGTCCAACCAATAAGTGTTATTGTTGAAACAACAACAACAAATGGCACAAAATAACCAGCAATTTTATCAGCTAATTGTTGTATTGGTGCTTTTGATGTTTGTGCCTCTTCAACTAAACGTACAATTTGTGCTAATGTTGTATTTTCACCAGTATGTGTTGCAATCATTAATAACATTCCATTTTGATTAATTGAACCACCAATAACAACTGAACCCTTTTTTTTAGATACTGGTAATGATTCACCAGTTATTAAACTTTCATCACATGTTGAATGTCCAAATATAATTTTACCGTCAACTGGTACTTTACTACCAGGTACAACTTTAAGTGTATCATTTCGTTGTACTAAATCAATTGATATTAATTTTTCTGATATTACATTAAAATCATTACCAATTGTAACTAATGTTGCTTCTGTTGCTTTTAATGACAATAATTTTGATAATGCTTCAGATGTTTTACCTTTAGCAATATGTTCTAACCAACGTCCAAGTGATATAAATATTAATAACATTGGTGGTGTATCAAAAAATGTTAATGGTGATGTATGTTGTTGTAATATCATTGATGCTATTAATACAGCAACAGAATATATATAACTAATTGTTGTTGCCATTGTTATTAATACATCCATATTACTACTACCATGTTTAACAGATTTATATGCTTGTACATAAAAATGCCAACCACCAAAAAATTGGACAGGTGTTGATAATATAAACATAACAAGATTTTCCATTGATAAACCAGGTAATACACAACACATACCCTCGTGCCCATGTATTTCCATCATTATCATAAAATATATCATTGCAATCATACATGGACCACCAAATATTAATGATATTAAAAATGCATTACGCCATTTACGTATCTCATGTTTATGTTCTAAATAACTATGTGCCATTTTATCTTTATTTGATAATACATTTGCATCAAAACCCATATCATTTATTTTATCACATATTGTACGTGGTCCTGTTTTTTCATGATTAAAACGAAATTTACCACGTTTTGTGGTCAATGCAACTGCTGCATATGTTACACCTGGTATTTTTAATATTGTTTGTTCTATTTTATTTACACATGATGCACATGTCATACCAAATATCTAAAATAAATGAATGAAAGATTAGTTAAAATTTTAAGATAATTTTGACACTTTTACAAACAAATTTGAAAGAAACTTACCTCAATTTCAACTTCGCCAATACCACTTTCTGGTTCATTAATTATTTCAGTTGGAAAACCTAATTCTGTTATTGCTTGTGCAATATTTTCTGGTGATATTAATTTTTTATTATATTTTATTTCAGCTTTTGCTGCTAATAATGCAACTAAAATACTATCAATACCATAAATTTTTTTACAATGTTTTTCAATAGCTGATACACAACTACCACATGTCATCCCTTTAATATGTACAAAACATTTATGTAATTCATCATCAATTGTATTTATAATAAAATCTCCTGCTGGACCACCAACATTTTCACTATCTAATTTAACTAAAGATGAATCATTTGTTTTATTTTTATTTATTGGAGATTTATCATATTTTTGTGATGTTGATGTCATTATTAATACACCATTTTCAGTCTTATTATTTATAATTTGTTCATTTTCTATAATTCCTGTAATTATTGTGGCTTTAAAACCCATATCAATTATATAATCAGCTATTTGTTTTTGTGTCGTTAATTTATTATCATATTTTATTGTTGCACATTTTTCCTCTAAATTTACTTGAACTTCTTTGACGCCTGTTTTGGATGATATTGTTCCTAATTAAATATTTAAAGTAAATTATTGTGTTTAGTTAGTAAACTGACAATAAATACAAAATCTTACCTTCAATATTTTTAACACATTTATTACATTTCATACCAATAATTTCTATTCGTATTTCTATTATATTATTTACTGTTTCTGTTTCTATTAAATTATTATCATTATCATTTGTGTATGAACAAGTAAAACCCATATCATCAATATCATTTGCAATTGTCATTGGATCTGTTTGTGTTGGATCATAATCAATGTAACCAGCATTCTCTGATAAAATTACCTAAAATTAAATAAAGAGTTCTTATTAACGAGAAACTTAAAAAAAATTCAAAAGAGAAAATCAGTGGCAAATAATTTTGTTTTAAATTAAGTTGTAGACAGACGGTATAAAAAGAGGAAAGACGATTTATGTGATTCTTACCTTAATACTTATTACACCATTTTTTAATTTTATTTTATTTTCAATATTTTTTACGCAAGATTGACATGTCATTCCAATTATTGGTAAACGTACAGTTGTTACATGTGTATCAAGAAGTCCTTGTGATTCACTAAAATCTTCCATTGTATCTCTGAAAATAATCGAAAAAAGAAAACAATTAAATATAGGCAAAAATATTTAACTTTCTTAACTTTTTTGTTTGTTAAACTTATAACTTTAAACTTTCAGCTTCTTTAGTCTCAGATACAAAATAGAAAATGTTCTTATTAAATTTATATTGAATTTCTATGTTCAACAGCAACAAATCCATGAAATTGATTGAATATTTTCAGACAGAAAATTTTATTTCATAAAATTCTAATTTCAAACAATTTTTTCTACCAAAACTGATAAAATAATCATAATTTTATTTGATATTTATTTATTTGTTTAAAAACGATCAAACGTGAAAGAGAGACGCAATGAGATGGAGGGGGAGATAATGTATAACTGATAAGATTATAAGAATTTTTATTGAATTTTTTTTTGTTTACCGTAATAGAATCTCATGATCATCCTCACAGTTTACCCCCATTCGTGTACTCATTTCTGTTTTCTTCTTGTTGTAAAATTGATAAAAAGAAAAGTGTAGAAAATTTTTTCCATTAACAAATTAAAAAAACAACGTGATGAAATTTACATAAAGACAAACTACAGAATAATAAACTGAATTGAACAGACGTAAGTCATATCAATGACAGAATCGACATGATATCGGAATTTGATAATAAAATAATCATACATAATTTTCTATTACACTGTTAAATGAATGAAAGCGAATTTTATATTTGTGTTAATGTTTTGAGTTGAAAAACATTTTCTTGTTTTAAATAAAAATGTAAGCAAAAATATTCATTGCATTTCAACTACAATAATCCGTTAACGTAAAGAATTGAAGGAATTTATTTTGAGTTCTAAAAACAACCAGAATGATCTGAATTAATTTAACTCTAGTCAAAATACAATACAGCTACAAATATTCTATCTTCTCATAAAACTGCATTAGTCAAAATTTTATTTTATTTTAAAATTCTTAATCGTGTTCTTCCGTTAATCTTGATATTATTTTTTTCTTTTCAAAAACTAACTAAAAAAATCGTTCATCAAACAATTAAAATTATTTGGTTTCTTATCAAAAATCAAACACTCAGTCGTAGTACACAACATTGAAGAATTGATTATGAAATAATAATATTCCCTTCCCATACTTAATCATTTGAATTTACTTTGAGATAAGAACGCTTAGTGACAAACACATGAACTAAATACATTTGTTTAGCACGAATGTTATTTGAAAGTTATAACCCAGACTATTTATTATGTCAATGAATCTTATAGAAAAATTATAAAATAATCTACTTATCCATAATTTTATGCTAAAAATTAAATGCGTACTCTCAATCAAATACTCGTTACCTAATCTAGTTTCACATAAATTGTATTTTCCTATTTTTCATATACAAATATAAGTGCGCTGATATGGATAAATTGAGTATTTTTCTTTTGGTTGAGAAAAAATTTTCGAACAAAAATACGAGATACAACATTTAAATATTTGCAAATAAAAAGTCGTAAATTCTTAAAAGTTTTTAACTCTCTGGAGTCTCTTGAAACTCATAATAATAAACCTTCCCACTTTATTTTAGCGTTACGTCCTTTCTTTATATAATTTACGATAAATATTTTGAAATCCATTAAAATTTACTTAAATCTCATCAATCCACAAAAAGATTCGTGAAATCGTGTCAATCACCTTAAATTTACTGTTTTTTATTCGTTTTTTTTGAGGTCAACTAATTCTTTGGAATATTTTGTACTTTTTCAATGGAAAATTTTAATTCCACAATCATTCATTGTGACTTTTGTGAAAGGTAACACACAAAAATAAACTATATTGACTGAATTTTAAAGATTGTGATAAATCCAAACAAATAATAACAAATGACAACAAGTGATTGTGAGTTTTTTAATCATAATAAAACTACATAGATATAATTCCGAGCCAAAGAAAATAGAGAAGACTATTAAAATATTCACTCGATCACTTTATGAAAACTTTTCACACTAAAGAATAACAATATGGATATTTAATAGCGTTTTTCATTAAAAAAAAACAACTTAGAACAAACAACAGAATTCATAAATTAAAAATGGTTTTTATTTTCTAATTTTGGAGAAGAAATTTGAAAACTTTAAAACACGAAAAAGATGAAGAAGAAGACCAACAACAACAAAACATAAGAAAAATTTTTTTTAAGACATACGCAAGAAATATAATCTGATTGGCTTATACGAAACCGGTTTATTTTACGATTATTCACAATATTCACCATTTTATGAAGTTTTTAGTTTATATTTTTAGACATAAATTTTATATCAAAAAAAATTAGGCTTAAACCATTGAGGTGTTTTGATCGAAATATCCAGGGCCGGTTTTAGATATTTTCGCGCCCGGTTGAATTTAAAAAAAAGCGCCTTTATGAGTATAACATTTTATTAAAAAAAATCAATAAAGCACATAAATATAAAATAAAAAATAAAACAAAATTGCAAATGTTCAGTACATATTGTAAAAATAAAAATGAACTAAAAAAAATATCACTTAACAAAGGAACAATTAATAATAAAGGAACATATTATGTCAGTTTTTTCTTTAACTTTACTTTAGGAAATTAATTTTTCTAGCCTTTATCTTCACACACATATATAGATTTTATTTCAGAGGATTTTGGTTTGAATGTGTAGTTAGAATGGTGTGTTTTTTTAAATTGAACCAATATTTCTTTTATACATTAGAAACGCAACATATTCCTATAGATTTTATTTCAGTGGATTTTGGTTTGAATTTTAATTAAATAGAAACATATTAGGAAGTTTATTAAACTAAATTAGAAATTTATTTTTAAAGTATTTTTGTTACATAGTGAAAATAATAAAAAATGCGCCCCAAAATTATTGCGCCCGGTTTTGATGCACCATTTGCCCCTATGGACGGACCGGCCCTGGAAATATCGATTAAATTCTAAATGATTTACAATTAACATCAATCACTTCAGATTTTTGGTTAGATTTAGATTTGGCCCTGCCTAGCCAAATCTAAATCTGATCATTTGGAGAATTCTATTAGTACAATGTTAGCAAAGTTAGCATAAATTAATGGAGCTTTATGTTGAAAATCCATAAATATTAAATAACAAAAATCAATTCAATGTCAAAGTTTCAATTTCAAATTAAACTTATCAGATTATCAGAGAAGAAGGACAATAACCTCTAATAATTTGGCTCTAAACAATTTCATTCAGAAAAGTTTAAAGTTTATTCAAACAAAACAACTTCTTTGTAAAGCCAAAAATTGATTCAATAAAAAAAAAATGAAATAAGACGCTGAAGCTTCAAATTCTTAAACGGAATATTATTTTATTTGTCATCTTTTCTGATTCTCTTCTTCTTCTTCTTTCTCATTTTCATCATTTATAATTTCTTCTACATAAATATAAAAAATATTTATTATTGAAGATAAAAAAACAAATAAAACAAAGTATATTGTGTGAATGTGAATATGAGAATGATCATAAAATTCTATAAAAATTATGAATGTATGTATTTGGATTGAATGATGTTTTTCTGTCACAAATTTTAACAAAAAAAAAACTTATTAATTTTTATAAGAAAACTAAAGGGAAATTTAAGTGAGAAAATATAAACATAAAATTCTCTTTTCTTCTTCTTCTTCTTTTTTCAACATTAATTCAGTTGGAACGACGATAAATTTTTTTTTGCAGAAATTATGACGTTTCCTTTTATAGGAAAAACTTTATTTTGTCCAGTGACTCAAACAGACGACTATTTTGTTTTAATTGAAAAACGACGTCATTCTCTTTTTTTATTCTTTTGTAGTTTGTTTTTTATTCTTAAATTTTATTTATTGACAGAAAATTAATGACAATAACAAATGACAGAAAAATCAATAAATGGATAGAAATAAAGAGAGAAAAATGATTTTTGTTGTGAGAAAAATGAAAAATACTAAACAACGAACAAACACAGAAACAAATAAAGAGACAAAATCCAGAAAAATCTAACAACATTCATGTAGCAAATATACAGAGAGAACAAAACTTTGTTTCTACAAATTTATTTAATTTGTTTGTTTTATTTTTGAAAATTAAAAGAAAAAAGTTGAAAAAAAACAAAATTACATAAAAACGTCACGAATGGCTTACCGCACGTATTAACTTTTTTTTTTGCCTGTGTTTAGCATTTTTTATATACTTTTTTTCATATGAACTAAAATAATAACAAAAAAAAAACACAATAATTGTAACACATTCATAAAAATAAATCCAAACAAAAAACAACAAACTCAACTAAAGTAAATAATTGAATTACAATTTATTTTATTAAAAGTGACCTCGACTCCACCACCACATACTAGCTAGTTCAGACTCCACCACCATGTTAGTTCATTAGCATTTTACATTTTAGAATTTATTCTTACATTTTAGAATTTAGAAACTAGAAAAGTACGTGCATGAGACAAATTCAGAATGCTTTAAATTTCGATAATACAATTTATTACACTACAACTGCGGATCACTAATTACAAACTTCATAACTTCAACATACATTAGACTAATATTAGTTGAAGCAAGTTAGGTGATGATGGTTCATTATGCAACGCTTTCTTAATTTTATAATAAAAATTTATTATAACTCAAAAAGGTGTAGTGGTATAGATGAATTAGAAAGAATTTTAAGGTCAATTAAATTATCAAACGTAATATTAGAATAAATCCTGTTTTTAAAAATAAACCCAAAATAAAAAAAACCACAACAGATTGAATTTGAAAAAATATGTATGTGTCATTGTCAGTGATATAATTTAATAAACAAATAAAACAAACAGAAAATGCAGCAAAATAAATAACAAAACAATAAATTAGAATTTGATACAATGGAAAATGAGAGAATATAAAAAATGAAGGTTTTTTTGTTTTTTTTCTTCTTTCAATTGTAAAAAAGTTTGTGAAAACATGAAACATGAAACTGTGTAATAAAAATTACGTTCAAACAATTATTATTGTTTCTTTATTCTTTCATCTTAACTTTTCTAAATTAATAAATAATTAAATTTAAAAGTACGTAAAATAACTTACAAAATAAATGTATTAATTAAATGTTATTAAATATAATTTTCGTATCCAAAAGACCGTAATAAAAGTAATAAATAAAAAATAGAAAGTTATAACAGACTAATTAATACAAGTCAACAAGTAAAGACACAATTTAATTTCACAGTAGGTACGTACACTCAATCATGTCATATTAACAACAACAACATTAAAGAAAATCATAAACAACTGCGATATAAACTTCTCACTTTTACATATCACTCTAAGTAAACTTTTAAACAAAAAAAAAACTTTTTTTTACAAAGAATTGATTATTACAATAAAAAAATTTATGAACATTTAATTCATTCAAATGATTTTTTAAGTTTCCGAAAGAAAAACTACAGTACCATTGACCATATTAGAAAGACGTAAGTCATTCTCTCTCTACTTCTAAACTTCAACTAGCTTTTGACTCTTTTACTTTACAAACAAACTAAACCAAAAACATTTATTGGTAATGACTTAACTTAAGTCAACTTTTAAACTAAAAACGACTTAATTTTTTTTTGTTTTTTAAAAATACAAAAATACAAAATTACGTATGTGTGATCACACTGTAAGTATATATATATATGTATATATATATATATATATAGACATCTACATATACACAAACACAAATAATCAAATCGCAGTCCATACGACCAGATACATTTAAGAAGCCATTTTTTATTATATAAAAAGTAAAAACAACAAAAAAAATATTCGAAAGTTTAATTATATTTGTATAAAATTTTAATAATTGATTTTTTTTTACTTGTTTTCTTACTCCGTCTGTCTCTCTCTCTCTTCTCTATCTCACGCAAGAATAAAATAAAATGAAAAAATTACCTTCATTGCCTTAAAAATTGATCCATCTTTTTCATGAAATTAAGTTATGAATTTTTCAATAGAAAAATTTATCAACAAAACAAAGAAGACAAAGTTAGAATAAATATGTAAAAGGAAAAGGTAATGAAAAAAAAGAAATAAAACAATGAAGATTCCAGTGAATAACTCACATAAATATTTTTAATAAAAATACCAATATGAGTTTGGAATTTCAATTATAAATTGAATGAAAGATAAATAGTTGTTGTGTTGGAAATTACAGTTTAAGTGCTTTTATTGTGGAAAAATAGAAAAGCAGAGACGAATCAAAATCATTTCATTTATATTTTCTAATTTTTTAAACATTGTCCAGAACAATTCAGGAATAGAAATTTACTAAATTATTTTTGCATACGCACAAATTAAATAAATTTCAGTACTTTGAAAAACCTTTTAAATGTTGAGGTAATTTAGAAAAACAAAAATTTGTATGGTTTTCTAATAAAAATAAACATTTGTAGAGTTTTTAATGAAAGTCAAATGAGAAAAAAAAATGAATGGAATTTTTAAGAAATCCTTGAATATTGCCAGTAAATATAAAAAATTTTAGAAATAAACGGAAGTTGTTTTTGCACGTAAGTTTTTCTAAATAATAATTAGTGCAAGAAATAATTTGATCTTTCTATATGTTAAGCCAACCGCAAAGTCCGGCTTGATCTATTTTGATCAATTAATAATGCAAAGACATTGTGTCGAACCTTCACTCAACACACACACCTTTATAAATTCTTTATTTTTGTTTCTGTCCCAAAAGTTCAAAAGTTTCCTCAAACGAGAAAAAGAAAAAGGTAAAAAGTCGAGTTTGAATTTTCTTTCAAAAAATTTTTCTCTGCTGAAAATGCAAAATACTTAGAAGACCTTCGGACACTAATGTGATTTTGAAGATTTTTCCATTTCAATTAATTCAAATTTAAAACTCTCAATAAGGGTAGAGGTTTAACAAATAATCTAAAGGACAAGACGCTGATTATTTATTTATTCCCTATTATAAAAAATTAATTTGTGAAATTTGATAAAAAGTAATTTTATTTTTCCAAACAAACAGAATTCACAGAAATTATTCAAAATAAATACAAATAACAAATAACAAAAATCAAATTTCTTTATTTTAAAGTTTTGTTTCATTCATTTAAATTTCTGTAGAAGCACAATACATTTCTATTGTATTTCAATATGGTCCCCGAATTCAAACCTCAGAATGGTAGAAACAATTGTTGGAGACTTTATAGTAGTTGACCTTAGCTAACGTGTCTTGCATCAACGTTAATTTTTAATCTAAATCTACTTTATGGAAGACTTCACTTGCTTGGCGTCGAAATAAAACCCTAACAAAATATTTCTAGAATACATTACAGATAGATATTACTCAATGAGGAGGGTTTGGTTATGGAAAATAACAACCTGTTTGATACAATTTTCCACATAGATTATCACAATCAAACACAACACGAATATATCATGTTTTTTTTTCTTACATAAATTAATTTATTCAAGCAACATAAAAGAGGAAAAAAAAGTAAGAAAGAATATAATTTACAATTCAGTCATAATAAACATGTTTTTAATGAGAAATGCAATTGATAATAAACATTATATAATTAAATCCATTTTATTACAGTACATTTTTTTTTACACAATTTTCTCAGTAAAAATTTACCCGAGAGGGCAAACACTAAAAAAAGTTCATTGAACAAATAATTATATTATACTATGCAAAGTGAATGACATTTCTGACTCAAACATGGTCTTGAGTTTATATTCCGATTATAGAGGATTAATATAAAATTATTTTCAACAAAGTAAAACTCTTTTAATATTTTCTAATTTTCCTTCAATCATTAAAAAATCATTAAAATATTTTTCCAAACAAAATTGTTTAAAGTTCACAAATTTTCTCAGTTACGCGTTAAGAAAATTCTTTTTCTTTTAAACAAAAAAAAAATTAAATTTATTCTAGTCGTTAAAAAAGAAAGAAAAAAAGCAAACAAAAAGTTTCTTTTCTTTCACTCCTTCCTTCGTCTTATTTTCAAAATTTTCATTTTCGTCATTCAAACCCACTCGAAAAAAAAACATTGCCTTTCTACATTCTCTTCCTGTTCTTGTTCCTCCTCTTTTTTCTTTTAACAAACATTTTGCCTAATGTAATTTTACATCATTTACATTTTATTAGATAAAGGGATAAAGTAACTGTGGGATCAACTATGGATAAAGATGACGATAATGCTGATTATGTAAGTAATGTGGGAGTTTTTCACTTTGTCTCCTATCTTCTTTTTAAAAAAATAGTCTTCGTTTCTTTTCAAATTTGTACGTAGGAAAACGTAGAACGTAAAACGTACAGGAATGAATGAATGACGTCAGTAGATTTTCACATCCCACTTTATAATTTTATAGAAAAAATTAATATTGATTTGTAAATACAAACACAAATTATTTAATCGGACCCATAACATTTCATTAAATATATTCTAGTCTCAAGCAACATCGTACAATTGGACCATTTGTCTAATTAGAATGAATTTGCTTTTTTTTTGTAAGCGATGAACTTTGACTGTGATGACTCATTTAAACAGTATTAATTTTACTTAAAAGATAAGGACAAACATTTAAAAAAGCACAAAGCACGAAGCTTTTAAATGTCGCGTTATAGGGAATTTTCATTTTATTAGACGATCTACCTGTTGATTCATAAAAAGCGTTTAAAAATGTATCAAGAGTAAGAAAAAATAAAAGAAGGTTTAAATAAATGACAAAACAGATTCAACAGATCCCTTCTTTTAAGTTAAGGATTTTTGCGGATTTTTGTTAGGATTGAGAAAAGAAAAAAAACACGCAAACAAACAAATTAAATTAAAATTACATTACAGAGAATTTTGTAATGAATTTTAATGATTTTTTAGAATTTTATATTTTGATTATCAAAAAGAAACAAGAAGAAGGGATTGACTGGTCTTTAAAGAAACAGAAAAAAAAGAGGAAACGTAAAAGGAAAGAGAAGACGACTACCGTAAGCGTTTTAAATATTTTGTTTCATAATTTGAAAATCTATAAAGTACAAACGTATTCAATTCTATCAGACGTTAAAACAATTCTTTTTTTAGATTATTAATTAAAATTTCATGAATGTTTAAAGGGTTTCACAAACACATAACAGCAGATAAGAGGAATTAACTTTCGTTAATTCGTTTCAAAAAAAAAATCAAAACCAATTTACAGCAAAAAAAAACCAAAAAAATTAATAAAATCCAAATTTTTATCTTGATTCTAAACTTTAAGTTTAAAGTGAAAGAAGTTTTTTGTTTTTTTTTTTTCAAGAGCAAAGACTTCACACGTCACAAAATAGAAGAAAGGTGAAAACTCAAAACTGAAAAATTTCACATTGTTGTTTTTTCTTTTTTCAGTAAAAAAAATACAATATTTGTCTTTAAAAAAACTTGACCATTTATTTATTTCAGAGTGAAAGTGTTTTGTTTGTTGTTTATTCAATAAACAAAAACAAAATTGTTACAGAAAAAGGTATTTTTACCGCATGCTTAGATTTTATTATAAAATATAAATATCAAATAAATCAGAATGAAAATTTATATCTGTCTCTCTCTTTCTCTCTCCCTGTTTCTTCAGTCCAACTACTTTGTCTTCAAGCAGTTCAAAGTTTTATTAAATTTTGCAAAGAAAAACAAAAAGGAAAGCATTCATAAAAATTATTATGACGCAAAGAGACAGTTTCTAGTACTTGGGCAAACTATTAAATTGCGATTAATTTTATGCAATCATGAGTTGTTTTTTTTTTCTTTGCTTGTCATAATTTGTAGGAATGAAAGAAAATTTGTCGGCCTAAATTATGCAATCTCAATTATTTTCTTTAAATAAATTGAAAATTATATTAAAAATCTGAAAATATTTTTTTCTCTTTTTTTGCTTTCGTTTAAAAATTGATAAACAAAAAAAAACGTTTTAGAAATTATTTGCGTTCATATTTTTCATTAAATTGTGATTTTATTTTTTTTCAAGTTTTGATTTAGTTTGATTTTTAAAGTTTTATTTAGGAAACGAATCGATTTTTATAAAAAACTGAAAAATTCATTTGAAATTAGAAATTCCGATAAACCTAATCCGATAAACCTAATCCGTAAATTTGAAATAAAATTCATTTCCTTATTGTTTAAAAAATTTCAAAGGAATAAAAATAATTAAATTGTTCTTATTTTGATGATTTGCAGTAAAATTAGCAAACGACCAAAAAAGAAATTGTGATTTTTTTGTCATTCCTTCATATCGGCCGAATTCTGGTAAGTTAATTATGTTAAGTTTGAATCACTTAATATCTTGTTTGATGATATTCAGAGAAATATAATTAATTAAATAATTCAAAGTAATTTAATTTTTGGACAAATTTAAATTCCTAAATCGAATTAACAAAAAAAAAATAAAAAACAAACTTATTAAAAAATGATTTCTTTATGAATTTTATTCTAAATTTTATAAATTTTAATAATTTTTGACGCAGAAAAATAGTTGTCACAATTTTTTGACAGCTAAAGGTTAACAAATCTGTTTTATTATTTAATTATGTTTTTTCCCCCATTGTTTTTTTTTAATTTATTCAATTAATTTGCATAATTACGAACATACAAAAAAGAACGAATGAAAAATATTTTTTCTTTGCCGTGTGTTTCCACATTGATTGCAAATTTTACAAATATTCTGTATGATTAGCAAAGAATCTTAATGATTCGCATGATAACCCCTTTGTCTTGCCATTGCGTTAGTAAGTACCATTAATAAGCCTAAATATTTTATCTAAATCTGTCGTGTTGACAAATCACTAACAACATATCATATAAGTAATATTTCTCACTTTTTTATCATTTGTGAATGAGCAAATAATGAGCCTTTAAGTTTAGTATTTTCTATTTAAAAAATTTATAGAAAATTCCACCATAAATGTGAAATAAAAAAAAAAAAACAACAACAACTGAAATCAATTGTTTCATTTATAAACAAATCAAAAAAAATTCTTTGAAAACATTTTCTTACCTGTCGTTATCGTTAAGTAATTTATAACGAAATCCATTATTTTTTCTGATTAAATCCATTTTTTTTGTTATTGTTTTTTTTTTTTTTGTTTTTTGTTTTCAGCAAAAAAAATAATTTATTTTGTAAAATAAAATACAAAATTGATGTAAAAACTAATTATAGCATGTATGTAAAATACAACACGACACAATATTCATGCAAAAATTACAAAGTCATTTTTTGTTTGGGAACAAAAAAAAAAACCAACAACATGCGATTTCTTTTTTATCTTAAGAAGAAAAAAAAAAGAAGAAACGTCGAACTTGTTTATTATTACTTTGTAATTCAAAGTGATTTTGTTTATAAATTTTAAAAGAAGGAAAAAAAATATATAAATGTTGTTGTACAAAAAAACAACAACAACAAATAATAATATTTATAAATTGATAAGAGAAAATGAATCTTTTTTTTTTTGTATTTTTTATTTTAATCAAAAATTAAATAAAATTTACTTAAGGTGAGAAAAAAAAGAATCAGCAGGAATACAATAAAAAAAAATTGTCATTCACCAAAAACAAAATTTTTGTGTTTGAATTTTTATCCGATCCGCCCCCCAAAAATACACTTTGGCGAGTGAAGTTGAAAAAATTTTCTACAATTAATTTAATTAAAATTTATAAATTATTCTGATAAGATAAACAATACAAAAGTACCGCGTACGCCACTTATCGCCAATTCTTGTTTCAAATTTTAATTAATCAATTTTTTTTTTTCCATTTTAAATCTTTATAAATATTTTTTTTTCCACCCGTTTCTTATTTTATTATTTTAATATGATTTGTTGGTTTATTTGTGATTTTTTTCTATTGATTTAAAATAAAAACAATTTTTTTGTAAAGAAAAAAAAAAACCAGAACAACTAAAATTTTTTGCCATGAAATATTTATTTTTCTCAATTTCTCAAATGATTTTTATCTCTGTTTTTTATTCACGAATAACACACGTGTTATTGAATTGAATTTTTAATTGTTTTTCTTTTTAAAAATTAAATCAAATGCAAGATAAGATTTTACGTTTTTTTTTTTAATTTTTACTCACTTCACTATACATACATTATTTTATATTTTCCACTTTTGTATTTTCTTTATTTTTTTAAAAGATTTTTGTATAATTAAAATTATATTTAAAAACTAGATCATCACTTTTTATCTCAATCTATCAAATAAAAATCACAAAGAAACATTTGTACTGTTTTGTACAAAATGCACGAGTTTTAACACTTGACTAGATTTTTTTTTTTATAAATTTAAGATTTTTTTAAAAACTTTTCTCAACTTTAAACTTGACTTTTAAATTGAATCTCGTTGATTTTAGCAAAGTGTGATTTCTTTAGATTATAAAAGTTTAATACAAAATAAGTATAAAATCACAAAACATACTCCGATACTCTGATTCACATAAATCTTTCTTTTTTTATTAAATTCAAAACAGGAAATTCTGTGAATTTGTTTTTTTAGTCACTCACAAAACGTGAAATAATAAAACCATAACGAAGAAAAAAAGCAACTTTAGAAACGCGAAAGAAACAAAACCACAAACAATGAAAACTGTTTTTTAACTTGTTGCTTCACCGTTTTTATTCCTTCATTTTTTTCAAACTTTAAAGTCGCGTTTTGCATTAAACTTGTGTTACGATAACGGTAAATTAATTAAATTGAATAAAATAATGCACGACTGTACAACTGAATGACTCCGGACTGACTAACTTTGTCTACTCTCTTAGTTCAATGTTCAACTCTTCGTGCTTTTTTTTTTTGAAGTAAAAGTTACGACTTGATTTTATTTTTTTTGATTTTGTCTTCAACATAAATTCTTGACTCGATTTATAATTTTATGTTTTCTTTCGTTTTCAATAAAGAAAAAATATATCAGACTAAAAGAAACACCTGAGAATATTAATCATCAAGCGAATGTACATACTTTTTTAAAGGTATTTTACTTTTACGATTGCATACAATAAAAAATCGTTTATAAAATATTTTACGCATTATAAAAAAAACGTGATTTTTTATTTTTCATGTTTTTTTTTTGTCATTAGGTAAGTACACTTTTGAGTATTTGAGTTGAGTAGATTGTTGTTCTTTTTAAAAAAAAAAAAAAAACAAAACTGATAAGATAACGACACTTTACTTTAACATTATATTTGTATTTTTTTTTTACTATAGGTCAGTTTAATCACTCCCACAACAGAGTAATAACAAAAGAACAAATTTCTTACAATCAATTCTAAAGTTGTTAAGGAAAAAAAAAAACAAACAAAACGATTTTTCAGCAAAATAGTAAAAAATTTTATATTCAGCAAACAAAAAAACCTTTTTTTGTTATGATTGTTGCCGACATTTCGGTGTTATTCCTGTTAATTTTTTTAATTGAAAAATTTGTCGAAATGAATTAAAATTAATTATTACATAATTTATTTTTTTTAAGAGAAAAAAATGCTTTTAATTTAAAAATAATACAAAATATAGACAAATTGTTAAATAAAATAATTGCGAGTAAATAGTTAATTGATTTAATAATGTAACTAATAATATAATTGTAATGTAATAACAAAAAATTGAATAAATATTTACTTACGTACTTACGTACGTTTAGACAATTTTTTATTTTTCAATAGAATAATAATTTTTATTATTGTTCAATGAAGCATTTTATTTATATTCTTTTGTTGTTTAATACATTCGTTTAATTTAATAATTTAGTTTAGATAAAAATAAAACTTTATCACAAAAACTCGTCACACAAATGTAAATGTATAAAAAAGAGAGAAAGAGACTTTGAACAAGACGAGATACAAAGAGTATATTTTTTCAATGTTGAAAAACAGATAAATATCCTCTCAGTTTAAATAAAAAAATATGTTATTGTTGAATTTAAGATTTTAAAACGAAACTTCTGATCAAAAACTGTCTGTTTTGAATTAATGCAAATGACAAAAATTTGATAATAAGAAATAAAATCTGTCAACTAAATAAAAAGGTTATTGAAATGATGAGTGATAACAGCATATAGCCACAATAGAAAATATATCATAAAAAAAATCCAGATAAAGAAAATGCTTTGATGAGACGAATTCAGTCAGTGGAGGCGCCAAAGTTTCTGTTAGCAACGATAAAAATACCGATTGGTCATAAAAATGGGAGTAACAGAGGAAGTGAGAAGGAAAGAGAAAAACAGAGAGTGGAGAGTATTATGAATAAGAAAATAAAATAGGTTTAGAAAAGATTCTGACTAGACTGAAAACTAACAAAAATAAAAAAAGTGGAAGTCGGGAGAGAGAAAAAAACCATCACTGAATTTTTTTTATTTAATAAAAAATTAAATTAATCTTAAAGGCGTAGTTTTTTTTAATTAAAATTATTAATTGCGGTTTACAAGCAGTAACAAACACTAATTGGAATTACTAAAATAATAAAAGAACAAACACAAAAATATTTGATCTTTAGTACGAATGAAACAAAATCAAAATACAATTTTAACTTTTTATCTGTTTTGTAATTTACAGAAATAATCTTTAAATTTTAAATATTCAATATGCTTCCTTTTCTTATCTAAACAGTACGCACACATACAACTTTAACAAAAACCAGACACAAAAGAATCTACGTAAGGAATTTTTATTGAAAAAAAGATTTCCCATTCAAAATATAAAATTTATCATAAACTTATTTATTATCAATAAAAGTTTAATTTGTTAAAAGTCTTATCAAAGCACGTACGCTTTCACAAATTGCATACAAAAATCCCCCCCAACAACTGATAAAATATATTTTCAGCACTTTCATTTTTTTTCTTGTTCACTATAAAACCGTATCGCATGTTTTATTTTTAAAAAAAAAACCCTTTATGTCTCTTGATAAAAACGTAAAATTGTCCATAATTATATTGAGAGAACTTACGATTTTTTATTTGGGTCAACATTCTTAATTTCAGAATCTCCAGCATCATTATTTGGCTTTTCTATGAAAAGTGAAAAAGAAACAAGCATTAAATTGATGTGAAAAATATGAGAAGATGAAGATCTGAAGATAAATTTAAATTAGAGAAGAATTTTTACCTTCGTTATCCATTTTAAATTAAATTTAAAATTATTTTATTCACAAATTGTGCACCTTTCACTTTTGATAACACTTGACTATTAATAAATGTAATTTAATACACAAAAGATTCACTCAAATAAATACCATAATTTATTATTTTATTATTATCAAAAAATATATAGAATTAAAGTGGAATTAGGTTATATCATTTTCTTAGTACTTTAAAAGATAACATAAAAATGTCATTGTCCTAAACAAAAAAAAAAGAAAAAAAAAATAAGAAAAACTATAAACAAGAAAATTAAACTAAAAATATGTAAAAATTTATTACGGTTTCATTAAAACTTTTAACATTAAATAACAATTGTTTATTATGAATTGAACACAATTATTAACTGCTTTTTTTTTTATTAATAACAATTATTTTAACAATTTGAAAAAAAATGTATGTAAAAAAAGTTTTGATTTTAAGATTTTTTTTCAGTCTGTCAGTTTGTCAGCAATATTATTCCGCAGTATAATTTTAGTGTTACATCATTCGCAATATTTTTTTAATTCTTAAAAATAAATTTAATAACTTTTAATTCAAAACATAAAATTTGTTACTAATTAATTACTACAAATATTAGATTATTATTTATTAAAAATTTGAATGTTTTCTTTGTGGGTAATTTTTCTTGAATGGCAATTTTTTTTGTTGTTGTTTTAGAGTTCAATGTAGATTTTTTTCAGTTCCATGTAAATAAACGTCTACCATTTTGAGTAATAAAATTTTATTTCTAAAATTTGACTGTCAAGATTGACGTTTTTTGTTTTTAGTCGTGGTTGTTATTATCAAATAAATATTATTGTTAATTAATTAATTAATTAATTATAAAAAAAAAAGTGTTAAAGAAAATGGGAACAGATGATGAGATCAATCGTGGAGATTTAATACAAAAAGGTTTTCAAATGTAAATTTACACATTTATTTTAATCATTTTCATAAAAAAAAAAACAAGTAAAATGATTCAAATGAAAATAATTTTCTCTTCCTTGTTAAAATTTAAAATTTATTATAGTAAAATAATGAAAGGTTTTTTATTGGTTTTTAGAAATTGGATGATTTTACGTGATGCTGATAATGGAAAAATAATTTGGCAAGAAAATAAAGATTTTTCATCAAACGAAAATGAACACGAAGCTAAAGTTCCCGTTAAAATATTAGATTTACGTGCTAGTAAGTCTATCTATATTGTTCTCACTTTTCCAATTTTTTCTAATTTCTAATTTGTTTTGTAGTATCACGTGAAATAAATTTTAGTACAGTTGAATCAATGGAAAATTTTCGTTTAGATCAAAAAGTATTATTTAAAGGGAGGATCCTTGAAGAATGGTTTTTTGAAATGGGTTGGGTTAGTCCAAACACAACAAACACATGGCAATCAACAATTGAGGCAGCACCAGAATCACAAATGATGCCTGCTAAAGTATTGAAGTAAGTTTCTTATTCTGCTCTTTGACTTTTTCATCAATTAAAATTTTTTTGTTTATGTTTGTCTTTAAAGCGGAAATGTTACAATCGAAACAAGTTTCTATGATGGTGAAACATTAATTACAAAATCAGTTGTTAGACTTTATTACATTTAGATTTAAAAAAAACCTAATTTATACACAAAATTTCTGTTCATCATCCATCATCTTCTTCTTCTTTTTTTATATATTAAAGGAAAAAAAACTAAAAAATTTAAATTAAAAATAAAAAGAGAGAAGGGGAAGAACGGAAAAAAACACACACACACGATTTAGCGGCAAACATTTTTAGATTCTATAGAAAAATGGAATAATGAGAATAAACAACAATGTAGTTCAAATACAAAACATAAAAAAGAGAAATACAGGGGAAATAATATTTCATAAAATACACAAAAGTCAAAAGTCAACAGAGATAAATCGTATAAGGAAAACATTCCCAATATCTCAAACAATAAAAAAGAAAATATAAATCCAATTTTCCGAATTGTTTCTTGTTTATTTTCGGAAGAACTGATAATCATAGACGAAATGTTAACAGAGCAATAGTGATTTTTCAACATGAGTTCTTAATGAAACTTAAAAATTTAACTCAATCCTGGAATTCGCTCAATAATCCTCTTTTATTTCTTCTTCCTTTTATATAAAATATTCTCTTTGCACCAAAATTAAATAATTATTTTACTTTTAATGACTAATTAATTATCGTTATTAAGCATTAAAAAAAAAACTCACAAAACATGAAATAAAATGGAAGCTGCATTTTTCGTTTTTTAGTGTTTTTTAGTTTATAATTTTTATTAAATAAATATTTAGGGATTATACCAAACAAAATGTGATACACAAATAAAATAAAGAAAAGAAAAAATACAGAGACAATTTTTGTTCTAAATAAAAACAAATAAATAAATAGAAAAAAAATTATTGTAGAATTTAATAAAAACACAAAAATTATAATTTTATACGTTTCACTTGAATCTGAATTTATTGATTTATTGATAAAATTTCTATTCCGTTCATTGCATTTATTCCATGAAGAATTTTCTAAAAATAAATTATTGTGTCTTAATAAAAAAAAAAACATTTACGCCAGTTTAAAATTACACAATTTAGATTAAAATTTCCTACCGTAAACGGCAATGAAAACTTAATCGTTTTACGTTTCAGACTTTTATCATAAAGAAATTATTGTTTAGATGTAGATTCAATTTGAATTATAATTTTCTTTAATAATAGAAAATTTCTCTTTTAAAAATAAATAAATTTTCAACTTATAAAATTTGTAAAATTAAAAACAAAGAAAAAAAAAAGAATCTCGTTTCAATAATTATTCCACAACGTAAAATTTTTTTTAGTGAAATTTCAACTTTAAAAGTAAAAACACAGAAATTATGATTTCGTTAAATTTAGAAATATTTAAAAAAAAAAAGTAAATTGAAAAATAAAAAAATGAAAATTGAAAAACTTATGAAAATTTATGTAATTTGTTTTATTTAAATTAGTTTTTGTTTTAATTCAATTCTTTGTTGTTGTTGTTTTTTTTTATCTTTTACAAAAAACAAATAAAAATATAATTAATGTAAAATTTATAAAAACCAAAAAAATATTCTAATCAATAAATATTAAAAGAAAAACTCTGATTAAAAGTTGTGTAGAATAGAATTAATTTATTTGTTTTCAATTTTTCTTTTATAAAGTTTCAGTTGAATGATTTTCATTCGTCCGTTTATGATCGAAAATTACACAGAAAATAGAAGGTGATTATTGTTAGTTGTTTTATTTAAACGTTTGGAAAGAGAAAATATAATAACACAAATAGAAAGAATAAAAAGTCTTTAAATATAATTGAGTTTTTATTATGAGAATTATTATTAGAAGACAAATTATATTTAAGTGACGTTTATTGTTAGTTTTTGTTTTTTCATTTGAAGAAGAATAAATTAAATGAAAATGTTAATAAAAATCAATAATGAACGATTAACGTTTTTTTTTTGTTGTTTTTTTCTTTATCCAATTTTCTGTAAATACTCAGGGTTACTCAGTTACTGCTGGTTACTATTAGCAACCTAAAAAAGAAAACTTACCTCGACAATTTCATTAAATAAGAATAAAGTATTTTAATGTAATGATTAAATTACATTTTTTTCTGGATGTGAATTTGTTTTTTTTTTTTATTTCTATTAATGTGTAGAATTAATATGGTAAATTATAATTGATTGGTACAATTCTAGTGGAGTCTTTTTTATAAATTCTGAACTATCAGTCTAGTTAGAGAATATCTACTACAACTAGACAGATTAGAAACTGGTAATAAATAAATTTCATTGGGGGAAAAAATGCTGAAATAGAAAAAGTAAATTAAAAGAAGCGTCGAAATAAAAATTACAATTAATTCTGCACAGGGGGTGTGAATAAATAAAACAAACAATTTTTTTTAAATTTAATTTATTAAATTCTTGTATTTATATTTTCGTTTTTTATTTGTAAAAAAAAACAAAATATGAGATTTGTTTTTATTTTGGTTGTTTTTCTTTTTAAAATACATCAATAATAATTTTTGTTTGTTTTGTTTTTTGTTCTTTTAAATTTCAATCTGTTGTTTATTTTCTCGTTTTCACCTAAAAATTTTCTGTTTTAATTTTAATTTTGTTTTTTTTTTTTTTTTAATAATTAATTTTTTAAAGAATTTAAATTTTTCCTTCTTATAATTTTTCTTATTTAATTACGTTTTTTTTTTTTTTTAAATAATTCACTGGAAATACAATTTTTTACTTTTTGGTTTTTTTTTTTTGTTTATTACAATTATTATTAATTTTAAACTTCCTTTTCACTTGTCTCCTTAAATATATGTTCAAGTTTTAAGACCAAAAAAAAAAAAAACATTATTTTTCTTTTATTATCTTTTCATTACAACAAATATTATAAAAAAATCACCCATTTTTCAATTCACCCGGAAAAAAAAGTTGTCATTACCAATTTTTCCCCACACATAATCCACCCAAAAGAAAACCAGAATCCCACCTGAATAAAATTCCCCTCCCCAAAAACAGACTTATTGTTATTTTTAGCATTTTTTTTTTCTTCTTATTATTATTTTATTCGTTTACGTTTCACGATAATTTCAATTATCACCTAACCCACCCATTTCCATTATAATAAAAACCCACACAAATTACAAACCCTATTGTAATATTTCTTCACCTCCACAAAAAAAACAAAAGAAATTAACAATCAAGCAAAACCACATAAAAAAAAGAGAAGAAGAAAGAATAAGAAAAGAGGAAATTAGTAACTCTCACTTTTTGATGTGGCAAATATTTGAACTAAAACAAAATTCGCCGTTATAAAAGTGGAGAGCGATTCTAATCTTTTACATAAAATAAAAAAATAAAAATGTTGGATTTTTTTCTGAAGATTAATTTTTTTTTTTTTTTTTTTGCTTTATTTTATTTTTGTTTAATTTAAATTTAAATTTAATTATTATATTTAATTTTTCAATGGAGACTAGATATAATAATAATAATAATAATAATATAATTAATAATTCATTATTAATAATATTTATATTTATAAAAAATAAATCCTAGACGCGTTTCAGTTTTTTTTTATTTATTTACAAATATTTATAAATTGTATTTTTTATTCATTTGTTTATCTTTTGTTTTAATTAACAAATTTGTTTTCTTTTTTTGTTTTAATTCTTTGTATTTTTTTGTTTGTTTGTTTGTTTTTTTTTTGTTTCTAGATTAATTAAATAGAGTTTTTATTTATGTTTATTTATTTTTGTCCTAATTATTTATAGTTGTAAATTAAAGTAAAAGCTAAAATAATAATAAAAATATTTTAATTATTAAAAGACAATCAATTTTGTGTATAAGTCTTCTTGCAGTATACTTTCTATAAACGAAAGAAAAAAAAAAACAATTAACAGAAAATAAAAAAAATATTTTTAAAAACTTTTGATTTTAATAAATTATGAGAATCTAATGAAAAAAAAAAAACACGAACCGAATATTATGAAAAATATAACTGACAGAATCGTGGCCATTTTTTTTTTTTTAAATTTACAACAAAAACGTTTCAAACTTTCATTTGTTCGTAATGAAAAAAAAAAAAAAAAGAAATGAAAGAAAATTATGTTGAATCATCTCAATTTTATTTGTATTTTAAAATTTTATTTTCCTTTTTAATTTAATTTAATTCTATTTACTAAATAATTATGTCAGTGTATTTGTTGTTTGTGTCTTTTTGTTTTGTGCATTTTTGCCATTTTTTTTTATTGATGACAAAATTTAAAGCAAAAAAAATATATTGATAATTTGAAGTTGAAGAAAATCTAGCAATTATTTATTTTAAATACACTTTTGAACTCTTTTATGCATATTCACAATTTTGAATTAAAAAAAATTTGAAGATAAAATTTTTTGTGAAAAATAGTTTTGGAAGGAATTTCTTTTTTCTTTTCTTTGAAATTTTTTTTTTTTTAACAAAAAATAAATAAAATTAATGTTAAACGATTCCCTTTTTACCTATAACCTTACTTTACTTTTCTTGACTTTTTATTTTGTTTATATTGTATTTCTAACCTATACAACAACAAGAACAACAACAACAAAAATCGGGACAAAATCACATTTTTCTTTATACAATTAATTATTATTTTTTTGTTTTCATCTATTCATTCGGTCATTCTTTCATTCATTGCTCTATTCATTTATATTTTTGTTTTTGTAATTATTGAAAAAAAAAAAAAAAAACAAAAAAGAAAACAACAGCAACAAAATTATACGGAAATCTTTTTAATTAATTATTATAAATTTAAAAAAAAAAAACAATCTGTGCATGTGTGTGTGTATAAGTATAGGTGACAAAAAGGAAGGATTTTTTACAAACGGTATTATAGTTATAAAGATGAGCAAAACACATGCACACACACACACAATTAGTTGGTTGTTTTATTTATCTATTTTTTTCTACTTATGAAAATTAAAATCCCAAATTATTAAAGAATTTACATTCATTTGTTTCTTTAATATTTTCTTTTATAGTAAACCAACCCAAAGATAATTATTTAGATATCAAATGATATCTTTGTGATAGGTTTTATTTCACTGAATTATAAATTTTATTGATTAAAGGGAAAGAACAATTTATTTATTGTTTTTTATTTGTTTCATGAATTTGAACTTTTACAAATAACACGTATTAAATGTCTCTTAAATATTAATTAATCAATTTATTTATTATTTAATTTTTTTTTTGTTTTAAATACAAATTACAATATAAACAAAATGGACGAATAACAAAATAAGAGAAAGATAAATTTCCACTCATTCGTCTGATAGGGGGGAAAAAAATAAGAGTATATAAAGAATGTGAAGAAATGAAAAGAGGAAGGGAAATTAACACTTTTACTTTTTATTTACAATTTATTTCCTTCAACCATTTTCACAAAAAAACAAAAAGAGAATAAACATTTTTCTTCAAATTTATCCGTTCTGTCATTTGTTAGTTCATCCATTTTGATTTATTCGAAAATATTGAAGAAAATATGTATAGTAATTATTCAAATATTATTAAAAATTACAAATTATATATATATATATATTTTCCATTAAATTTATTATTTACAAAAATAAAAACAACACAAAGCTGCCATCTATAAATTAATAGTACAAACTACACAGAAAAAAGGTAGAAGAAAATGATAAATAAAAATGGAAGATCGTGGGAATAATAAACAAAATTATGATACATTTTTTTCTTCATGTTTATTATTTGTTTAACATTTAAATTTTTACTTTGGTTTTTGTCACCCATCTGTTCTCTTCCATTATTTAAATATTTTTTTTTATTCCACTTTATTCTCTTTATCATCCCTTACAATTAATAATAATTTATAATATATTGTCTCTCAAAAGAAAAAAAAAATATAAAATAAAAAACAAAAGAATAATAATTCTGATATTATTTTATAAATTAATTAAATAAAATAATTAGAAATTTATTTCATTTTTTTTTTTAGTTTTTTTTTTCTTTTGTAATTTTTTGTCTTCGCCCATTTTTCTTTTGTATTTAAAAATTATTTTTTTTATTTATTCTTTATATTTTTTTTGTTTCTTTATATATTTTGGCTTATTGCTCCCCACATAAACAACTCTTTCATTCTCTCTTTTTCTATCCATTTATATCTTTCTCTCTAACATTTTCACTTAAATTCTTAATTTTTATGTTTTACTTATTCTTTTGACGTATACACTTTTTTTGTTTGTTTTGGTTTTACATAATTTTATTTGAGTTTTCATAAAAATCAGAATTAGTAAAGGTAAATAGAAAAGTAGAGAATGATAAATGTAGAAGAGTAGAATGGAGAGTAGTAAAAAATTATTTTCTTAAACTTCAGTCGATCGGCCACCACCTTCCTTACTAGTACCTTCTTCTGAACGTGACGGTTTACGTTCACGTTTTTGAAATATTCCACCTAAGAAACTTTGAGGATGTTGTATAATACGTGTTTTTGAATCATTACTTCTTGAGCCAGTACTAGCTGACGTTGATTGAAATGATATTGACATACCACTATCGAGTGAACCTACACTACCACGTCTTTGTGGTTTTTCAACACCAACTAAAAATGAAGAAAAAAAAACAAGTTTAGTATTGACGATATTTCAATGCTCTTTAATTTAAAAATAAGTAATCAATAAATACAAATCAACTTACATTGTTCATGCATATCCAATAATGAATTACTAAGTGCACTACGTTTTAATTGTTGATCATGTTGTACTTCATTTGGAACTGTTTGAAATGGGCAGGGACATACTTCAACATCAGCAACACCACTATCACGATTTTCTGAGCTTGTACTACGATTACCACCACGTCCTGATTTTTGACGATCTAATTCACCTTCAATACGTAATGATTCCATTTCATCCATTTCACTTATTGACTCACGTAAATCTTCAGCAAATTTACAACGATCATGTTCATTACGTGCATTAAATGTTACTAATATTTTACCATCAACTTTTTGTGATAATCTAATACAGTACAAATAATCTGAAAAATAAATAAAAATATTAGTGAACTTTTTGAATAACGAGAAAAATTCTTCATTCATTTTAAAATTCAAGTCATAACATTTAAATTGTCATTTAGTTTTAAATTAATCTTTTGTTTAAGAGATGTCACCCTAACTACACACAAATTTCTAATAGAGAAAAATTTTAAAGTTTGCACACGAAAACACGAAATTAGAAAGAGAGTTTAGTTTTAAAATAATTCTACAGTTTTATAATGTAGAATTGACATTAATTGGATATCAGCAAACATTGTTTGGGCAAAAAGTCATTGACTAGTGTAAATAAATGTCAGAAAGAAAATTAATTCAAATTTAAATTGTCCAAATTAAATTATGGTTGATTGATGAACAAATATTAATTTTTTTAAACAAAAAGAAATAAAATAGATAATAACTTACTTGGAACATCCAAAAGTGTAACGACCATTCCAACTAATGGAAAACTATTTCTGAATGTATAAGTAACAGATGATTTCTTTTTACTAAATATTTTTGTAATAACAAGTAAATCATTAAATAAAAATACTTCACGTTGATGTACACCAGGACGTTCTTTTTTATTAATATCAGGAATTTCATATAAACGACAATAACATACAAGTCTTCTATGTGGTAATGCTAAATTTGGTTTTTTACCAACAATTGTTGCTTGTACTTTCATTACTTGTGTAACATGATCAGAACCTGGTTTAAATTCATTTGCTTTAACCCGTTCATAAACACCAACTAACATATCACGTTCAATATCATGACAATCATCAATACCACGAAGATTTTTTATAAAATCTTCAATACGCATACGACGTTCTGCTTTTATATTTGGTGTATGAAGATCTGTATTTAGCATAATTATTGCAAATGCAAGTACAAAAACCTAAAAAAAAAGAACGATAAAAAAACATTAGTTCCATTAGTGACCAAAAAAAAAAAATAATACGAATAAATAAAATTTGATTATTTCTCAACAACAAAAAGTGAAAAATCAAACTTAGATTTAGATTATTATTATTATTATTTTTGCAGAGCTTTAATTACTTTAATTACAATATGTTAATTTGTGTGAATCCACAATTAATAATTAATGAGTAATTAAAATTATTTCTTAAAAATTACTTTCAAACAAATAAACACAAATATCAAGATAAAAAGAATTCGGTTTAAAGTAAATTTGAAAATATATCGATTTCATTTTAACAAAATCGTTCAGTGCGTTTATCAAATTTCAAATAAACTAAAAGTTATTTAGAAGGAAAATGGATAATCCTGTTTATATTTACGTTTATCCATATATTTGGATCAAAAACTTTTGAATATGTAAACATAAATTCTTTCAATATTCTGGAAAATATATATTTTTCAAAAGAATAAAAAAAGAAGAAAAAGGAAAAAAAAAAATACATAAAAGACAACTTACTGTATCTGATGAACGTAATCTGGATACAATATCAGTATTACATTGACAGTATCGTTGTGAATAAATTTCCATAAGTCTTTCAATTTTTTGTGCTTCACCAGGCATACGAAAGTATGCTTGAAATTTTCTTAATGCAACATCAACTTGCATACCAGATAAATCTAATTCACCAGCAAAACAATCAAGTACAGCCATATTAAATGAATTTTGTAAATTTCCTAAATATTCACCAATCATTTGTCTTGATAAACCTTTACGTGATATTAAAAATCTGGCAACACCAGATGGTGTATTTTCTAAGAAACCACGACGTATTAAATATGCTATACCTTTTTCTGGTTTTTTATTAAATAAATTTAAACCAACGCGATACTGTCTTTTGCGTATTGTTTCTGATACTTTATAACTTGTTGGTGTATTTAATGCATCATGTTGTTCTAATGAATATTGTGCAGCAGTTGTATGTGAACTTAAACATTCTGAATCTGTTGTTACACAATTATTGACAGAATTTATATGATCAGGTGATTGTGCTGTTGTTATTAATGTTGTATTATTTCCTTTTAATTTCCACTGTGGTGAATTTGAACGATCAGAACTTATTTCACATTGTATTCTTTCTGTTGATGCACTACTATCACTACCAGATGATTGTACAGAACTTAAACTACCATTTTCAGCTGTTTTACATAAACCATTTGGTCGCAATTGACGTCCACCTTGTAATTGATGTTCTAAACCTGGTCGTACACCTGTTATGGATGATGTTCTTTTGGGTACTTCTGGTGGTACACGTTTACTACTAGCAATACTATTATTACTACCAATACCAGAACCAACAACACGTGGACGCATATATATTTGTGCTGCTGAATAATATGGTGTATGTGGCATTTGTTGTGAATTCTGGAAGAAAATCTCAATATTAGATTGATCCAAATACATCCATGGTTCTAATTCTGTTGAATTTACCCATGATGAATTCATTGAATGTGGCGAATCAATATCATGTTGATTAAATTGTATTTGTGGTAATTGTTGATGCTGCTGTTGTTGATATTGTAAATGATGATATTGTCCTTGTATTGGACTACTATAATAATGTTGTTCAGCATGTAATATATTAACATGTGGATGATTATATTGTTGTTGCTGTTGTTGTGATGGACTTTGACTCCAACATGTTGTTGGCATTGGTGATGCATTACCAGATTGACTTCTTGGTATTGGACTTGCATCAAGACTTCTACGTTCACGTAATGACATTGAACGTACTGGTGTTATACGACATTGTTGTGCATGTAATGTTGCTGGATTTGCTGTTATTCTGTAAATAAATAAAAAATAAAATAATGAATAAAAAAAATTTTAAAAGAAAAACAAAAAATATGAAAAAATAATTTTTATTTAAAATGATTTACAAGTTGCGTTGTCCGTTAACTAATAAAATTCAAAAGAATTAAATTAGTCGAAAAATTAACTGGCGAAAAAAAAAACAAATCAATCTGTGAAAATATAATTTTCTATCTGAATGTGGGAAATTCTTTAACGTTTACATTATTTATGAACATTTTTTTTTGTTCTGACAAATTAAAAATAACAAAAAAATACTTACGTTGCACAAACTCTTTGTTGTTGCATTGCTACATTTTCTTGTTCTCTAGTTGCATAAATTTGTGGTATTTGTTGTCCATTTTCATCAGTTAATGAACCATCTTGTGGCATTCTGCGACTTAAACGTTTTTCAGCTTTTGCCATTGCCGTTATTGATGCAAACTTTTTTACCATTGTATAATGCCGAAAGGCACGTTGAATTGTAATTGCTGCTGTCCGTGCACATATTCCACCATATTTACGTTCTAATAATTCAATTTGTTTATCCAAAAGGTCTTGGGATAGTTCATACCTGATAAATAAATAAAAATAAAATTATTAGAAATTGTCTGATAATAAAAATAAAAACAGAATAAAATATAATTAATGAGTACTAAGACTATTTAAGGACATAAAACAATTGTGTACTCTAAACCTTTCAGTTAAATAATCTACAGATTTTAACCAATGAAACTTTAAATCAGAGACAGACAAGTTAGACACTTCACAACAATAAATAATAAAAAAAAAAGCGGAAGAAGCGGTGCAAACGTTTTTTTATTTTTATTATGTTTATCCGCGTAAATCTTTTCATGAATAGTAAAAACAAAAATTCTTCAATAGATTAGAAAAGAAATGTGAAAAAGAAAGGGGCAGTAGAGAGAGAGAAAGTGAACACAAAAATTATCGTCATTATACAAAAAATATAGTTTTGTACTTTTTGTAAACAACGACAAATCATTTCTTTTCTTATTTCTTTAATTTAAAATTGAAACCAGAACGTGCATGATTGCAAATTCATCTCTCTATTATTTTATGTCTTCTAAAAATTTAAGAAACAAAAAAAAAAAAAAATTGAAAGCAAAAAAATAAATAAAAAGAAAGAAAACAGAAACAAAAGACGTTTTTTTTTGTTAATTTTTTCTTTAATTCGTGTTAGTTAGGTTGGCTCGTTGGTTTGTCTTTATCGCTTGTCTTACACCATTATCATGCATGTTTTACTATTTTGTTTTTTCTTTTCTTGTATTTACGTTTCTGTCTCTTGTCTGTTTCTCTGTTCTGGTCGTGACGATTTCAACAAAAAAAATTATATAAAAGACCAGAAAAAAAAGGTGTAATTAACTGCGAGAAAAATGAATGTAAAACTTGAATTCTGTATGTATTTGGCAGTGTGTGTGTGTGTGAAACGAGTGAACTCAACGACGAATGCTAAATGATTGCGAAAGATAAAATTACATTTTTTTTATTATTTTTGGAAAAACTAAAAAGAAAAAACGCAAAAACTATAAAGATAAAATTCCATTAATTTATTTTTCATTTTTTTTATAATGACAGTTTTCTCTTATCACTTTTAATAATTACAAATTCTTATCAAAGGAATGAACATATTTTCAAATGTTATCATTTCAAATTTGCTGGTTAATTATTTGATGATTCATAAAATTCCTAAATTGACTAAACTGAATTTTTGGAGAAAACAATTGAAATTGCGAATAAAAATAGAATTCAATTTTTGGTTAAAAAATAGAAGTAAGTTCACAAGAAAATAAAAAGCCGTGTAATCCAATAACTTTTAACATTGATAGTAAAGTTCTTCCCGAGATACCACAACAGTTACAATTGACTTTAATACATTACAAAAGTTACACTGGTCAGAAGTAATTGTAAGGCGGGAATATTCATAACAGCAATAAAGAATTTTGTTAATTAAATCATTATTTTGAATGAGGGCGAAATTTGAGTTGACTGAGATTAAACAAATCATCTAAAGTAAAGTAAACTTTAATTATAGAAAATTTTATAACGTTTTAAGTAAAATTCTAAAATTCAAACAATTCAGTTTGTTTGGTTTTTCATTTTTCATTCTTTTTCCATTTATTTTTTTTCTATAAAAAAATTTCTGACAGTTTGACTTTTATTTGAAAATAAACTAAAAGAATTGAATCAAGGGCGTTTTTATGTTGCAACTGAATGATTTATTATCTGTCACTTACTATCTCACTTTCTTACACACGTTCACTATATTTTTCTCTGTTTCACTCATTGTTTTTCATTTTATAAAAAAATAAATAAATAGAAAAATAAAATTTTATGTGAAAAATTTAAGAAATTGTGGAACAGTGAGGAATGAGACCAAGCAAGGGAGAAGGGCCGAAATTTTTACGTAGTAAGTTTAAATTAATCAGACTGTTATAGCGGAGAAATTCAATTAAATCAACAAAATTTTTTATAATCGTTGTGTTAATATTTTTGTTTCACTTAAAGGATCCCAATAATAATACAGACCGTACAACAATGAAAGAAATTAATGAACACATAAATTCTTAATTAAAAACTGACTATTATGACCCTTAAACTTTTGTATTTCATAAAAATTTACTTTTAAAATTTCACAATCAAAAACTAAATTAAAAAAAATTTAAACACAATTTTCTTTCAATTTTTATTTTCAACAAAAAAATTCTTTCAACACAAAATTCTTAACTTTTCAAAAGCACAAAACTATTTAAAACTTACTCCAAAAAGTACTTGATAAAAAAATTGTCCCCTTTTTATTTGTTTTGGGAGCATAAAAAAAAACAAACAAACACGAATTTTACTTGAGTTTCTCTCTCACACACGATAAATTTATAAATGATTTTTTTATACGGAATAGGAATAAACAATTCTCTGACGACTTTAGCCAACAGCTGAGCATACTACTTTTTTTTTTTTCTTTCTTTACAATATTTTTTTATTTTTTCTAAATAATTTTTCACGAGTTTTTCTTCTGAACAAACACAGTGAGAACAAACAGAATAAAATAAATAAACAAAGAGGAAGATAAAGAAGAAGAAGAAGAAAAAGCAGAAGAAAATTAGTGATATTTTTTATGAGACTCAATTAAAAAAAAAAATTTTATGTGAAGAAAAAAAAGAAGAAGAAAATCTTATGAAATTAATTATTTTTTTATTTCTTAAACGTAGGTTGGTTCATTCGTCGGTTATTTTTCTTTTTTATCTATTTTCATTTTTCTTCTTGATTCAATTTTAAGTTTAATTTTTGTGTGTGTGTGTTCGCTCTTCTTCTTCTTCTTCATAATAATAATTTAATTATGTTAAAAATTATTATATTCCTTTTGGTTTAGTTTCACTTAGTTTTATAGAGAATTGTAAACATAAAATTAATACACACATATACACACACGCACACACCTACGTACAGTTTATGTATGGGTACAACAATAATTAATTAAAAATAAATGAAGGTGAAATAAAACCTTTAAACAATCATACGATCATAAATTCATACTTTTAATTATTTTACAATTAATTTATTACGTCAAATTATAAAAATTGTTTATTTATTGTAATTTCAATCCTTTCAAATGTATAAGAAAATAAGTTAACAGAGTAACAGAGAGGGAAAGAGAGAAAAGGAGAGGAAACTATAAAATTATAATTTTTTCTAAGCAGAAACAAAGCTTAGAAATTTCTTTCAATCCCAAATTCGTCTCTTACGTCAACATATTTTGTGTTAACTAATGAAAATGAAATTTCACATATTTTTTTCATTCGACAAAACTTATGGATAAATATTGCAAAATTCCAGATTTTATTTGTCAGTTGTGAAATTTCACACTAACAATATTTCGAACCTACTAAAAATATGACAGGAACATATAAGAACATAAAACTTAAAGAAACAAATTATCTAAATTAATTAAATTGACAATTTTGTTTGTTTAGAAAAATAAATCAGAAAGATGTTCTGCTGAAATAAAGAAAATAATTTTGAAAGAATTGAAATTTGGGAAGAGAAAAAAGAGAGAGAAACAGAGAGATTATGTTTCACATCAATGATAATAGTTTTCAAATCACCAAACGTTCATCGATTAAAATTCGAAATTCAAAAGTGCAAAAAAACGGGACAATAATTCTTTAAAATATTCTTCCTCAATCACAATCAGACCCTTCCTCTTCCTCTTCCTTTTCATTCCTTGTTATTCTTATTTAAATCTCTAAAAATAATTTCCCATACATATTCGACCATTTGTCTTTCTGTCTGAATTTATTTCATGCTTTTGTCCCTTAAACCAGAAAAAAAAATACAACAATAGAGGAGAAAAAATAAAATTGTTAATTCCACAGAAATAATAGAAAAATAAAAGGGAAAAAATATATCAAGAAAAGAATAAGAAAAGAAAAACCGTCAAGCTTAATTTTTATCTTTGGAAATTGTAAAAGAGAAGGACAATATGAAGAAGAATATATTATAAAAGAGATTCAGTTAAAAGACACAGCAACAACAATAATAGCAACAGCAATAAAAAGGACACAGTAAGAAGGACAATAAGGACATTGAACTTATACTTATAAAGATTTTGAAAAAAAAGGAAAATCACATTCCATTAAATCCTGGAGACAAATCGAGAATGAATCTTCTGGACCATAACAGATAGAGAGAGAGAGAGAGATACAAAATAATACTATCAAAACGACGGAACATGATAATATTATACTGACCGGACATTGAAGATTCATAGTCATCTAAATCCTCATCCCTATTCACAATCTCAATTCCACCACATTCTCATCCTTTACTACAATGAGAAAAAAAAATACTTAACCCCTTCCTAAATTCATTATCCATTATCCAAACAAAAAAAAAGTGAGAAGAATCACACAAAATGAAATGGAAAGATAAGAAAAAGTGTGAAGGCGGTAGAGAGAATAGATAAGAAAAACATTTATGCGATTAACGTGATGGGAGTGAAGAAAGAAGGAGGAATGAAAATGTATAAACATTTTAAAAGTAATTTTCATCTATTTTCTTTCGAAAATGTTCCAAATTTTTTTTTTTATTGTTTATTTTATGAAAATTTTTAAAGAAAAAAGAAGAAAATTGTATTTGTTCATCATCTGTCTGTTCGTAGATCCGTCTGTTAAAATTGAGTTCATAATTTTCTAGTTTTTTATCGTTTTATTTTTCTTTTAATTTCACAAAGAGAATAAAAAAAAATTTATTTGTTTATAAAAGAAAAAGGGCCTTTCTCTGTGTCTTCATCATCATCCTTCTATAAAGATGCCGAAATTCAACACAGAACATTTTTTTCCATTGAAATTAAATGTTTTTTTTTTTTTATTTAAAAATTAAACTTTTGATGTCTTTTACTCTATTTTCCCTTTTTCTCTTCTCTCTTTTTCTCACAACATTTTTTTTTATTTAAATGATTTTGTAGAGAGAAAATTCAAACAAACAAAAAACCAAAAATTCATTTAAAATTCGTTTAAAAGAGGAAATCAAAATAAGTTAATAATCATTTTTCTGTTTGAACGAAATAAAAGAAGGAAGGAGGGGAGAGCAAAGCAACAAGATTTTTTTTGAGGGAAACAAAGTAAGTGAGGGTAAAACCTTAAAAGATAAATTTGTTATCTTGATTTATTTGCAACACTTTTTTATTTCTTGCTATTAATTTGTTTCAGAAAATATTTTGAAGGTTAGATTTACGTTGTGATTTATTTGCTTTCCACATTTATTTTGTTGACAGAGTTCAAGGAAAATTATTGAATTTTTATAAGATTGACAACAGCAGAGTCAATAAATTTCAGGTAATTGAACTTTTCTAATAAAAGAAGTAATATCACTTTTTAGTTACATTTACTCCTTTGTGTTTGCCTTTGAAATCAATTCTTTGTAATAAATGAATTAATTTGAAGAAATTAAATTGAAAATTTAAATAAAATGGAAAATTTATTTAGGAAAGGAATAATTACGAAGCGTTAAAACGATTTCATTTGTCTAATTTAAAAGGAAATCTTAATTACTTTCCAAAATTCTCTTAACACAATTTTTCAATGATTTCAATCATTGTCATTGATTGAGAAAAATTAAATAAAAATTAAATAAATAAAATCTTAATGGATTCAACAGTCTTCAAGAAAAATACGTAATCAATATATTTTTATAAGATGGTTAGTTACGATATTTGTCTGAAACTTTATGAGTCAAGAAAAACGTAAATTGTTTCATAATCTAACTTTTTCATGTATTTGTAATCCATAATTCTCTTAAATCTTCTACCATTATTTTTTACACATAATTTATTTATTTATTATTTGTTGTAATTTAAAGATTACCAATTTACATATTTTTTTATTTTAGAAAATTAAGGGATTGTCTAGACTCTAGATAGGATTGTCTTAAAATGTTTAACACTTTAAATTTAACACCATAACTAAGTTTACCAGAAACAAACAATTTATTATAATAATTTCTTTAAATTGGGATTATAATTAGGATAAAACATCATATATAAACTTATTTCAATTCATTAAATCCATCGAAACACATAAAAGAACATTTAATGGAAATAAAAAAAAAAAGTTAATCAAGTGAAAAATTTTAAAAATCAAAATGTCTTTTATTGAAAAAGTATTAAAGGATTTGTTTCTTAAGTTGCACACAAAACAACTCAACAAGGGTGGGGGGAAAAAAATGATAAATCATTATTTCCTATAAATTATAAATCGTATGATTTGTTTTCTTTTTAAATTCATAAACTAATCAATTTATTTTTACAAACGATTGAATTGATTTTATTTTTCCTTTGTGTTTTCCGAAAATAATTCTTCACTTTTCTTTTTTCATTTGTTTTAAATTTGTTCTCTCTTCCTCCCAAATTAACAACAAATTAAAAATAGATAAGTTGGAATTAAAATTAGAGTATAAGAATAAGAAAAAGAATTCAAATATTCATTTATTTAATAAATAAAGTAAATGGACGATTAGAAAGGATTAAATGGATTTTAAAAAGAATTGTTTGTCATAAATTCTAACCAAAATGCATTTTTTAGAAAATGAGATAAAATTTCCACAGACAAAGCCAAATGGAAGAGTTTTATTAAAGTAAAGGATTGACCTCTTAAGTCAGAATAATAGCTAAGAATTGATTAGAGGGGTTTACGAAATTACGCATTAAAAAAGTATTAAGAATTAAGTCAGAACAATCAATTTTCTTTTCAAAAGAATTAAAATTCTAAGAATCTAAACGGTTCAATGTCACTTATATGATCATAAAGAAACAGAGACTTAGATAATTCCTGTAATTAATTCAATCATTTTCATTTGACGTCAAAAATTAATTTCTAAAATATTTATGTACAAAGAGAATTCTCAAAAAAAAACAAATAATACCAAATTTGTTGGGTTCTTTAAACTCTTTATTTAAAAGAAGAAGAAATAAGATGAATAAATAAATAAAACAATTTTCAATTAATGAAGATTATTTTTCTTTTCTTCCCACGTCTACTTTTTAGATAAAAAAAATTCCGTTACTCTGATAAGTTTTTAATTACCTCAATTTCCCTTTGCTCTTTAACCCTGATACTAAATTTCTTATATCATTATTTACACAATGTTTTCTTATAAAACAAGAATTCTGGACATGAACCTGATAATCAAATGCAATAATAACAAGTGCTTATAAAGTGAAATGAATTGAAGTGAAGTGTACTATTGTATTCGTGTAATATATTTAGTAGTGGAGTGTACTATTCTATAGTGTTAGTGTGTTTTAGTGTGTTAAGTTAAGTTGTGTAGAATCAATATATATCTCTCTCCCTCACACACGCATTCGTGAAACTACACATTTATAAATGTGAAAAAATATATTATAAGCCGTGTAATATTGTCTCTTCTAAAAATAGTTAATTTTATATTTTAGAAAGAAAAATAAACGAACACAGAAGGAAAGAAACAAAAACAAAAAAAAAATAACACAAAATTATTGAGTAAAAAAGAAAAACATAAGGAAGGGGGAAGACCTCTTAAACTCAATCTTTATATATTTTGTTTTCTTTTATTTTGTACTCATTCTCTTACATACCCAAAACTTCTTTTTGTGATCCCCATCGAACTAAATATATATATATCTCTCTTTCTCTCGTCTTATTTTTTAACTAAAAGAACAATAACAGTAGCAACAATAACAACAAAAATCTGTATCTTAATTTACTTCTTTATTCTCGTTCTCTTATTCTTTTTCTCGTTCAAACAAGATTTATTATCTTTCAAGATGAAAGAAGAAAGAAGAAAAACAAAATAGAGAACAAGAAGAAGAAGGAAAAATTGTAATCAGATTTATCAGAATTAAATGTGATTGGGTGTTTCTTACATTCATAAAATGAAACTGAAAAAAAAAATTTAATCGAAAATGTGTTGGAAGGAAAATAAAGGCGAAAAAAAGGTAAAAAAAAAAGTTTTTCAGATTTTGCATGAAAAAGAAAAAATGAAAAAAATTTCATAAATTGAAAAATGAGAAAAACTTTTGTGTTTTTCGATTTTTATTATTTTGTGTAAAAAAATAATGAAAATTGAAAAACACAAAAATTAAAAATAATTAAATTTCTCTGTGACGGTCACATTTTTTAACCCGTTCGGTGTATCTGTTAATTTTGAATAGAAATACTTCACTAAGTTTCCTCATTTTCCTCTCCATAAATCATCCTCTTTTTGTGTTCTTTCTATTTACCCCAGAAGGACTTTACTAAACTTTTTGTTAATCAAGAGAAAAACGCCTTAAGTCAAATAAATAAACACAAACATTGTTTTATTTATTTTTTAGAACTGAAAATAAATTACTTAAGTTTTTTGTTTGGATTTTAGAAAATTTCTTTTGAAGAAAAATGATGAACAAAAAAAAATTCTCTCTCCAATAAATTTCTCATATTCTTTTTTTTTTTTGTATAAAAATATTGTCTTTTAGCTACAGATTTATATCGTTTAGTTTAGAGTGGTTTATTAATTTTTTTTTTGTTTAATGACAAAAAAATACACACACTGTCACATAGTGAAATACATCGGCACACATACTGACACATACTAAACCTAAAAAAAAATTGTCTGACTCTTAAATTTTCTGATGAGAATATGAAAATGTCACATTTGACATTTGACTTTTTTTTTGCAGAAAATTTTTATAAAATAAATGAAACAAAACTTACTCTACACTTATTACACTAACTACACTATTTTTTCCGTCTCACTGATTCTCAAACACACAAAAAAAAGAAGATAATTAAAAAACTATTCAATTGATTGAAGGTCACATTATTAAGAATTCATAGATGACCTAAAGGGGTTAAATAATCTACACACATTATTTTTTAAGTTGGCGGAGGGAGAAGAAAAGTTTTTTTAGTAATTTTTTTTTTTTGGCGAAGACACAAAATAACACTGTTGCTGAGTGTTTTTTATTTCTCTCTTCTTCTTTTTCATTTTTCTTCATTTTATTTTATTTTTCTTTAAAAATAAAAAAAGTCACGTAACCTTCAAAAAGCAAACAAAACACGCAAAAAAAAAATGTGAAAAAAAAAATGTAAAGTAAAAAAGAAAAGAAAATTCATTTCATTTTATTTAAATGGGGAAAAATAAATACACAGACACACACACACACACACACACACAAAATAGCACAATTATTTTATTATTATTAATTTATTTATTTTATGAAAACAGCAGCGCAGAGTTAAAAACGTGCTATATCGTCACACACACACCAAACTACGAAAAAAAAAACAGAAAAGAAAAAACTTTAATCAAATAAAAAACTAAAAAAACTAACAAAATGGAAAAATAAGGAAAAACCTCAACTTTTTTTATTCTCTTCTTAACTTTGCACTCTTTTTTTTATCGACAGAACAGAAAAAAAAAAAATAAAACACCAAAAACAAAAATGTTACAAAAGACAAAAAAAAATTATAAACAGAAGAAAAATATTCTTTCTTTACCAAATAATTTTAATCTCAACTAAAACTTTTTTGTCACCGTTTTTCTTCTCAACTAAATCGTTACTCAATGTTGTTGTTGTTTTTTTAATTGTTGTTGGTTTTGGTGTTGTTGTTGAAATCGTCGTTGTATTAGTCGTTGTCTCTGTCGTTATTGGCGCTGTTACTGATAATGTTTTTGTTGTTTTCATCAATTTATTTTCCTTAATGAATTTATGATTATTTTCACATGATGATAAAGACAACGACGGCAAAGACAACGACGACGACAACGACAATGCTGTTGTTGGTGTTGATGTTATTCTTTCTGTTATTGGTAATAGTGGAATAAATGAAGATGATGATATTGTTGATATCGTTAATGTCGTTAACATTATTTATTTATTTTTAATTTCTTTCTCTTTCTCTCTCTTTATCTTTCTCTCTCTTATTCTTTGACTTTGTTTTCTTAACAAAAATTAAATTCAATTAGATACACACATATTCAAATTTGATTGATTAACTATGTGAGAATATGAAACTAAAAAGAACACACAAATAGTCATATCGTATCAATTGATTATAAAACACATTAAAACACATTTTATTTTTCTTTACAAATTAAAAAACAACACCAACAAATATTATCGAATTTTTTTCTAATTGAATTAAGTAAAAAAAAAAAAAATTATTGAATTAAGGTGAATAGAAATTAAATATCTCTTATTGATTGATCACTTTTTTTTCAATTCCTCTTATTTATTCTTGAGAAAGAAAATGTTAATTTAAATTAATTTTGTGCTAAATAAAACTTTCTTCTTTTGATCAGGGAATAAACAGTTTATTCAGCTGGTATTTGAGAATTGAGACTGACGTAAATTCGCAAAGAAAAAAATAATATAAATATTCATTTATTTCCAATTGGCTTAAGGAATTGATTGATAACAGCGCAAAAAAAAATTTTTATTATCACCTGTGATAATGAAATCAAATATAGAAAATTTTCTTATCATTTATCAGCATTTGCGCTGTTTTTTGTTGTTGTTTTTTCTCTGATAACGTTTATTTTTTTCCAACAATTTTTATTTTAGGGGGGTGTGAAGGAAAACACAACCAATATACTTGATGAAAATTCCAATAGATATTTGCCATTTATTATTTATACGTAGGTATTTAACTTTTATCAAATAATCTATACAAATATATTCTTCACTTTCAATTCAATTGTGTAATCTTCCACAAATTGATCCTCTCTCTCACCCGTTAACACCTACTTCCAGTACAGAAAGTTTTAAATAAGAAAATGAAAGAAATTTCTTGAGAAATATTTTATAAAAAAATATTCTTTTCTTGAATAAAAAAAAAAAATGTTCATTTGAAAAATTAAATTATAGATAAAGGTTTGAACTGAAATTTATAAAAATGACAAACAGATGGCGTTAACATCAATTAGAAGGGCGCGGCCATGTAGAACGTAGTAATTTTTTTTAATTTCTACTGCACTGTGGCAGAAATGCAATTTGCAATTCATGTTTGATAAACAAAATAAGAAGAAAAAAAAATTTCATTCATTAATTCAAGGATAACAACTTTTCAATATTTTTTACTGCCTCCTTTTCTTCATCTTTGCTTTGATTTTTTTCTCTTGTTTTTTATTTGTCTCTTTTTCGATTTTTTTTTCTTGTTTTCATTTGTTCATTTCCGAGACACAAAAATCTTCAAATTTCAATTATATTCTTTTTTTTTCATTTGTTGTTTTGTTTGTTTAATTTTTTTGTTGGAATAAATATTTTCCATTTCAATACAAAAAATTTTCGTAAAAAAAACAAAACGTCCGTTTTCCTTTCTTTGAACACAAAAAACATTATCCTGGCTTTTGTCTGTTTGGTTGTTGTAGTTATTTTTTTTGGATGAAAACACTCTTCTCTCTCACTAAAATTCACTATTTATGTCTCTGTCCATCTCTTTCTTTACTTCATTAAAACTTTTAACTTGTTTTTTTCTTAAAACAAAAACAAAAGAACATAGAAACAATAGAACGATTATTTTTCTTTTCTTTTCTTTATTATCCCGATTCCCGACAATAATTATTTCTTTTCTTTCCTTTACTCCCTTGTTCTCTACCTCTTCTTTTCTATAATTTACATTATTCTTATTAAAAATTATTTAAAAACAAAAAAGAAACAAACATGAAACGAATAAACCAATAACAACACGTCTTTCATTTTTCATTTTTATTTTTTTGAACTTTTGCGCGCCGATGGCCGTTTTTGTTATTGTTGTTGTTGTTATTGTTATTGTCGTCAAAGAAAATAAAACATAAAAAATTAATTCAATATAAAAAGGAAGGAATTACGAAAGAAAAAAAAGAAAAAAAAGACACAAATAAAGTAAAATAAAATGATTAAATTTGTGTTTCTTTATTTGTGTGTGTGTGTATCAACAACAAATAACAACCAAAACAACAATAACAGCAACAATAAAAAAAATTACACGAGATATAATTGAAGGCAAATGACGCACATACACACACACACACACACACGCATACAATCACGTAGAGTATTTTTTCTTTCTTATTTTATTTGTATTTTTATTAATTAAAAAAGGAAAAGAAAAAGAGAAATAAGAAAAACAAAAATAAATAGTGAATAGAAGGGAAAAAGGGATGGAAAAACAGTTCCACAGTATTAAAAAGAAGGAAAAGTATTACGGGAAAAAAGAAAAGAAAAAATAATGCACGTCGCACTATAAAAGCGCCGTACCGACGTTAACTGGCTTTCTTCTTCTTTTCTAATTTTTATTTTGCCTGCTGATGGCGTCGTTTTTTTTTTCTTCTTTTTTCCTTCTTTTTGTCAACATTTCTTTTTTGTTTTATAAAATAGAAGAGGAGGAAAATTGTGTGTTCGTTTGGTCATCGGGTAAAACGATGTATATAGCTTCACACACACATACAGCTACACACAAGCAGCGCAAGCACACAAAACGTGAGTAACAGAAGAAAACACATTCAAACGGTGAATTTTCTATTTTCTTTTTTACTTTTTTGTTTTTTTTTGTGGGAAAAAAATGCGAAAATATAAATTTAGATGGAAATTTCTGGTTTTCAAAAAGAAGAACGAAGTGGAAAAAAAAGTTTTATAAACAAAATGAAAACAAACGGTACAAAGAAGGGAGGAGGAAAGGTAGAGAATGGGAAGACTGAAATATTATTAAGAAACTGGGAAGACTGGAATGTTGGGAAATTTTCATGTTTCTCTCTTTTATAAGAAGAACAAAACAAAACAAAAAAAAAACCTTCTTCATTTATAATTTTCTTATTCTTTTTTTTTTTATTCTTTCCTTGTCAAAAGTAAAGTGTTTTATGAGACGTATTCTTTTTTCTGTTGTTCAATTTCAAAACAATTCAAAGTATTTTTTTTTTTTTTTTTTTTAGAAGAAAAGAAAAGAATTATCACAGAAGAAAATACAGTAAGAAAATAGGAAAGGAAATGAAATGAAATGAACAGGAATTAGATATGTAAAATAATCTCTCTTTTAAATAAAACAACAACAACCACGTGTAATATTATCTAATTAAATTAAAAATAATTTAAAAATAAAATAAAACTAAAAATAATAAAGAATTTTTTTTTTACCTAAGAAAACGTTGAAATATTCTTCGCCAACAGTGTTTAAGACACATTTAATGATTGATGGTAAAATGCAATGAATCAGAAATAGAGAGAGAGAGAGGAAAAAAGAGACACAAAAACATACTCTTTTCTAACAATTGTGTGGGATTTATTTGATAAAAAACTTCGTAATGTATCCAACAAATATATTCTCAATCTCTTCACCTCTCTCTCACACTCTTTCCTTTTATAATTTTCTTTTTCACTTATCGTAATTTTAAAAATGAATTAAATCGCTTAGAAAACACTTCTAACAAAATTATTTATAAATTCACAAAATCACAAAATGCAATTCATTTTTCTGTAACGAGTTTTCAAACTCCTTAAGAAACAGACAAAACACTTTTAATGAACTTTTTCTGTTTTTTTTTTTTTTTAATTTTATAAAACGAAAGAAAAAAACCTTGAAATAAAAAACAAAATAAAAATAGAAAGAAACAAAACACTTTTTACAAATAAAAATGCACTTGCACTTGAAGAAACAAATAAAAAACAAATAAAGTCTATGAAAAGTTAGTTAAACAAAAGTTATCAAAAAAAAAATAATGTAAAGTTAAGAATAACGTTGTGAAAATATTGTGAACAAGAAAAATATAATTCACGCACATTTTATTCCAAAGAAAAAGTCACAAAAACAAAAAAAAGATGTCAAAGAAAATTTTATAGAAAACAATTTTTACGAAATAAATCGAGATGAAAAATAACAACAACAACAAGAAAATCGAAAGATTATTGACGATAATTACGATGATGTTACTGATGTGAAGGTAGATGTAGTGTAGTTAAGTAACTAATGATAATGAAAAGAATAAATTTAAAATTTAAGATAAAATTATTGTGAATGTTTTGTATCTAAGGCTAAACAACAACAACAAAACTATTTATTTCTTATCAATTTGTACTGATTACTCTAAAAATAATTACAATTTTTTTTTATCTAAGGAAATAACAAAAGATTAAAAAATAAATAAATAAAATTGTTAATAATAATTTTTTTTTGTTTTTTATTTTTAGAAACAAAACGAAAAATAAGTAACGAAGTGAAGATTAGATAAAATTCAAATAAGTTGACTTTAAAAAAAAAAAAATCACAACAACAAAAAATCAAGGTGTATGAAATGTACCAATGCGAGTAAGGTCATGACAGTGTCTCATTCTAATGATTCTGTAAAATAAGAAAGACCCAATTGTGGTAGTTGAGTCCCATAATTGGTTTAGATTTGACTTAGTTATCGATTTTATCACCATTATTAGCCGGAATTAATTAAAATCAAAGGATTATCAATTTTCGTTAAGTGATCGTTATCGTCATTACAGTGATTTTATACAACTAACACTTTTACAACCATTTACTCGTGTTGGTGAATTAAACCCCTTAGAAACAAAAAAACGATAACAAAAGGAAGGTGAAAAAGATTTTGTGAGAATGGGCAAAAAAAAAAGAAGAATTATAGTTTTTTGATAAAAGATAATTACAGATTAGAAGCGTCAGAGAGATAACAGAGTGCGAGAGCGAAAACCTTGAGTAAGGTAAAGTTTAGAGATAGAGACAATATTTATGTTTGAGAAAAAAAAAAGACTTTACAAAAAAAACAAAAACAAAAACAAAAACAAACAGAATAAAAAAGATACAAAATACAATCAACCGACTGAACTAAAACCTCAATTATACTTCTTCTAGTAATTAAAACAAAAGAAACGGTAATTCTTAATTTTTTTTTACACTCGTTTCTTCTTTTAACTTTTCGTCATCTTCTTCTAGTACTTCCTCCTTTTCTCTTCAGTTATACGTCATAAGTTTAGAATAATAAATATAATTCTCTATCTAAAAGTCTCAAGAAACTAACAAATAATAAACAACAAGAACAACAGCAGCAAAAGTCTTAAGAAGACTAAAGAATAATAAAGAAAAACAACAAAATGAACTTCACAAAACAAAATATAAAAAAAAAAAAAACAAAAAAAAATAATGATGTTGATGAATTGGAACGCGTACGTGAGATTTATGATATAGTAGGAAGGAAAAAAAAATCATCAAAAGTAACAACAACAAGAACAACAAAAACAAACTAACCAACCCAACCGATTGTTATTAATCAACAATAAACTTAAAAGAAAAAAACCACAAACAACAAAATTTTAATTGTTTTTTAAAAAAAAAAATCATATGTGAGTTCGTGTGTGTATGCCACTGTTCATGTATGAATGTGTGTGTGTGTCGGAGTATGTGTGAATTATGCTGACACAATTCATTTATTGTATAAGAATAGAAGTGAAGTTAAGTAGAATTGTCTTTGATGGTCGAGGTCTTGGTCTTGAGTTAATTTAATGCGTTTATTATGATGTTTGACTTCTATTGAAAATGTAAAGCAAAAAAATAAAACGTGATATTTTTTCATAATAATTTTCTTTCAATCCTATATTTCACCCCTTTCCCCAACACCAACCGCGAGAGATTTTTTATTCGTTTTATCACATTTTTTGCAGTTTTTCAATTCTTCGAAATTTCACACTTGAACCAAAAAAAAAAAAAAAGAATTGGATTAACAAAATAAAAAGAGCTCAAATTAAAGGATTGAAGGAGGTTGGAAAGAAAATGATTTTGATTTATATTTATTGAATTCTATTCAATAAAAAGCTCTTGACCTAAAATGAACTGAACTGAAATTGACTGATTTTGATTTGTTCATCGATGAGTGTTTTTTTTTTTCTTTACCGAATTTATTTTTTATAGAGGCACTTCTCTTCCTTCCTTCCTTCCTCTAACCTTATACAAAATATATTTATTATTAATAAAAAAATCTATTCATGTTTCTTTTTTTCTGTTCTTTCTGTTTTTTTTTTCTTTTCGTATAAAGAAAAACGTGATTAGATTTTTAAATTTCTTCTTCTTGTTTTTCGACTCTACGTTTTTTATTTTATTTTATTTTTTTAATTTTGTCATTTGAAAAAAAAAAAAAACCTCTATCGATTTATCCAAAGAGAAAAAAAAGACAAAGTCCAAATATTGACTAAACTTTCTCCTTTCTTTTTGTATCAACACAAGTTTGTGATCGTGGGTGGATATCTTTTCTCTATAAGTCTAGAATTTTAGAATAAGGACGATAGAGAAAAAGTTGGTGTCTGGAATAAATTATTTTAATAAAATTTCATCAGGTTTATTTAGGAAGGAACGGTCGGTTTACGACTTTTGATCCTTTTCGAAAATAATAAAAAATTTGTTAAAATTTTCACCGAAGAAAAAACGGAATAAGGTGAATTTTCTTGTCGATGCAAAACGAAAGTTTTAGCTGGTCTGCTGACTGAGGTTAAATGTAAATTGGGCCTTATCTGATTGACCCAACAAAAACTTTGTATTTGGGTAAAATATCGGAGATTAATTGAATTTCAGAAAAGTTTCAATCGTGATTTTAGAACTTTCATTTCAAATTTTTCTTATCAAAAATTTTTATTTACAATTTTTCACTAATTTCCCCTATTACCCCCCTCTCTTCCAAACTTAGAATAATTGAACAAATTCAATAATGAAGAGAAGAGACAATTAATTACGGTTAAAAATATGTTGCGTGTGCTTTGAATAAAATACGAATTTAATTATGGTTTATGGTTCTGAAATTGAACGACAGGAAAAGAAACTCTTATCGAAAATTGAACAAGTAAATTAATAAATACTAAAAATTAAAGATCGACATATTTGGCAGACAGACGTCTAGTGAATACAATTTCCCAACAGAAAAACATTCGTTTATTTTTGGAATAAATAAAAAATTTAGAAACACAGAGAAAATGTTATTTCCGAAATTATTGACAATTGTGACAATCAAAGTTCTTAGGCAACAAAACCTACACACACATATACACACACAATTATCATTCTGTTGGATGTTTAACGTTCAACTTATGATTTTTTACCTTTCAGAATTGATTTAAAAAAAAAGTAACGAAAAAAGGAAAATAAAAATAGAAATAATTCAAACGTAGAGTTAAATTATTGATTTTTCTTCTCTTTACCCAAAAATATATAAAAAAAAGCATACAGGGTCGCTTTTCTGAAAAGCAAAAAGGAATGACAGTTGCCAATGGTGAATTGATAGATTGATAAAAGAAAAAGGTGGAACCAATTGAAAATATAAGTGTGAGGTGGGGTGATATGAAAGAGACGAAAAGACCACTTTTCCACGGAAAAAAAAAAAATTAAGACGAAAAAAAGGCAAAACATTCACATACTTAAATTATGTAAAAAATGTCAAATGTCAAGAAAAAAAACAAGAAAAGCGAGTCTATTTTTATTTGAGTGAAAATCAACAAGAGCAACAAATTTTCTTTCTTATAATTTATTTAAAAAAACGAAGAAGAAAAAGAATTTATTTTTCTATTCTGAAAACTGGTGAAAATTTTGGAATGGATTTTGTATAAATGAATCATGAGAATGATGAGCGAATGAATGGAAGAACAACAACAACAACAAATGTCTTCGTGTCATTCTTAAGGTAGAATTTATATGAAGAATTTTTGTGAAGAATCTATTTTTAATGAAAAAGAAAACAAAAAAATATATCAAAAATCAAAAAAAAAACAATTTTTCTTTTAATTTTTTTTGGTTAAAAGAAAATATGGCGAGCGCGTTCTTCGCTTTTTTGGTTTCTATTCTTTACCATATTTCACTCTACAAAAAGTAAACTAAGAAACTTTAGACGATTTTCTTTTGATTGGAATTTAAATTATAAAACAATAAAAAATATCAGTAGGCTTTTAACGAGAGTGCTAAAGAGTTAAGGGAATATATTTGACTGAATACAGAATAAAAGAAAATTCCTTAGATCATAGTTGGTTAGGATTCATATGTTTAACCAAATGGAAAGTAAAGATTAATTATCAAACATATGAAGGCAAATATCTTCATTACTGGTTCTACTCCTCAGATTTTTACTATACCTCACAAAAATATTACAATCTCATCATCGCAGAATATAATCGTAATAGAATACACGAGTTCCGTGATTTACAAAAGAGACAAAACAAAGATTAACAGAGAGAATTCAATTACTTGAATCATAAAATTCTAGCAATAGACAAACTAAATAAGATCATATTAAATGACGTATCTTTTGCTTATTAAAACCACAAGAAAATAACACAAACTTAATTTAAAGAAGAACAGAAACGAAACAATAAAAACAAAGAAGAAGCAGTGGAAGAGATCAATAAATTAATAAGAAAAAAAAAAACTGATTGTTGTGTCTAGTCTTTTAGTTTATGTTACGTTAATGAAATTAAAAACAATCGAATCGGTCTAGTCTACAGTATAACAATGACATAAGATAACAACTTAATAGTGTCAGATTTTGTTGCCAATAATAAGTCAATTAAATTCAAATAAGATTTATGACAAATTTCGCGTTAACATAATTTTATTGTTTTTTTTTTTCGTTTGTTCCTAAATTAAGACACAAACGGAATTCTGTTCACTTAGTAGAATTTAGGCGAGTTAAAAGCGGGTCGAAATAATTGATCTAATCTGTTGTAATATTCTGCGATTGAATTTTCACAAACAGAAGAATTTTTATTGTTTTACCCAGTTTGACAGAATTTTGTAAAATTATAAAAATTAAACTTTTACATTTAACGAAGGACGAAAGAAAACGGATGAACACAACACAATTAAACTCAATTAAATTACCCAAAAAAAAAAATTATTTATGAATTTCAATAGAATTGCTTGACATAAGTGCATACGTCAAATTGAATTGAATTGAATAACATCCGAAATTGCATAAGAAAAGAACATATAACACCTGAAGTCTTTTTTGCATTTTCTTTTTTCCTTAAATTTCAATTTGTTACGTTCAGTTGCGTTCAATTGTGTTTCAACTAAGACACCTGGAAAGTTATTCTTTAATTACAAATTTTATGACGATAAACAAAAATTTTATAAACGCCGTCACTGATCGGTTTTAAATTGAAATAAACAAACAAAATAAAATATAATAATACTGTAATTTGCATATGATTCACTGTACTTTACACTTGATGCTCGTCGTAAACACAAACAAAAAAAAAATAAAAAAATACATAAAAAGACAATAAGCAAAAGAAGAAGAAAACAAACTTATTTTAGTTGACATTTTACGTTTCAAAAGTCACATTTCGTAATATTTTTTTTGTCTTTCGTGACTCTTGTGAAATCTGTTTGTTTACAGAAAAAAATAAACAAAAAACAGGAAAAAACTCTCCACAGAAGAAAAATGTTACGTTGAGTTGAAGAGGGAGATTATGCAGTAATAATTATTTATTTATTTATTTTTGTTGAAGAAAAGGAAGAATACCGAATAATAACATGAAATTGAAATAAATTAAACCGGAATTCGGAAGTTTACACAGCAACAAGCGCACAAGAGACAAAAATAAACAACAAAAAAACGGCAAACATACAAAATTTTGAAATTGTTTCTTTCCTCTTTTTTCTTCCTTCTTGCATTTTCTTGTTTTTTTTTTTCATCTTCAATCAAAAATTTCAAAAATCAATTATTTTCTGTTTATGGTAAAAAGGGAGGGACCCATAAATCTTAACTTGAATTTTTGGTTTCTTTAAAAATGTAACAAGAAGAACAAAGCATTTTTTAAATTGAATTGGTAATTTTGTAAGCCAGAATAACTGGAGATGTATGACAGGAAAAAAATGTATGAAGAATAGGAAATTTAGTTCGAAGAATTCTCAAAATGAATTTCAATTTTTGACAATCACTCCATCAAGATTTTCTTTCTGTTAGTCTTCTCGTACAGACAAGGCAAGGTCCTCTTTATCGACATTTCTATTTTTAAATTTAATTAAAAATTTTTTACACATTTTTAAAATATTCCAGTTCATTCCTACAAATGTCATTTGTTATTTCATTGAAACAAAAATATGGAATGAATAACCTTAATTAACTTTAATTGGACGATAATTATGTCGATAAAGAAGACCTTCCATTACTTAATTCTATTAAGCAATTATTGAATTAATAAGTACTTTATACACCTCATATGAATCACTTACACACACACACACTGACCCATTCACACACATACATTGTAATTTACCAATTAAAGTACAAATTTACTAATCTTTTAATTGATTAATCTCACACAGAATCACTTCTGTAATTGTCTTTTTTTCTGTTCGGTTTATTTTTTTTATTACTTCCCAAATAAATGTTCCGGTCAAGGTTTGTCTAACACATTTTTTTTTTGTTATCAAAGTAAATTGGAAGTTACAAATTTCATTAAAGCCAAAGGTATACATTTTGAAACAGAATTTCGGGACTTGAATAATAAATGGGAAATTTTTGTAAGCGAAAAAAACATAAACTTGTATTCAAACAGAGATTATCCTTTTTTCTACAAACTGATTCTGATTAATCAGTAAATGGAATAAAATGAGGAGTTTTCTTAAAAAGAAACAAGCAACTTACGCATTTTGTGTTCTTGTCCTTTTCATAACATCACCACCATTCCTAATAGAACCCTTTTTATGTAATGTTTGTAATTGATGTCCTGGATGCATTTGTGATGGACACATTTGATGTTGATAAATAATTTGTTGTTGTTGCTGTTGTTGTTGTAATTGTTGTTGTGGAGGTGGTGTATAATGTTGATGTTGTTGTAAATAAACATAACCACCACTATTTCCTTGTATTGCATAAGCTGGTGATGGACGTTCAGCCACTTTTTGTGGAAAACTGTAATTAAAGATAAAAGAAAAAATAAATAAATATAAAAATTAGAAATTAATTTTTTTTTATGTCGTCGTTGTTGTTGTTGTATTGTATATAATAAAAATGGAAATAACAAACATTATTTAGGTTAATAAAGTGCATTTTATACGTTTATCTATCTCACTCTCTCTCTTTAATAAGCAATTTTGTACATACAATATGTATGTTTTTTTTTTAATTATGAGAAAATTATAGAGGAAAACAAAGTAAAAATTTCAAAACTAGAAAAATACAAAAACAATAAAAAAAAGAAAAAGAAAACATAACACACATGCGATCTAAAAATCGAAACATCTGTTCAACTGAATTTATAGAGAAAAATTATTACGATTATTTGGATTTTGGGTTGTAACATTTTTTTGGGTGTATTTTTTTTTCTTCTTTAGAACAGGAAAATGCGGTGACTCACGAAACATAGACAAGCCATTTACCAAAAATTATAATCTGTTTTAATAAATTAATAAGAAAAATAAACGAGACATATGAGATCCTTCTTAAAACAGGATGAACCTTTTTTTTTTATTGCGCATTTCTTTCGTCTTGTGTAAATTTTTCTCTCTTGCTTTGAAATCAAATTACAAAATATAAAAGAGAGAAGAATAAAACTTTCTTTCTTATTTGAAAGATAAATTACGGATTACGCGTGTGAACCAATTTAATAAACATAAATTTATAAAAGAATTGAATTTTTCTTATATAGAAAAGTATCGATAAATTTATCGAGAGAATTATTAAAGACACATACATATTTTTCTTTTTTCTTCATTAATCTTTCTCATCAATGTCACTTTTTGTGTTTTTGTATTCCTTCTTTCTTTCTCATAAATAATTGATAAAAAATTAAATAAATAAACAAAGAGAGAATAAAGAATGATGAAAATTAAATGGAATTGCGTCAGTGGCACAGATCACAACTTAGAAACAAATATAATTTATTGAGTTTTCATTATAAATCGGTTTTATTTTCTTAATGTTTTTAATAAAAGTTGATCAGAAATGAATATAAAATCAATGGAAATTCTTAAAAAATGGTTAAAATTTTTAGTGGTTTCGAAACTTTACTTTTCTCTATTCCACAATTAATAAATTATTAAAATACAATTCAAGAATAAAAATTCAATTGAATTAAAAGAATCAATAAATCCTTTTGCCTTCATTATTGCCTTCATAGTGAAAGTATTTTCTCTGACATAAAGTAAATAATTTTAGTATATTTACTTACATCATTAACTATATTTTCTTTATTCTAATGAAATTTCTCTTGCTGAAGATAAAGAAAAACCCTAATCACTAAATTTTCTTACATTTTCAATAAAACAAAACCATTACAATAACAAAATAGAACATACAAAATATACAAAATGGCGTCAATCTTAAGTAGAATTTTTTCTTTTATTTTCTTCTTTATTATACGGTAATAGAAGAAGAGAGTAGAATAAATGTAAATAGAAAATACTTATGTGAAGAGTGTAGAAGTGAAGGTGAAAATAGAGAAACTTTGGAAAACATAAAATTACAATAAGTAAAGTAAAAGAAAAACAAATATATTCTGCATTTCCTAATTCCAATTCAAATTTTATTCGTTGTACTTTTCTAATTCTTTGTCTTATCCAAATTAAAAGGATTAAATTATTTTTTGTGAAGAAAAACATGAACATCACCACCGTACAAAATTTGTAAATATTGGAAAGACACAAAAGATTTGAAACTATTAATTGAGATGAGTCTCAAGTTATTTCGGATAGCACCAAAAACTTTTCAAATTAAAGAAATAAAACATAATCTATTTGAATTTTTTTCTTAAACAAAAAGCGTCGCCTCTAGCGGACAAATGGTTTGAACCAATGAAAAGGGTTATGAGAGCCATAGGGAAATTCCATATAAACTTTTACAACTAAATATTTTCCATTCTCTCTGATGATTATTATTGAACCAGAAAAAAACTATTTTGTTTTTCTAAAATGACTACTGTGTTAAAGTTTTGTTCTTGTAAAACACAACATAATGCCTGATAATATGTAATGACCCCAAAATGAAGGGTTTTACTTCCTCGGCAATCGATTTAAATGAAGAATATTCAGGAAATAAATAATAATGAAAATGAACAAAAATTTAAATAATTGTAAGAAAACGAAAAAATAGACAATGAAGGAAAGAAAGAAAGAAAGAAAGAAAGAAAGAAAGAAAAAAACAACACAAAAATCAAATTAAGAAATTTTTCATCATAAATTTACTTACTGACTTACTTTACTTTTCTATTTCCATAATTTTTAATAAAACAATAAAAAAAAAACACACTCAAAATGTTTTATTTTAATTAGAATTTACCATAAGCAAACAAAAATTGAATAAGTGTGAAAGAGGCAAACATAGATAATCAGTATGAATGATAATTAATTATTACAAAAGAAAGAAGAAGTAGAGGTAATTGACACGGTTGGTTAATCATTCGTAAATATACACGGCGCGTTTATCCGTTTATTATTACATTTTTTATTCTTTAACCTACCTCTCTCTCTCTCTATCTCTTACTCTCCTTACTCTGATATTCTTTTATTTCGAAAAATTACCCACTGGAAAACGTACGTAGAGTATTCCATTATTCCTATTCCAGTTTATATTACAGTAGGAGAATCAGAGTAGGTACGTGTAATTGTACTCCTAATACGAATTTCAGAAAAATACAAAAACAAAAATCCAAAAATAAAAAAGAGAAAAAAATTATAGAATAAATTTGACACGTTCAAGTAGATAATTTTTTTGACTGTAAGTTTTTTTTTAATATTCTTTTCATTATTTTCTGTTTCTTATTCATCTTTTTTTTTTTTTTTTTCAAAAAAAAATGTAAATTTTTTCAAATGAACAGAAAAAAAAACTCTTGTGTAAAATTCGACCAAAAGTGGCAAAAATAAAAAAACCACTTTATTGTTGATCTTTTTTAGTTTGGGTTTTATAATATTAATTTTTTCTTTTGTTTCATTTTCTTCTCGTGAAGTTTTTTTCTTTATTGCATTAATTAAATTATGATAAAATGATTTATTGGCAACTTACTTAAAAAGAAGTGTCTAGAAATAAAATAAAGAAGAGTAAAGATTTTAGAAATATGATGTTCGCTCATCGGAATGACGTAACAGTGTAATATAATTCATCTTTTATAATTAAATAATAATAATAATAATAAAACAACTCTAGATAAGAGATCTTACGTTGTTGTTTTTTTGTTCTTTGTTAAAAATATACCAAAAAAAAAAAAGACTTGAAAAATATGAAAAGAAGTTAAAATAACAGCAACAATAATGGAGGGATCAACAGACAAAACAGAAATAATGTGACGTATAGAAAATGAATGAGTTGAGAGATGGGTGGGATAAAAGTGAGGAAGTTGCTATACTCTCATCTACTTTTTGAGGAAAAAAATGAGGGAATAGATGTAGAGCGGGACAAAAGAAAGAATAAAGAAAGAGACAAGATACACTTAATTTTTTTTATTATTTCAAAATTTTAATTTCAAGATTATTTTTTTTGCTTCTTCCCATTTTATATTTTTGTTCTTCTTCTTCTTGTTAGCAGCAAAATGAAGGAAAAAATAAAAATCTCATCATCATAATTTTAAGTGGATCATTAAAAATCAACTCTCTAATTACCAATATGAACCAGGGATTTTTACTGAATATTAAAAGCAGGAAAAGGGAAATAATAAAAATAGAAGGATTAGAAAAATTTGTAATGTTTAAATTTTTGAGTTCTTTTTATCTGCGTGTTTAATTCACTACGATATTCCATAAGGTAATTTAAGGTTGTCAAAAGATGAATTAGATTTATTTGACGCTATTTTCTCTTGCTTTTCATATAAAGAATCTCTATAGGAATAACTAATTAGTATTTTTTTTTGTGTCTATGGGAATTTCAATTTCAATTTTATAGGAAAATCAAAAAAGGAATGAAAAGAAAAGAAAAATTCTTTCTTTTTTTTCACTTTAAATTTTGTATCCTGCTGGTATTTAGCTCAAGAGAGAGAGAGAGAGAAAGAGAAGGATATAATAATGTTTTCTCATTAAAAAAATAAAAGAATTTCTCATAGAAATAGAATTCACCTCGAGGTTTTTTTTATGTCCCTTTGACAGGAGTTTTACATTATAATAACGGGATTTAAATTAAAGGAATAATAAATATTCTATAGCAAAGTGGAGGTTAAAGTTTTAACGCATAAATTATTTTCTTTATCATTTTTCGAAATTTTTAAAAGGATATATTTTTTTTTAAATTAATTAAATTTTTCTTTTACTAGATGACTTTTCTGTTCAATCTCTTTATTTTTCTTTTCTTTTAGATTCGTTTTTTTAATGGAAAAAAAAATATTATTTTTCCTAAAAAATCATTTCTATTTAATGAAAATTCTATATTATTTTTTTTAACCTCCGGTTTGTCGTCTGTCTTGCCTGTCTGTCATTTCAGTAATGTTATATTTTGACATTTATTTCGTGTGTTTGTGTGTATTTGATGTGTGTAAATAAATAAATAAAAGTAAATATAGAAATCACATTTAATAGAAGAAGAAAATTATTATTATAAAAGGAAAATGTTAACGAGAGAAATTATTTCTATGATTCAAAATTTATTAGAAATTATTTTGTGTTGATCATTTTTTTTTTGTTTCCTTTATCTGTAGATACAAACACAAATAGAAATAGAAGGACGAAAGGTAAGATACGTATCGTTAATTAAGACTATTCATTAATTAATTATCTCTCTACACAAACTTACACATCGAAACACACATGAAACATGAAAGTGATTTCATAAACCTACGGACGGACATAATCAGTGAAATGATAAATGTTGAAGTGTGAGACGTTGTTTGTCTCGAGAATCTTATCTTTTTACTTAGTTCAAGGATTTAATTATTCCTTTACGATTGTATTAATTATTTCTGTTATTATCATCTTACTAAATAGTGACAGATTTCACAACAATTTTCAAGTGACTCTTAAAATATTTTTACATTAAACTCCAATTAAAATGTTTGTGAAACTCATTCTAAACATTTGATGGAATGTAAATCATGGTCTACAAATATCACGATAATTTCACAAAATTTAATAACAGAACACCCTTGAAATTAAAAGAGGATACAATTGAGATTTTTCAGTCGTGTGGTAAAAGTTAAGTTACAAAATATAAATGATAAACTCCTCTCGATTATTTGTAAATTTTGATATGTTTGTACCAAAAAATAAACAATTGAAAATGAAACAGCATCAATTATCCTTGGATCCGATTTAAAAGTTGAAAATATTGTAAAAATTTATTAATTGATTATTTTTTCTTACCGAAAAATTCAAATGTGATTTTTTCGATTGGTTTTACACAGTCAGAATCAGAGAGAATCTAATCATCCAATGAAAAAAAAAAAACAAGAACAACAACAAAACTATGAAAGAAACTGAAAACAATAACAACAACAACAACAAATAAAATCACGTATTAATTTCATGATTCTGCGATTAAATTAACTAAAACGTACCAAAAAAAAAGCGTTCGAGAAAACGCGCAACAAATTTTAATAAAAAAAAAAAAAAAAAAACAATCAAAAATTTTTTAATTTGTGAAAACTAATTCGATTTGGAAAAGAAACCAATTAAAAAAAAGTTTGGGTGTATAAAATGGTGCGCAACAGTATAGGTACTACATGATTTTACTACACTTTTTTCTTCAACTTTTCTTTTTTTTTTTTCTTACAAACAAATTTCAAAATCAAAAAGGAGAAAAAAAAAACACAAGTTAAATAAAAAACAACAAAAACAACAAACTACTAAAAAAAAACAAAAGCAATTTTCTATAAATAAAATATAAAAATAAAATGTCGGTTTTGTTTTCTGTTACCTTCCCTCAATAACAAATCCCGATATGCAAATAATCATTATTGGATTCTTTTTTTTCTTGTATTTGTTAAAACAGAAACAAAACAAAAATTAAAAAAAAAAAACAACAACCAAAATAAAACATAAAAAAAGCACAAAAAATAAGAAACAGGATCACATTAAACAAAATTAATAATGATTACAACAACAATAACAAAAAATGCACTAACAGTGTACACACACACACACACACACGCACAAATTACAAAATTAATAAGACAAACAAAAAAAGGAAACAAAACACAAATTTGAAAAGTTTTAGTTTTCAATTTCTTTTTTTTTTCTTTTAAGAATTTATCAAAAAGTCTCAATAATTTTTTAGATTTGTTAGAGATGATCACAGATCTTTCATTCTGTTCTTCTTAAAACTTTTGGTAAAACAACAACAACAAAAAAAGTGCTCATTTATATGAGACAAGAAAAACACAAGCATAAACAACAACAAAAAAACATTTAACACAAAATCTTTTTAATTGAAAAAATTTAATTTGTCCACAAAAACAAAATGAAGAAAAAAATAGTTAAAAAAAACGGCAACAACAAAAAAAAAATTAAACAACAAAAATTGTTGAAATTAAGTAAAATCAATTTACTTTAAAAATATTGGAAATAGAAGCATTTTTTTTCGTTTCTTTTACGAAAAATTATTGTTGTTGTTGTTGGGTTGATGTTTTTTTTATATTTGTTCAAGATAGTGGATCAAACATTTATCCACACCACAATTGTATTCAATTAATTTGTTTTTATTTAAAAACACAAAAAATTAACAACAACAAAAAAAAATAAACTCGCGATAAAAAAATCTTTTGTTGTAAGTTTTTGTACGAATTAATTAAGAAGATTTTTTTCGTTTCGTTTCTTAACTAAAAAAAAAAGTATATAAATGAACTTAACCGCCTTAGAATCACCTGAGTACTGAAATATTAAGAATTTCTCATTATTAGTTGAACTGGGATTTTAACTTGAAGAACTGTGAAGGACAAGAAACAGAAGAAGGATGATGTCTTTTACTTTATTATTTTTCTTCTTCTTCTTCTTATTTTCCTTTACAAACACAGAAAACAGAAAGGTACACACAAATAAAGACTCAAAAGTATAAACACACTGACAAAGTAAAGCCCCACAACACCATTAACAGAATAAAAATATGTCTAAAGCAGCTGTTTAACGTTGGCTTGTTTTTTTTCTCCTTTTTCCCCCACCCCTTCTTTTATAAAAAATAAAAAAAACATATAATCACAAATAAAAAGGGAAGCGCATGTGCATTGAAATGAAACAAAAATAATACTGTTCTGCTACGTAACTACTACCCCTCTCGCTTACCGTATATGCGCACGAATATGTGTAAAATTAAGACGTGAAAAAAAGAACATACGTTTATCGGTCGGTAACAGCAGTTAACTACCTGAACCTAATGATATTGTTGTGTTGCTGTAGTGTGTCTGTGTTATATCAAATTTGTAGATGATTGAAAGAGACAAAACTATTTAGGGTCTGTTTACATGAACGAATGTGAGTAAAGGTTAGATTTTGTTTTTGCGTAGTTGTGTATTTATGTGAACGGACCCTTTTTGTCATCATGTTTTATGTTATTTTCTTTTATTACCGAAATTGTTGTAATTCTTATTTTTATTTTCCCTTTTCTTCCACAACTGGGAAAAAATCCAACAACAACAAAAAAAGAAGAAGAAGAAAAAGATATTTATGAATTTTACGATTAAATGATTTTTTTCTATTTACGCACAAACATACACACACACACACCCGCATATGCATTCGTAAATATGTAAAAAGATAAAGATAGTAAAATGTCGTCGATCTCTTTACTCGTCTCTTTTTTTATTCCAAATGAAATGGACCAAAATGCACACGAGAGCAAAACAACAAAAAAAAGAACAGAAAAAAAAGAGGGTGGATTTTTATTATCCAATTTTTATTTATATTTTTGCTAAGTTATTTTTTGTGTAGGAAGTGTAGGAGGAAGACTTATGTTTTTGTATGTGTTATTTTTATATGTGTGTGTAGATTTGTGTTTGTTCAACTTAATAATCGCATATCATAAAATAAGAAAAATGTTGAAAGAAGAAGAGAAACGATGAGCTTATAATTTATTATTTGCGTAAACGTAAAATATATATTTACCATTCTTCCTCTCTTTCTCTTTCATTTCATCCCATTTTCTTATTAAAAATATTCGGTAATTTGATCAGAGATTTACAATAAGAGAGACAAAGATAAAAGGACTGATGTTAAAGAAAGAAAAAAGAGATCAAGTGGTAAAGAGATAAGAATGGTAAAGTGAAGTGACTGACTAGAGGGCATTAAAAGGTCGGAATCAGAAGCTGTGCTGCTTTTTTTTTTCAATCAATCACTCGAAATTATTTATTGGGAAAAGACGAAATGGGGAAAGAGGAAAAACTGACTCAGAGGAAAAACTTCAATTATTTATTTATTTATTTTTATGAGAGAAATTAAATTAAATTATTTAAAAAGAGGGGCAATAGGCAACAACAACAACAAAACAAACGCAATAAAAAATTTTTTTTAAAAAAAAAAGGGGAATAAAAAATTCAATTCAAGTAACTTGAAATATTTTTTCTAATAAATTCACACACAACCACAGAAAAAAAAAAACCATCAACAGCAGGAGCCAGTAGCAGTGAATGGAGCAACCAAATACAAATAATTCACCTGCTTCTCTCTCCCACCATACTACGAGAACCACCTTTAACACACATGGATGAAGATTGGCTCTGCCTCGAAGGCACTTTATTTTTCTCATCAAAATTCAATTTTTTTTTTATTTTATTTACCTTTTTTACATTTTTTTTTTAGTTGGATTTTTTTTAAAGCAGCAACAACAACAACAATAAACAGAAAACAATAAAATTAAAAAATCATTAACTAATTTTTTTCTCTTCATCTTCTTGTTGTTGTTGTTGCTGCTATATTGTTACTTTTTATTAATTCATCCACAGAAAACACAAAAACAAACGAAATGTGAGTTTACTCCTTTTTTTTTTGCCTTGAAAAAAATATAAAAAAGAAGAATTTTCAATATGAAACATTTTTTTTAGGTTTTTTATTTTATTATAATTTTTCGTGGTTTCCCGTGGTTGTTGTTGTTCTGATTTTTTTATTTAACTTTAATTGATTTGAAAATTTTATTTTGAATGAAACAAAAAAAAAATTCAACTCAAATGAAAGACGCTGGGGAACCCATATAAGAACTTATTCCCTAAAGACTATAAAAACACACATAAAAAAGATTCACTGGACTGTAGACAAATAGCAATGGACCACCCAAGATGTTGTGTTGAAGGTTGGAGAACATTTTGAAATATTAGGAATTCTAAAGAAAAATTTACTTCAGTCATAAATTTAAAAAAATCAGAATTTCAATTTTTTTTTTGCTTTGAGACAAATTTGTCGAAGGAAAAAACAAGTATGAAAAATTACCAGAAAGATTTTTGAATACTTTTGGAGCGACAAAATGAAAAATAGGCAAACACAAAATATGCTAACCGACAGGAGTAAAAGTGGAAAGTGAGGGAATAAAGAGTGAATTAAGCGAAGATAATTGATTTTTGTGACGAAAATAAAAAAGGCAAAAAAGTAACAACAAGTAAATTGGTTAAGAAACACCAAAATTGGGAGGATGAAAAAAAAAATGTAACATCAACAGCAACAATATTCCACCTTAACAAATTTTGTGCCTTGATTTTTATAATTTCATTATTTTTCTTCTGTCACGAATTTTGGTCACGGTTTATTTCTTTTATTTTCTTGTTGTCGACGAGGAGGGGTGGGGAAGAAGATTCTGGTATATATTTGAATTTTGTTGTTGTTGTTTTTTTAATGCTATTTTTGGTTCATGTCCTTTTTCTTCTTTTAAAAACATTTTCTAAAGAAACAACTCAAAAAGAGAAAAAAAAATCAGAAGAACAACAGAAACAATAACAACAACAAACAGAGACACAAAAATTGGGTAAATTTTGTAAAGGAATTTTGCCGTACAAACGACAGATGGACAAAATGGTTTTTTTTGTGATGAAATCCCGATCCTTTAATATTCTTTTCAAGAACAAAAACCTAACCTTTTTATTCTTCTTCTTCTTACTCCTTACAAAAATATTCTCTTTTGTTATTAAGTAAAAAAAAAAATTTCAATAACTTTAGTCAAAACCTTTCTAGTTAATATTTAGATTGCAATTTCATCTTTTATAAACGAGTGTATATTTTTTTAAAGGATTCAGGTAAATAAAGGATCTGAAATAAAATCCTCTGCGCTCAATGATTGATTGGAAATAAATTGAAAATAAAAGAAACAAAATAAATAAATAAACAAGAGAAAATCCAGTTAATTTGAATTTAAATTTGAAAATTTTGTATTAGTTTGAACATCCACGTAAAACACTTCAAATAATTGGTCTAACATTTCAATACAAATATTTGTTATTTAGAAGACATCTTACATCTTTGATTTAAGATAATCGATAGAACACTTCAAATAATATGTTACAATTAACAGTTTAGGACTTTTCAACAACGTCATGCGGATTAAACTATGGGAAATTTATACAATTAAAGTACTTTCAGTAGCGGATATAACCCAATGCCAATTTAGTAAAGTTAAAGTTGTGAACTTTGGGAGACAATCAGGAATTACAGATTTAACTGTATTTAATTCAAAATGTCAACCGTTAAAACAAAACTAAAATGTTACAACAAGTAACCTTGATTCCATCAAAATTTTAGAAGTCAATGGTTAGAACAAATTTTTAAAAACATAAAAATAATTAGATGGGTTTATTTACATTGAATGTACCCGGTCCCGTCCATTTTTTTCTATAAAAGACAAAATATTAAATTATTATCCATTAAAATTGACGTGTCTCATCAGAAATATGATCGTAATGACACAACAAAACTATTATTATTATTCTCTGATGCTGATGATTTTTTTTTTGAAAAAAAAGAAACAAAACAAACAAAAATTTAGAACACAAACAAAAGAGATGAACATCCGTGTCCGATCTCACTTATCTCTCAATTATGATGATGATGTTCGGTCGTTGGATGTTTTTCTTTTTTTTTTATTTATTTTTATTTCTGATTTAAATTTACTTTTAAGTGACGCGTTTACAATTTTTATGATTATTGTTGTGAGTGACTGCGCAATATTGAGAAATAGTGAGAGAGAAAGAGAAAGAGAGATTTATTTATATATTCCCCCAATTTTTATTAATCTTCCCGTCTTCCTTTCTTGTACAGATGACAATCATGAACACTTAATGATAATCACCATTCATAATAATGGTCATAATATCAATGTAGCTTAATTGAAATAATATCACGCAGTTTATTTTAACCCTGATCTAAAGACCTTTTTTTGCACATTTATTGTTATTGTTTGAAATTTATGCATATGTTTCAGTTAATTCTGATTTATTAAAATCAATTTCGTCTCGAACAATGAATATTTTTATTTCAAAGTTTATCATCTATTTCCACCTACCCCCTCACTTAGTGCTGAAATTATTAACATAATATTTTATCTTTCAATTATTCCCAGATCTTGAATTAGATCCTAATCATCGTTTACATAATTTATATTGATTATCCTCTTATTCAAGATTCAAGTCAATAATAAAAATTTACGGAAGGAAAAAAAAAGCGTCAAATCCTTTTTCAAACAAATAAAAATAAAACGACAAGTAAATTCCCCTTTTTCCTTTTTTTATTCCCTTTTTTTTATTCAACTTGACACTTTTTTCTGTCTTTTTCAAAAGGGATAACCGTCTTGTTTTTAGACAAGAGATAAGAATTTTAAATCATTTTAAAAACAACTTTATTCTCCTACTCTCTTCTCTTCTTAAGCGGTGAATAAAGTCACCTGATAAATAAATTATAAAAAAAATGTAAATAAGAAAAAAAATCAACATCAAACATAAATAAAAAAATATTTAAGACGATGAAGAAGGAAGAAGCACAAATATTCATTTCCCAATTTTTAAACGAATTTAAATTATTTAGATTTAAAATGATGATGACGATAAAGAAGACCTTCACCTTCCCAATTAATCGATGTTAATCAGAGTTAAACGGAATTAATATTTTCAATGAAACCAAAAAAAAAAGCCAACATTCCAGAATAAAATATTAACGCAAATCAGTTAATTGGGGATGACCTTTTGCAACAAGTTTTTTTTATTAATCCTACCTTGACCGAAGCTCTCGTTTTCATCTTGTACAATTTTTCTCGAATGGAATGAATTCAAAAGGGGAATGAACAAACAATGGAATTATTTGCAATTTTTCTCTAACCTAGAATTCTAAACTTTTGTCATTATGAAATTCTCGTGTGAAACACAGAAGCAAACGATTACGTGCTGCGCCTTAGTGTTGAAAAAATACTAAAACAAATTCACCCAACCCTCCAGAATAAATAAATCAATTGTTTAGTTCTAGTTTACGTTCTAATTTTAGAACAAACAGTACTTTTAAAATTAAACAAGTCTTTTATGTCAGTCTAAATCTGTAATCTGAACTAAATGAAACGCCAACGCAAACAACAACAACTATCACAAATAAGTTTCATATAAATAAATGAATACAACCAAACAAGTAAAATTTATTAACTAAACTCTTGTATTCGTATTAAAGTTAGTTAATAAAAATCAAATAAAGTAAAAAAGAAAAAAAAGAAAGAAGAAGTGACATAAAAAAAAACGTAGACAAAATTACTTTTTTTTTTATTAAATAAAATGACATTGTCTTGTCATCAGATAAATTTACATTGATCAAAATTATTATCGTGATTACGATGATGATGATTATGATGATGATAAACTAAAGACAAATTAACGTGAGAAAATAATAATAATAAAAAAATAAATTATTGAATTACAAATTTAACAAAAATAAAAACAAACAAGAAAAAATTTGCTAAACTTTGTCTTTTACTCATTTTTTTATTATTTATGTTTGTTTGTTGTCTGTTTTTTTTTTTTATATGTGCAACAACAATAAACAATAGGTAACAATAAAAATTAGTTTGTAATAATAATAATAACTTTAATGTTTGAAAAAAAAAATTTCTTTCTTTCTTTCTTTCAAATAATTTTTTCTTCAATAATAAAAATTCTATATTTTTTTTTGCTGTGTTTTTCTTTGTTGTTATTATAAAATATGTTTTTCTTCTGATAAAATTGTGTCTTGTCTTGAATTCCAGATTTTTATTGTGTGGTTGTACGATGAAAAACCACAAAAACCATAATTTTCATTTCAAGAATTTTTCATTTTTTGTAGAATTTTTATTTGTTGTTGCCATTTTTTTTTTTGCTTTTTATTTATTCAAAAGTTAATCACGCACGTGATTTTTGTGTTTTTATTTCTTCACTTACGGAGGGGGGATATAGGAAACCGAGAAGAACAAAAGATATAAAAAAGCAACAAAGAAACAATAATCTGTACAAATAGAAACAGTAACTACGTCACTGCGTGTGCGAATTGTGTAAATTGTCGTCACATATATTTTTTGTCTCATTATTTATTCAATGTTTGGTTTATTTTTGTATTTTTCCAAAAGATATAAAAACTCAAGCTAATTTGTTTAAGTTTGCGTTTTTATTTCCTTTCTTTTATTTTTTCTTCAATTGGCAATAAAAAAAACGTAAACGTTGCAATTTGTTTATTGGAATTTTTGTACCAGTGATGAGAAAAAAATGGAAATTACAATATTGTCAATAATCTACGAGTTACGATAATGTGAAAAGAGGGAAACAAAATCTCTACTGAGAACTGAGATTAAAGAGCGAGAGGAATACCGAGAGAATAGAGGAAGATGTTTGATCCGTTTAAAGGATCTGTATCACAATTTGGTATTTGATGAATCAATTAAGAATTTACAACCATTTTTGAATCGTTTCTTATTTGTTATTGACTTTCCATAATCAGTTCTATAATTTTTCATTCAATTTTAAACTCGCTAGAATCATCAGTATTCCAATGAAATGAACAATTGCATGGGGTACAGTTATCTTTAGTTTTATTGAAATCGTCTTCTAACATAATCGGAACAAAATGAGTCAAAAATGGTCCTATTACAAAGGTTTAACTGTATCATAAGTAGGTTAGAATTGATAAATACAATATTAATGGCAATGTACCGAAATAAACTTATTTCTTATCGAATTATTTAAATTCTAGAAATAACTAAAGAAACACAACATTATTTTTAAGCATTGTTTACATGATTTCATTCTTTGTTTAATTTAGTTCTATTGAACTATTGAATTTGTATTTGAGAGAAGGGGAAATTCTCTTGAAGAAAAACTAAAAATGTGAGTCACTAGCAAAACCATTTTATGGTCAGAGAAACGAAAATAAAAGACTGATGACCGCCATTCATAAGAAACAACAAAACAAATTTTAAACAATTTTATCTCTCACTCTCCCGTACATAATAATTCAATACCAACATTTCGTCTAAATCGTATATTGGTTAAAAGCGATTGTTTATAGTTTCAGGTGAATTTTTTTTACTCGTCACAATTTATACAATTTTTTTTCTCTTTACGATCAAAGGATTTTCCACCCACAATCAATTTTTTTTTTTTGATGACGTTTTGATGTCGTCATTGTATGTTTTGTGTTGTTTTCACATCCTCCCCACATCCACGCACACATATTTTCATTTTCCTTTGTAAATTTCTAAAACAGAAATACAAAGGTATAAAATAGAACGAAGACGCATGAGGGAAGAATGCAGTAAATCGCTTCTATTTTTTCTTACATAATATTTACTTAAAAGTTTGGAAATAAGGAAAAACATTATTCTTTATTTTGTTGCTTTTTTTCTTATACAGATTTTTTTTTTTCAATATTGAATTCCTCTAGAAAGGGAAAAAAAACACACAATTTAATAATATTTTTTTATTCTAAAAATTCTATAAAAATTTCAAATAAAAATGAAAAAAAAAAAAAAAAAACGAATAAAGTCTTAAGGAGGAACACAAAAGCAATTTCCAAATACTCATATGACGTCATATAAGTTAATGTTTACATAGGTGAAAAAGAGTGTGGGAGGATGATAGAGAAAGAAAAAACAGTGGTGGCAATGGAGTATGATGGTAAAAAAGTAAAAATAAAATAAAGGCAAAATATAGAAGAAATTTTATAGGGAAAATATTTTGTATTTAGATGAAAGAGAACATTTGAAGGGTGAAGAGTTTAAAAGTGAAATAGTAAAAGTAAGCAATATCAGCATTCATGAAGGTACAATAAAAATTCAATTCAAATATTTATATCAATGATTTTTTTTTTCTCTTTTTGCTTTAAACTTAAAGCAAAAAAGAAAAAATTGTTGAGATAAAAAAAAACGGTTAAAATTGGGTGAAACTTTTCATCCCTTGGTATATTAAAGAGAATGAAAATAAATAAATTTATAAAATATCAAGATATAAGAAAAAGAAGAAAACGAAAAAGCAAAAAATAAAAGTTGAATAATGTAAATCGCACCTAACAAAACTTTCCATCTCTCTTTTCTTTCTAAACTTTTTCTTTCTTTCAATATTTTCTTCTTCTTTTATAAATCTCATTCAACATGTGGCTTCATTTCATAAAATATGAAAAAAAAAAACTTTATCAAACCATAACAACAAGAACAACAGCAACTAAGGATCATCGAAATATTTGTTGTTGTTTTACATTTTTCATCAAAAAAACGATTTTTGGATTTAAAGTTGAATAAAAATAAAGAAAGAAAAAAAAGGAAGATAAAGGAAAATAAAAAAAAAAAGAATTCTCTTTCTGGTTGGTTCCACTGACAGCTGGGTTCATCATCATCATCGTTATTATGTGTATTAACACACGCACATGTAAATATACATACAGAGAGACCTATATACAAACACATTCACTCAGACTCAATACGTAACATCTTGTCTTCTTTTCGTTGGTTGTAGGCTTTTTTTTTCAGCAGTAAAAAGTTACTTTTAAATTTAATTACTTTTAAAATTATTCAAAAGCATAATTATTTGATTGCATTGGGTTGACTTATGGTTAGAGTCACTTTGTATCTGGCCAATGTCATTCTATGATTCCCTAATTAGAATAAATGTATTTTAATTTCCAACAGAAAACAAATCATTATTTTTACTTTACATTTGCATTATTTATTTTATAGAAACCTCGAGAAATACAAAATCAAATGAGAAAATTTTAATTATTAGGAATGCGTTAAAAAACACATAGAAAAAACAACAACACACAAATCATTTAATAAAGAAATAGTTTTCTGATTACAAAAACTATTCTTAAAAATTTGAATCTATTTAGTGTGCGTAGGTTTTACTTAATTACATATAAACTTGAACCTACACACAAAAAATTAGTAATGATTAGACTAGACTCAATAAAAAAATAACTAATCTATTGAAATTTTATTGGAGTAAATTATTCAAATGTCCAATTTATAGGAATCCCATTTATTCTAATAAAATTAAATTTCATTGAATTTTCTTTATGATTTCTCATCATAAAAAAATAAATAAATAAATAAATAAATATTCAGAATTACATCCATCTAAAAATACTTAAATTTATTGGATACGAACGAATTATTGAATGCTTGGATTACATGGAATTCAATCCTCTGGCCTCTGAATATGAATCGGCATTTTATTCAGAATTACATCCATCTAAAAATACTTAAATTTATTGGATACGAACGAATTATTGAATGCTTGGATTACATGGAATTCAATCCTCTGGCCTCTGACTAAAGTCTTCTTGACTAAAATTAGGATTCGTTCCTCTTGAATAAAATGGGAACACATTCAAAGTCAATCATTGTAACAAAATTCAAAATGTTTAACGAAGAATTTATCTATTTTACTAATACATCTATGATTTGGTTTATTTTTAAGTAATAAAAATAAAAATATAAAACTCTACAAAGCTTAGCAAATATTGTGGGTGTGCATGTGTATGAGTATGACCGAGAGTTGAGTAGAATAAGTTGTATTTTTATAACAAAAGATAAGAAAATGGAGATAAGATGACGAAGATGATGAAGGTGAATTTTAGAACAGCTGTACAGATTTGGTACCTGATTTTTATTTTCATTTTACGATTTAAAAAAAAAGGAAAATATTTTATCAGACAATTTCAACCTAACAATACATCGGATAGAACGAACAACAATTTTTAATCCAAACTTTATTTGCGGGGTTAACCAGACCGGTTAAAATGAATTTCTATTTTTAGTCACGTGAGGGAAAACGTTATAACCGGTGTCAACTCTAAATCTGTTTATTTTTCTATTATTTTTAAAAGTAAAGTAAAAATTCATTTCAAGGATAAATGTGCGTTTTGTTTCACTCTTTCATTTATTTTCTTTTTAAACAGAAAAAAAAATATTAAAAGTCGTTTCGGTCATGAAAATTAAAACTTTAATTATTTTTTGTTCGTAACTTTTTTTCTTTTTATGATTTCATTATTTTTTAATTAAATTAAATTTAATTAATAATATATTATTTCATTTAACCTCCTCGGACGACTTCTTCGTTTCTGGGCAAAACCAAAAAAAAAAGAAAAAACCATAAAAATTAAAACAAACAAAAAAAAAAAACACATAAAAAACAGAAGATGATTCTTCGCCATTAAATTCTGACTTTATTTGTCTTCTGTTAATTATTGTAATTTATTTTGGGCTTATGAAAATTGACCAACAAGAAGATTAGAATTTGTGCAGACAGAAAACATTGAAAAAAACATTTGTTCTCACTTCTGTTAGCTGGGTCCTCCACAACATCATCATTCACTATGAGCGATTTTATTTCGTTGAAAAACAAATTTGAAAGAAAAAAATTATATTTAAATTTTTTTTTAAAACCAACAACAACAAAAATTCAAAAGAAAGAATAAAAAAAATTGGACAGAAAATAAAATAAGGTTAAGTTATTTTTCTGTTTAATTTTTGGTTCGGATTTTTTTTTGGTCTTCGATACAAAAGAGTAAAAATAAAGAACACGAATATATTGAATGAGAAATACAGAAAATATTTAGGTTTTGAAAAACTTTAAAGAAAGAAATAAAATACAAGAATAACGGATGTTGAAGATTATAATCCATTTTATTATTCCATTAAAGATGACGATGGATGACGACTGAAAGGGATCTTTTTTATTGTCGTACATCCAGATACTCAGTACCTACTTCATAAGTATAGGAAAAGGATCTACACAAATAAATATAATGAAAGACATTCAATGGATCTCAAGAGTAATTTATAATGAAAAATGTAGAAGATCCTTTTTCATTCCTGTTGAAATAATTCACTGAACTAATTTTGTCTAAAAGTCGAATCGTGAGTTGAGGAAAAAAAACATTTTTGACCTGAGAATTGTGTGTGTGTGAGGGAGAGAGAACGGGAGAGATTAAGAAAAACATATGTAAAGTACATTTAAAGATCACTTATATGAGATCATAAATTAACAAATTAACGATAAAACTTGATAATTTGACATTTTCAAAATATCGCGCAAACATATTTTGTTTCATTTTTTTTTTTTTTCTTCTCGAAAAAATATCAAATGACAAAAATTTAATATTTTTACAATCGATTAAGGTTGAAGCGGTTTGGAAATTAAAGTTAAATTTCATACAACACACTTTATTACTTAACCATCGATTATTCAGTAGAACTAAAGGGAACTAGTGGCACAGATTTAAATTCAAGTGACAGAGATGCAGAACTCAATTTAATTACTTGGCATAAAAACAGTGAAGGGAATGAACCCGTGATTCATCGATATTTTAGAGGACTTAATTTAGAAGCATTAAACTTCAAAAGGTCAGAGTTAAATGAGAGAAGGTGTGTATCAACGTTTAGTATGATTACTAGTTAATTATTGCCCAAAAAAATTACGGTCAATTGAGTAGGCCATCATACTGACACTATTTATTTGCTTGAATTTTAAATTAAAAAAATTACAAATATTATTAAAGAAAGTAAAAGGCAAAAAAATATTTAAATAAAGAAAAGAGAAAAAAGAATGATGAAAGACAGAGACAAATAGAATATATTATCTAATAATAAGAAAAAAGAATCATAATTGCATGACTAAAATTAAACTTGCAAGAAATAAAAAGAAAAAAAAAACTCTTTAAGTTTAAGAGAAGAAAACCAGATTCCACTTGACTTAACAACGTGAAAGAGTCTCTTGTGTAATCAATTTTTTTTTTCTTCTGAACAAGTTTGTTTTGTTGGTCTGACGACTATGAAACGGGTGGTGGGAGGAACAGAGCAATAGCAACAACCATAATTAATACTTAAAGTAAAGAGAGACTTTTATATGTGTGAATTGTATAAATCAATCTATCGATCTTGTAATTATATTTTTTAATTTTATTTCTTTAAACTGGATTTACTTCAAACAATATAAAGTAATTCTAGTTTTTCTTATAAAAATACCTTAAAGTTAAGGACAACTCTGTTAAACGTCTTTTAGTATTTGCATTCAAAAAAGTCCGTACAAATTTTCAACATTAATTTTTTTTGTACAACAAGTGTTAAAATAGAAATAATCGTAAAGAAGATAAAATCAGTGAAAAAGTTTCCGGATACACCCTGAGTTGGGATTGTGGGATTATTATTTATTAGTGATATGCAATATCACAATATCAACGTTCAGCAACAACAAATTATAGATAATAATTGCAGTGATTATCACTTTATATCAGATTTTGTTATGAACACAACAATTATTTTTTTCTTCATTTTTTATGATCTGAAGAAATAGAATTCACCCAGTGACCCGGATTATTATTTTCTATTTATCGTGCTTTAAGTTAGATCTTAGATCAGAAAAAAAAATTTGTTAAGATATAAACATGCTAAATTAGAAAGATGTCTGGACGAAGAAAATGGAAAGAAATTAAAATCACGTCACGATTTTTGATTTTATAAAAAAAATAATTAACTTACTGAATTGGTATTTGCGTTACACAAATTTAGCATTTAAATGGACGTCAGAAATTTCTACCAACACATTCGATAATGCATTCCTGAGTCAACTAATTCGGCTTAGTTTTTATTATTCGGCTAAATTTAATCTGTGACTTAGCTGAATCATCCAGTAATTGATTTTCTAAAAATTAGAAAAAATTAACGTAAAACCGAAAGTAAACCGTTTTGTGACATTCCTGAATATTGAATAAATTTTAATAATTTCTTAAAATCAAAAGTTGATTAAAGCAACCGTTACAATATTGATTACATGTAAACGAATACAATTCCGATGTAACCCGGTTCATTATTCAAAGATATCAAAAATGAATCGGTTCATCGTAAACCCTAGACAACCGGCTATCATTCAGTATTCATAATAATAAATTTTGCAATGGAATTGTAAGTAATAACTCATTAGAATTACCAATAACCTTACTTAGTATGTATTTATTTTTTCATAATCAAAAGTTCAAACCGATTTGTGTTCTTTTAGGTTTTTGCCTCGAAAACAAAAACAGAGAATACAACAATAACCACAATAACAACAACAACAACAACAACAACAACAACCAAAACGCGAAATGGAAACATAATTTTTGTTGTTGTGTTTTTGGTTTTATTTCATTTAGTTTATTTTTTTTTTATTTTTCAAGACTATTTCTTAAGCAAAGGTCAAATAACCAATAAAGTAAAAAAAAAATAAAAACGAAGAAGCAACACAAATGAGAAATAAAATATTAAAAAACTCTTTTTTTTTTCGTAATTATTTTTTTTTTTGTAAGTAAAAACGTTTTTTTTTTTGTTTATGTTGTCTCACTCTCTTTCTATCTCTTCACTCATTATTTTTTTGTTGTTGTTGTTATTTATTAATTTATTTGGTTTTTGTTTTTGTATTTTTTTTTGTACAAAATTCAAATTTCACAATACAAAAAAAAAATGTTTCATTAAATAAAAAGAAGAAGAAGAAGATGAAGAAAAATACAAATTACTTCGATTGTCTTCAAATTCATCTTTATTTTTTTTCTGGGCAAATAAATAATAAATTGAATAGAAAAACAGAAATTGTGTTGTGATTGTGTAATTTTTTTTCTTTTTCTAAATTCAACTGAAGAAAAAAAAAATAAAAGAGTCCAAAGAGAAAATAAATATATTCCAAGTATAGAGACAGTAACAGAGAGGAGTGTAGTGACGAGAAATTAACGAAGTTAAAAGAAATCGGAGGAATAAAAAAATATCTTCAATTTTCTTCTTTTTCTCAGTTTTCTGTTTTTGGATAGGAAAATTTTTGTTCCGATACAAAAAAAACAAAAAATAACGACGACAGCTGCTACTTGCATGATTTTGATTTTTTTATTTCCTTTTTGGACAGAGAAAAAAAATTAAATTTGTTTCTTCTTCTTCATCTCTTTTGAAAGGAAAAAAATAACAACAATAAATGATGAATTTTTAGTGCGGGATGGTCATCTTATTAACATAAAACCAGGTGCATTTGAAAAAAAAATCTCTTTCGTTCAACAACAAATGCTGAAGTGAAGAGTGAAAGGTGAACAGTAAGAAATAAAAAGTAAAGTGTGGCTATGGATGTAGAATGAATTTCATGAAATTCATGGATGGGACGGACCCATATTTTGTTGTAAGTATAGAATTACATAAGATATAAGAAGATCAAAGATGAGACTCGTGTCTTGTTAAGAAACTTACAACAAAAACAACAACAGAAGAAAAATAAAAACAAAAGTTTAGAGAGAAAATGTAAAAGACTAAAATTAGTGTGTAGCAGCAGATGGTTTTAACAATTTTTCATTTTATGAAATTTATCCAGTTTTAGTGTTTGAACCTTCATTTAAACCAAAACTAAAAAAAATCTAAGAATCGATTATGAAGTCGTCACATTTTCTATAAAAGGCAACAAAGAAAACATTAAAACCCCCATAAAAGGGTACTTCATTTTTAAACTACAAAATGATTATCATTACCGCCATCATCTCATCACCATTATTTACGGTGAACGTGATTTTTAATTTATTAAAAGAAATAAAATTCAATATAAACAACGAAGGTACCAAAACTTAATTCCAACTGAAGCACTGAAAACATATGCAAAAGGAGGGCATTATGACCATCATTAATATGAAGCATGGATCGAATAAATTATAAACAAATAAGAATCAAAGAAAACGAGAAAAAGTAAACGTGGTTGTTGTTTAAATAATTCCGTGGATTATCTCCATCAATAAGGAATAAAAAAAATTCAACGGAGAGAGATGGAAAAAAAAAATAAGAAGCAGGTGGTGATAAAAAACCAAAACCAACCAAAATAAAAAATACAAAAAAAAAATAAAGAAAACACAATTTTTGTTTTTGATTAAATCTTGTGAGCAGATGTTTTGTCTTTTATTTATTTTCATCCAGTTTTAAATTCATCCTCATCCAAAGTAGTAAATTTGGTGGTCTCTTTGTTTTAATTTTAATTTTTTTCCAAAAAATACAAAATTTTATTTTTGTTGTTGCTAATAATTATTTAAGTGGAAGATCCGTTTCGAAACCTACAATTTTCTGTTTGTGTTAGTCCTTTTTTTCACGAATTTCTTAACACCCAAAAATCTCAATAATTGTTCCCAAAAATAACTACACACACCAAAATGCATTCAAAAAAATTTTAAGAACTAAAATTAAATTATTTCTAAGAAGAATTTGTCAAAATTACAACAATTAGAATTGTTGATGTTCGAATTGAGAACAGGAATTTATAAACAAACAAAAAAGTATACAAATTGATATTTCTGTTCAATTTTTATGTCCATCATATTTAATTGAAAGTATTAAATCCTGGTAAAGAAAAAAGCCAATATATATGAAACACCATTAAATAGCAGGTCATATTACGTTTCACAAACACAAAAAACAAAATTACAGTCAAGTCACAGTAACCATGTAAATTTAGAGTATGCAAAGTAGGATTATTATTATTTGATGTTAGATTGTGTGTTTTGAATTGATTTAAATTTGAATTTTTTTTTGATAATCGTGTAATGTACACTTTCATTTTTAATAAATTATTTATTGTTTGTTTCTATTGTGTGTGTGTGTGTATAAAGTGTGTATAGTCATTTTAATTTTACAATTAAATTGAACACTTTTTATTTTCATTCAAAATTAACTCACAGTCACAATTTATGGTCACTATATTTATTTATTTGAATTATTAAGGTCTTTTATGTTGTTACTCTATGCTTGTTTCTTCTAAAAATACACAGTAATACACAAACATATGCACTAAAACTAAAAGGCTTTGTTCTCATATCAGTTCCAGTTCCGGTCAAATATGCAGTTAAATGTTTTTAAGCAATTAAGGGGAAGTTGGAGTTAACGGATTTTTAAGTTTGAATTTGTTGTTTTTATAAAAATTTCGGACAAATAAAAAGATTGTTTTTATTGGAATTGTTGTTCTTGATTCTTCTATAATTATGAAATTAAATCTCAAACAAAGATCACACTAGACTAGAAGGTACCAATAATTGACACAATTTTTGGTCAAACATTACTTTCTAATATAAAGGACAACAAATTGTCCCAAAACATCAAGTTAGTGGTGTTATTTGTGGTCAATGTTTCCAATTAGAAATCAAATTCAAACAAGAAATTTGAAATTAAAAAAACTAATGAGTAAAATTTAATTGAATTTAATTTTGTAAAAATGGAAAAATTTGGGCCATCGCGTATTAACAATACCAAATAAAAAAAAATATACAAGAATGTCGATACCAAAAAAAAAAGTACGTTTTTACAACTTAAAACTTTTGAGACTTTTAATTGTTTATTTTTTTCATTTTACAATTGAATTTGTTTTAATTTATTCATAATTTTATGAAAATTAAATTTTTTTGTTGGAAACAAAGCAAACAACAAGAATAAAAACACACTGCTATTAATTAGGTTTGTGTCCTCAATATTATTAGATGCGGGCACCGACCTAAATTTTGAGAAAAAACAAAAAATAAACAAAACTATAAAATCAAAGAGAAAATATAAAATATTGAAGAGAGAGAGAAAAGCAACCCTGGTTTTAAGGAACCGATATTTTTTAATCAAAAAAAATATAAATAAAAGTGTGTCATGACTAAGTAAAGACACACGATTTCAATGAAAAATATAAAGTGAAATCTACGTTTGTTTGTTTATTTTTTTGTTCTCTAAAAATCTTTTGAAATTTACAAAAAACAAAAACAAATGAGCAAATACACGAATAAGATTAATTAATAAATTAAATATTATTCTAAAAACCAACAATAAGAAAATATTCAATAAAAATAATAAATGTAAAAACACAATAATTTTTTTTTCTAAAATTAAAATCACAAGAGAAAAAACAACTGAATACAAACAACCTGCAATGGATTCGTGTGTACCTGTATGCATCTCTCAATAAATAAATAATAGCAAAAATAATAATCTTAGTCATCGTCTTATAAATTATTTTAAAAGAAAAGACCTTGGTTCTGTTTTATACTTGGACAACCTTCCCGATTTGTACAATAAAAAAAAAAACAAAACTAAGAAACAAAACTTTTTATTTCCATTTTCAAAGAGAAAGATTTTTAAAAAAACATCAAAACGATAAAATAAATAAAACACTAATAATAATAATAATTTGATCCATGAAGAAGAAGAACAAAATATTAAACTAAAAAAAAAAGCAGCAGAAAAACGTGAGAATGGAAGTAAAAAATAAAAAATCAAAAACAAAATCAAATAAAAAGAAAACGATTAAAATCTTTTTGTAAACAAATAAACAAAAAAATATTAACGAGAATTTATTTCTATGAATAGATTTTTTCTTCTTCTTCTTTCGCTCTCAAATTATATATTTTTGTTATCGAATTTTAATTTTGTTTAAAAAAAAAAAGAAAGAAAGAAAGATCCATCTTTCTTTCTTTCATTTTTTGAAATTATTTTCTTCTAATAAAGGAATCATTACGCTAATTACAATTGCAATTACCTTATTCAATTGTTATACATTTTTTTTTTCTTAAAACATATTTAAACGTTCATTAAATGCAAGTCAAAAAGAAAAAAAAGTTATTAACCGAATAGAAACTATTTTTGTTACTTTTCACTCACGTTCTAAAATAATGGTGATTATTTTCGATTTTAAACTTAATATGTCTAATTTTTATATTTGTACGTGAAGAGGTACGTTTAAGAGATTTTCTATGATTGACAAAATTTAAAGGGATAGATAAATTTATAAATATTTTATAAGAACTGTGAGATCGGAAAATATACCGAAAACTTATATCGTTTAACTTTTATATTTTTTATTCGATCTGGACAGTTTCAATCTCAATTTTCACACAACACAAATAACAAAGTGGAATTATTAAAACACAATAAAATAAAGTGTTCTAAAGACCAACACAATGAAACTCATGAAACTAAAATCAGATACAAAATCTGTAAAATAATAACAACAATAGGAACAGTAACAACGACAAACTAGCTAATTGTTATGGAAATATTTTTCTTATTGTTTAGAGAGAGAAATATAAAAAAATAAAACAAAATAAATAAATAATAGTTTGCCTTTATCAAATATCCGGAATAAAGTATTTTTCAATTACAGGGTTGAACTTTTCAAACTTTCAATTTTTTGAATTTGTAAAAACGGAAGGAAATTGTGTAATTAAGGTCAATTAAGAAAATAATCAAAGGTGGACAGATGAACAAATGAGATAACGGGAATCACTAAAACAAATTAAATTCGATTTTTAAGAGTTCATCATTAATTTACATAAAAATCATATACATCTACTTTGACCTCATTTGACCTCCATTTGACTTAAATTTTCTTTCAAAGAAATAAGAAAAAACACAAAATTCTTACAAAATATCAAGAATTTTATTTGAGAGGAATTATTTGTATTTGGTCCTTAAGGAATTTTGATGTTACCATTAAGAAAGTATTATTTCTCTATGTTTTTATTTCAATTATTTAAGTGAAATGAGATTAAATTACAGTGACTTAATAGAGGAGTAGAATCCATACAACTTTATACCGTATCCATTATTTATGGATTCAAACCTCCTTTTAGCCTAAACAACATTATTTCAAATCACAAATACGTGAGATTAGAATTGAGATTTAGGCATATTAACGTGTCTTGTATCAATTGCCATGGTTATTTAAGACACAAGATCTATACTAATTATAGTGCACAGTGGTAACTATTGAATTTGATGGAATTCATCTGTCTTAACACACACACTTTTACCACCCTCAGGATTTTGTAGTATTTGAAATTATGAGGTCATTAACAGTTAAATTTATTATTTTTGTCACTCACACACACCCATAAAAAATTATTTGGTTTACCATACATAATTTCTTCAGTAATTATTGACGTCAAAAGTCACAATTTACTAATTATAGAAATTTAATAGAAATAAATTTAGTTCAACCCTTTCGAAAAATAAACAAAACACACAAGAAGACACTAATTGTATTTATGGATTATTTTTCTTCTTTAAATTTTTTAACATCTTTATGAAGAACGGATTTAAAGAGAGTATATACAATAACAATAATGATCATCATCACGATAATCATAATAATTAGATAAAATGTGATCATCGTACTAATTCGTCAATCATACAAATTTGCAAGAAAAAAGAAATAAGCAAGTAGGTTGAACATTTTGTAGGATTTAAAAAAAAACAAATCAGTTGTCAGTCAGAAAGACTTATTGATTCACTTCTATCAAAGAGAATTATATATTGATAGTGAGTGAGAGAGAAAGAAAGTAGAGAACTACTTAGGTAAATCTTTTGTGAAATTATAACTGCTAATAAGAAGAAGGTGACACAATTTTCTATTAGACTTTATTTGTTATTCATAAAAGAAGTTTATCTTTATATTCTTTTCATTTATTTAATTATTAAGAAAAGTTCCATTCACAATATTCTTGTAAATAAATTCTTACAAATTGTCAACCTGATTGTGATAGAAACAATAACAATGCCCATCTTTTGAAAATGTGCAATATTGTGTAAAATGTAGAAATGTTTTTACGAAGTAAGAGAAATAAAGAGAGAGAGAGAGAGAGTAAGAATACATTTATAATTCAAATAAGGTATAAGAGCTAATAAGAACATTGTGAATCATCAATTGGAATAATTAATTACGTTAAGTAACGTAAAGTCTTATAAAAGTGTAAGATATAAGAAAATAAGAAGAGTAATGAAGGGAAGTGAACATTTAGTGACGTACATAATGACGTCCAAAACATACAAATAAAGATGAAGAAGAATCGGTAACGTATAAGAAATTACAACTTTTTTATTCTTCTTCTTCCGTTTTATATTTTTATTTTTTTTTAAAAAAATTAATAAAATAATGAATCATTGTTTGCCATAAAAAACAAAAAACAAACAAAACTTTTAAAAAAACTACGATAAATTAAGTATTATTGTTTTATTGTTTAGAGGTCGGATCGGTTGTAATAATTTCCATTTTTTTTATTTTGGTAAAAGTACGCGCGCGCGCGTTTATTTCATCAGAGACAATTACAATAATAAAAATACACACACAACATAAAACACAGACACATAAAACTTGGAAGTTAGTAAAATGTACGTGAGTTAAATTATAAAAGTATAATAATCAAAGCTAAAAGGTTATTATTACATATTTAAATTTGAAAAAAAACACACCCCTTCACCCCCAACAATCCAATAAAATAAAACATTCAAAAACGGTTCAACTAAAAAATTAAAAGTTCAATTGTATCAATTGAGAAGTAACAAATTTGTAATATTCCAAAAGATATCATCCGGTATATTTTTAACGTCTGACACATTTTATGTTATTAATTGTGAAAACATTAAAAAGGTTGGAAAGGGGCTGGAGTGAGGAAATGTTTTTTTTTTCAATTTTAAATCAAAAAAAAAAGAACAAAAATGTTCAAATATTAAAAATTCTGAAAAAAACCAAACATTTTAACGTTTATTTGATGTGATCTCAAAAGTCAAAAGGAAATGAAAATTCACATTTAATTCTAATTAAATAAATAAAAAAAAATATGAATAAAAAAAATACGATAAAATTAATTCAATAATTTTGCTGTTATTATTGTGGTATTTAAATGCCAGAGGTGGAAAAGAAGTTTATATTTTTCGCTCATCACAGTCAGAATTCGTAAAAATGTGCCTCTGTAACCCGAATGATTCGATAACTCAGGGAACTTGGAATAACAGATACCAGAACACACAAAGTATCTATCACTGGATATTGTATTTTAATGGTTACATCACCCTTACCCCTCTAGTACCATTTAGACAATGGGCAGCACAAATCACAATATTTCTGCACAAAAAGTGAGATTTGTAAGTCTTCAGCAATTACGTTCAAATAATAAATAAATAAAATAAAGTGATTGTCAATAAAGGGATTGCCTTTACTTGTCTTCTTTTTCTTATTTTTATTAATTGACTTTTATTTGTCAATAAATATTGAAGCGTCTAGAAAAATCACATAGATACTGATGAGTTTATAGATGATTTGATGAGTGAAGTTAGTTAATAAGTTAAACATAGAAAGATAGTTAAGTCACATTTTAAAGTCAGACTTTCATTAGAATGATTTTTTTTTTTAGTTAAAAAAAAGGTCAACTGACATAATATTTTCTGTTGAAGAAATAAAATTAGAAATTATTATTCATTTATTTGTCACAATAAAATTTACAACAATAAATTTTTGAAAACATTTGAATTTTTCATTAAAAGTATTTTATATCGACTTTTTTGTATAAATTTGATGCACTAATTGACCCATTTTTTGGGAGCTTCATCTCCAAGTTGGCTCACGATACCAACATTTTCTTTCCGATTTATCGAATTAATATATTTTTCAGAATTGAGAAACATAATAACAAACTAAATGTGTCAACTCAGTAACAATCCATAAATTCACTTAAATGAATTAAGTTTAAAATTCTTATTTGGAAGAATGAAAAAACGAAGATGATGAAGAAGAAGAATTTTTATAAAATAGAAAAATAAGAAGACAATTTATAGAAAGAATTAAAAATGTGAACGCCTCTATTTATATTTTTTTTTAATTTCTCGCCCACCAAATAAATTATGTCAAACAGAACACAGAATAACAAGAAACATCAATTTATTTGATGGGAATTTCCCCGCTTATAAATATTCTAAGAAACAAAAATTCTCTTCATCTTCATTTTTTACAACATGTTGATGTTTTTTAATTTTATTCTAATTCCTTTAGTTGTGTGTTTTGAAAGAACAAAAAAAAATTTATGTTCAAAAAAGTGCTGAATTTCTCTAAATAATTTCTTAGAAGATAAATTGGAATTTTTATTTTCAATGAAACAAAAAGAATTTAAAAGACGAAAAAAAAGACACAAGAAGACATCAAATGATCATCATAATCATCATCAACAACAATTAACAATTAGAATTTTTTAGTTATTCTTGTTTGTTTTGTTTTTATTCTTAAATGAATTTTCAAATTTAAAGAATGAAGAAAAAAAAGAAGAAGAAGAAATAGTGGTTATAAATAATTCGACATAATTAATAAATTATCCATCATAATCAAATTAATAATGAATTATTTTGAATATAAAATCTTCACCATATAGATTTGTTCACTAGATTACAACTAATTAAATTGTTGAAATGATAGAAAACGAAATACGAATAAGTCAGTGTCAGATCGTATGTAGCTAGTGAGTTTTACAATTCAATAGACTTATAATCGAATGGGAATAATTTTAGTTATAAAAAACCAACTTCCAGGAACCATCCTCTATAAATTGTCAGATGTTGAAAAATTGAAAAGTTTCAATAAAATCAATTAAAAGTTTACTCCATGAGTTTGAGGTTATTAAATCCATCACTGTTATTATTTGACTATTATAAAGTTTGTAATACGACAAGATAAATATTAACATAATTTTACATAATCATCCATTACGAATGACATTTTTGTTGTTGTTGTTGTATCTGTTGTATTTATAAATTTTCATGAATATTATTCTCATGAGACACGAGACATGAGATACGAGATCCGAGACTCAAAATATTTTTTTTTAGTTTGTTGTATTTAACGAAATTTGCAGTTTTTTTTCAATGGTTTTACTTTTTGTAATAAAATTTGTTTAATGAGACCACCAGTTTTTATAATGAAATTCAATACAATTTGGCAGATGAATAAATTAGACAATATGGAGAAACCTTTACAGAAATATTGAATCAAACAAGAAAAAAATAATTGAAAGATTGTCCACTTTAGAATGGATTAAAAAAATTTAATGGAATCGTTACCAAAATGTTACATAATTATAGCACCACACCTCTTCAACAGGATCCCAAAATGAACTTGAATACATTTTTTTTCCAAACTGCATCATCGGATTAAATTAATTGATGTAGGTAAATTAGATGGTCCAATTATAGAGTTTAGTCTATACAGAATGTATGTGTTATGAAATTCATTTTAATTAAACAAAGTAATGTTTAGCGACTGTAAAGTATTAGACTAATATGGAGAGGTGTGAGTTTTGCGGGAGTATCTAATATCAAATTAATCCTCTATCTAATAATTTTTATTTCTCCAGGGAGATTAGATTATGGTTGCGTGCGTTTAAATGGGATTTTGGTAAGAGAATTATAAATTAGACAAAAATCCAATAAAAATTATTTTTTGAATTTCGAACAGGTTTAATTACATTATTATTTCCTAATTAATCCTTTTAAACTTTATCTATTTGTCTTTTATAACTTTGAAAGCTACAAAAAAATTTCGTATGCTACAAAGATTTTCATTTAAGTGAGTAATAATGCTTTCTTTGATTTAGTGCTTTAAAATTTTCTTTACGTTTACTTTTATCAATTATTATTTCTGTTTGTTAAATTATGTTTTTTTATTTGAAAATTTTTTCCATTCCGTAATGAATGTGTGAGTCTGGGTACACAAATATGCAATTCAAATAATATGCATCGCAACATTTTCCTTGACATTTTCATAATTATTTCCATTTTCTCTTTGTCTTTTTTTATTTTCATTTTACAAATAATTGACAATAATTTATATTTTGTGATATAATAACTAAGTAACTAAAGTATTAGGTTTGTTAGTATGAGTAAAAATTCAAATAAACGAATATTTTTGAATTGACGATATTTTTCAAGTTTGTAATTTTCCACTTCAATCAATCATTACTTTTAAGTGGATAAGAATGGAATGATGGGAATTTCTTAGAAATTCATAAAAAAATACGTAAACAAATTGACTTTCATTACAAGCATATTTTAATTTTAAATTTTATCCAACTTTTAATTTTGAACAAATTTTTTTTCTAACTTTCCTAACTTTTCTCTTAACTCGACAAATGTTTCATACATTCACGAAGTTATTGATAAATTTTTTCTTAACCTAACTTTTAATTTTTATTATTTTATAATACCTAAGTAGAGTGGAAATTATTTTAAATTTTAACGACATTTTTATTAACTTTTAAGAAAACTAAAAAATTCTAACCTAACTTTTTCTCAATAAAAAATAAAAAAATCTCTAAATAGAAAAAAAAAACTCAAATAAATAAACGTGAAATTTATTGTTTTAAAAAAATATACTTAAATTTATAGGTTTCCGTTTCATGGCCTATAAAAAATTACAAAAAAATAAAAACTGGTTTTTGCAGTTTTATTTTTGTTTTATTTTTATTCTTTTCTTCTTCTAAAAAAGAGTTTTTTTTCTATTCTGATTTTGTATTTATTTTTTTATGTCGCTAGTCGCGTGATCTCATTTAATCAGGTTGATTCAGTTATTTAGAAGTCAAATTAGTATTCTTCTTTATTTTTATGATTTTTGAATTTAGTTTACTGACTTTTCGACAGAAGTCGGAATAATAAAATTCACACTAATGATTGTGATTTGACTTGAAAACATGTAAATAAACATATCAAAATTAGTGTTGCCAGTCTACTACCATCGGAGTGTTTTTTTTTCACGATAGGATTATTTCTATAACTTAACCGTTCTACGTTTTTTTAGAAATTTTCCACATTCACTTCATCGAATGTCGGTACACATGATTATCAAGAGGATGTTCGTAAAATTTAATTAGTTTTTTTCCTCACTTAAATTAATTTTCCTTTCTAAATCACTTATTATTTTATATTTGAATTTTATCTTCTTCCTTTTATAAACAACAACAAGCTTACCTGACTGTTGTCACATGATGACTTGTATGTGTTCTTGATTCAGTATGATTTGTTGTATAACTAACAACAGTTACGTGTCGTGTTGTTTGTTTAACAACACGACGTACACGACTACGTCCATCACCGATAACAACCATAGTTGGACCTCCACCTCCGCCACTACCGTATTTTATAAATGGTATATCCGGTTCTGGCATCTTTTTTCTTTTGGAATTTGGTTTTTTTTTGGTTTGATGTTTTTCTTCTATTTTTTATTTAAATAAATAAAAATCAATATTTACAAAATTGTCTTCCTTCTTTTTTCTGATAGAAAGTCTATTCGTTTTGTATTTTATATATTTTTTTTTGGTATTTTAGCAAAACATTATTATTTGTCTATTCTGGACGATATTTGTTGTTGTTGATGTTGATTTAACTGATTTAACAATTCTATTGTAAATTTTGTTGCTCTGAATATGAAGAAAAATACAACCACTATTTGTCACACACGATTGTTTCCCCTTTTTCTTTGCGATTTATTATTATTTGTTGAAACGTCTTTTCTTTTTTCGTTCTTTTTACTCTTTATCTATTTTCTCGTATTTCGTTCTTCTTTTTGTTTTCTTGTTGTTGTTGTTGTGTAGTATTTTTCTTGCAAAATTTAAAAAAAAAACAACAAACAAACAACAAATTCAGCGAAAAAACAATAGTTGACACTATTAAAGAAGACGAAGAACGGTGGAGGATGAAAATGTTGTAAGAGAAAAAAAGAAGAAGAATAATCGAGAAGAGACAACACGACACACACAGCAACACACACAAAACCAAAAAAAAAACACTCTCACTCAACTTATCCAGTCAAAGTCAACTAAAATAATACATTATTATTGTATTAATTTATTCTGTATTCTGGTTGTTATTATTGTTGTAGTTGTAATTTAGTAGACAAATAATTTGCATAATGTTGTTTTACACATATACAAATAGCACATACACATGCATTAAAACACACACGACATCGATAAATATATAGAGTAAAGGTGTGCGATAATGTGTATGTATTTTTTTTTTTTGTTTATTTTATTTCGATAATCTTATAAGATTCTGACATGATATTGATTATAACGTCAGAGTCAAATATATGTTCGTTTTCGATTCTTTTAAATATTTTTAAAACTTTTTTTTAAACTTTTATTCTTGTTGTTCTTTAAAACTTTTTTTAAAACTTCTTTTTTTTGTTCATAAATGTCGATTTGTTCGTTTCATTTTTTTTTTGGTTGTTCTTTACTGTTTCCTCTTGTTTTCCTTCTAGTGAAAACAGAGAGTACGATTCTTATTTTAATTAACGATTGTGTCGACACAAAAATAATCGATTATTTTACTTATTTTAAAAAAATAATCGTATGACTTGAATTTTCATTTTTATTTTTTTTTTGCTTCAGAAGTAAAAAAAAATTGTCTTTTTCGTTTCTTATTTAATCCTCTATAAAGAAAAAAGATACAAAATAAATAACAAAATTTGCATTAAGCAATTTTGTTGTTGACTTTTATTGTTATTGTTTTTTAATCAAACTGAATTATTTCATTTTTCGTTTAGCAAGAATACAACAACAGCAAAACAATAAAATTAAAGGTCAAAGCGAAGAGGGAATGAAAAAGAAATATTCTGATTTTAGATTTTTTAAACAAAAATCGTATTTTTTTTCTTTGTTTTTTTTTTTTTTTCTTTTCTATAATTGTTATTGCTTTGTTCTTTCTATCGCTTGTGTCTTTATGATTTAGTTTAAATAGACTTGCTGATGGAGAAAAAAAAAACGTCAACCCACATTTCATATTATTTTATTTTTAATACTTTTGATTGAATTGAAATTGAGAAACTAGTACAATATTATTGTTGTATCTATAAAAAAAAAACCAATAGACAAAAAGAATAGGTACACAAGAATACATGTAACAAAAAAAAAATATTATAAATGGGAGAATAATCAAAAACAACATAGAAAAAAAAATATTATAAAGAATGAAAAATGGAATTTCCCACATGTACAATGACTGCATGACTTCAATTAAAATATATTTTTTTGTTTTAGAAATAATAACAATAATGAATGTGAAACAGAAAAAAAAATGTCATTACATTTAAAGGTTTTTAATCTTTTTAGTACACCTTTTTTGTTATGTTTAAAATCGAAGAAGAAGAAACTCAAAAAAATATGAATAATTATTCATACTTTTCCTTTTAATTTTAAAATGAAAAGAATAGATTAAGTGAAAGTTGTGCTTAAAGTGACCTCTTCATTGAAGAACTAAACTAAAGTCCGTGAAAGAGTGAAAAGAGTTTTTTTCCCCTCAAATATCTTGAAAGGCAGCTGGTCACTTTGTAGTGTTATATCCTATAGAATTAGTAAAGACACACGATAACCAAAATAAATAACAAAAAAAATATGGACGCACGCGCTCATCATTAATTTAGTGTAGACAACAACCTTGATGCACTTTTATTCATGTTGTCTCGTCTCATTCTTGAATTTATTTGTTGTTGTCTGTTTCGGTGATTTGTTTTATCGTTTCTTCTAAATCAAGAAAAAAATCAATAAAAAAGAAGAAGAAGAAGAAACAATAATCTATTCTGTCAAGTTAGGTTAACGACACAAAAAACAACAAACTAGAAACAATAAAAAAAAACAGTAGATTCAACCAACAACCAAAAAAAAAAAACATTTAGTCTTTTTGTATAAGTTAGGAAGAAGAAACAAATCAATAATTCTACTTTATAAATCAAAGAAATAAAGATAAAAACAACTATCATTTATTTTTTGCGTTTGCATAAATAAATACAGCACGAAGAAGTATAAAAAAAAAACTTAAAATCGTGTTACTTTTATTTTATGATCGTTTTGACTCTTCTTCTTCTTTTCTTAAAAAAGTTTAAAATTTTGAAAAAAACAAGAAAAAAAAACAACAACAAAATGTTAAAAAAAGAAAAAAAAAAATTATGCAAGCCGGAATAAAATAATAAATTTTTGATTCTTTTTGTTTCAGTTTTTCTTCAAATAAATGTTGTTCCTCTCTGTTTAACAAAAAAAAAACTGTACAAATTAAGGTGTAGGTGTTAAACTTTTTAAAGTTAAATCAAAAAGTTAAACAAAAGAAATCGACTTTTTTTTTTTACTGAAAATGATAAAAAGAAAAAGAAAGAGGAAAAAAACGTAAAATGTTGAATTTTGGACTTTTTGATTTTGACAAAAGTCAAAGCAACAAATAAAAAAATTGGAATGTTTATTTTTCTTGTTAATTTTATTTTGTGAAAAGAAGCAAAAATATAGATTTTTTTCTGTCGTTTTCTTTAAGAAAAAAAGTACAAAATTGTTGTTGTTTTTCTTTATCGTGAATTAAATAAATAAACTCGTAAAATTAACACAATTTTTTTTTGGCTCGCGTTTTCTGTTTCAATAATTTAAAACGAAAAATTAAAAAAAAAAATTCGAGGTCGAAGTCCAGAGTGTGGCGTTACAAATCGAATAAATCCGGAAATTATCTCTTTAGAATTTTTCAATTTTTTCTTGTTTTTGTTGCTGTTGTTGTAGGTACACTGGACTGTCTTTTGTTAGAATTGAATTAAATTAACTTATGTAGGTTCACCAATTTACATGCTTTCAGCTTTAATTTAAACGATCATTTGATTTTTGGTTTATTTTTAAAAACGAGTTAAAGTGAATTTTTTTTTTGAATTTAAGTTTTTTATTTTAATTCCATCTCTTTAATTCCAACTTTAATCAACGTAACAGTAAGCGGATAATGAATGACTAATCTTTAATCTTCATTCTTTACTTTCATCCCATTCGATCAGATGGTAAAATTCTTATTTTTTTCTTTCGACTGTTTGATTTTTTCCATTAATAAATTTCTGATTCATACACAACAGATTTTTATTTATTGCTAATTTTTCCACCTTGTCAGAATTGAAGTCAAAATGTAGGTAAATAATTCGAAGGTAATGATAAATTCTAACTAACTTCAATTTAATTTTATCTAACTTCAATCAAACTAAAATTTAAACACATTTTTATGTATTCCCAACAATTCATCAAAAAAAAACTAAAGTCGTTAAATTAAAAAAAATATATATTAAGTAAAAATTGATAAAATAATTTCCAAGAAAACTAACACAAAAATTTTTTTTTTCTTTAAAAACAAAACTTTAAAAAACAACAACAAAATGTATTGTTTTTTCTCAGATTCGTTTCGTATAAGGTACGTAAGTACGTACATTTGTACGAAATAAAATGCGTAAAATGTTTGCCTAAACAATATTTTAGTTACACTTTGATTAATTAAAATCCAACAACAAACAAAATATTCATTCGTTTCAATTGATTTGTTTTTTCTTGGAAATTTTTTATTTTAATCGTCGGTGATTATTTTTTTTTTTGCTACTTATTACTTCTTCTCTTCTTTCTCTTTTCATCACCCCTCTAAAATTTTTTCTTAATAATTTCGATAAGCTAAATTCTCGTGTAACAGAAAAATATATTGTGATTATGTAACCGGAATATTTATCATCATCCTAATCTACCAACAAAATAAAGAAAAAAATTCATCACCGAACATGTAAAGTTGACGATTGACCTTCTTCATAAAAAAACAAAAAAAAAAAAAACAAAAACAGAGAAAAAATAAAACCCAAAATTAATTAAAACAAAAATAAGTAATACATTTTTTGGTTCTTTAAATTATTTGTTATTCTTCTTGTATTTCTGTGTTTCTCTTTTTTTCTTTCTATTCTTTGCAGAGTGCCAGGAGATCATCAATATTATTTCCTTCTACAAAATTAAAGATAATTTTTCTTTCCCCATTCCCCCCTTACAATTCGACAGAATCAGAGAAAAGTTAAGAAATAAATTTCATAACAATTGAAATATAAAAATTTTTGAAATTGAATTGAATATCTTTTATTTGACGTGTGTGTTGATACTTTTATTATTTGACCACCACAACTATTTTTTTTTGTTGTTGTTTATTCTTGACCGGTACAAACTGATTTTGTATTTTATTAATTGAATTTGACGTTTCAAAATTTTGATTTGACAAGTTCCCTCCCATCCTCCAGCGTTGGACAATCGTATAAACAATTTTTGTTTCACATCAAAAACACACAAATATTTTATTATTTTACCGCAGACATTTTTCAACAATATAAAAAAAAAAAAACAGAAATCAAAAACACGAAAAAGTAAACAATTCTGTGAAAATTTTATTAAAAAAATGTTATTTTCTTTAGGGTTGATTGATAGACCCAACAAAAGAGACGGAAAAAAACAAACGAAATCTAAGAAATCATAGAAAGACGTTTGAGGATGGTTGGTTGACTCCTTTATGAGTTTTGTTTTTAGGAAATTAAGTCAAGGTCGTTTATCAAGTGATTCAATTCTAAAGCTTAATCGGGCGAAAAGGGCGTAACTGATTCAATTCTACGGAATAGTTAAAAATATGAATTGTAGGTATTCAACTGATAATTTTTTAAAGAGCAACAACAAAACAAAAAGATGCCAATTTACATTCAAACAGAACTTCACCTTCTTCATCATCATTTTGTAGTGTTCGTTGAATATTATGAATGGGATTGTTATGAATGAAAAAAAAAAACAAAATAAAATCATCATAATTTATCATGAAAAATCATTAAAGCATAAAAGAAATAAACAAAATAATACAACAAGAACTTTTTATTCTTTATTGCCTAATAAGTAATTTTTTTAATTTATAATTCTAAGTATAAAAATGACGAATCAACTTTGACGAATTTTACAAACTTCCAAAACAAAAAAAAAAAACGAAAAAAAAGCAAAAGGAATAAAAAAACATCACAAAACTCATACAAATGCGTACAAATGTCTGTTTTTCTTAAATAGAAATAATTAAGTATGATTAACAACAACAATAATAAAAATAATAGAAACAACTGAAAAAAAAAAAACTAGCCAGAGCGAAAGAAAATTAAGACGAATAAGGTAGGAGAGGCGACTTACTTCCTACGTCAACTAAAAATTCTATTTAAATTATTGTTATTATTATTGTTGTTGTTACGTTCATTGTTTTTCAAATTTCTTGTTGTTATTATCTTCTTCTTCTTCTTTTTTCGTTAATATTGAATCTGGGCTTTTTAGCTTGCATGTTTCCGTATTTATTTGGCCTTTGTCTGTGCGCCTGTATTTTGTTCTTTTACGTATCTTCCTTCATCAGATTGAACTTAACCCTCTCACGCTGGAGGTTTTCAAAAAATGAAATTGTTCAAAATAAAAAGAAGACGGTTAGTGGGATTATTTTTTTTTTTTTGTTGTAGAAAATAAATTCATTTGACAAGATTTGTTTTTGTCTATCCGTTGTTAGTGTTTAACAAAGACTGAACTTTAAATTGACCATTGTTTCACAGTTTAACTTTAACAACTTTAATTTATTCAAAAAAAAAAACAACTTTAAGACTTCAAATTAAATTTTGTAACACAATTAATTGATTCTAGAAGTTAAACTTATGTAAACTGAACGAAAGTAATGTTTTAACTACCTCAAATAATTTTTAATGTCATATAACCTAATTGGGATGTTGTCGTGTTAATGTAACATTGAAATAAGTAAATTAAATATACAACTGTCCTGAAACTTTGATTCGAAGAACTATATTGAGAAAATAATGTTTTAATTAAAGTAATTAGACTTTAACTGACGTCACTTAATTCGCATTTAAAAAAATAATTAACTAAAATCAAATTTACTAAAGAACGACATGAAATTAAGTAGGTTGTTTCATTCTATCCCACACACACAAATACATGTTAAATTCTTATATAATTACAATAACAACAAAGTTCATTATTAATCTTTTACTTGCATTAGATCAGAAACAATAAAAGCAAAAGTTCATTTACATTCATTTATCATAATTTAAATCCAATCTTTAAAAATTTAAATATAAATAAAAAGTTCATTAAAAGTTTACCCGAGCCACTACAATGAAAAAAAGTTCGTCCATTGATTTATTGTAAACTTATTTTAAGTTTTCTTAACTTTAAGTGAAGTGGCTTGAAGTCATAAGTTCGCATATGCGTGATTAGATCAATACTAAAAAAATAAATAAATTAGAAACAGCAAAAAAAAAAGTGTTGTGTCACGTGTGATCGTTGTACAGGAATAAAAAAAAATTTGTAAAAAGATGAAAGATGCCGCCGGACTAACAACATACAGAAGACGACAATAGAGAAAGAAAAAGGAACAACAACAAATTACGATGGAATTGAACAATGACTTAGAAAAATTAGGAAAAGAAAAAATAAATTTAAAATTTAAATTCAAAAAGAAACAACAACAACAAATAATAGTAGAATAATGAAAAGTAAAAATAATTTTTAAACTCTCTCGGTACAGTACAGTCCACCAATAGAAGAAAAAAAATGATTTCAAATTGACTTTCCAAAAATGGCGATAAAAAAAAACTTTTTGATTAGATTTCGATTTCTTTCTTTCTTTCTCCTTCTATGATTTATTTATCGAATTAAATTTTATAGCAATTTTTTCTTAGTCTTCACTTAAGTTTCTTGCAATTAAATTGTTGAAGAAAAAGTAGTGGAATGGTTTCTGATCGATCTACTTGTTTTTGTCACTTTTGTTTTTTACACACACAATAGACAATTGAATGAACCGGAATATATTAAAGAAACAAAATTCAAATTTAAATAAAAAAGTGTTTGTGCCTTAAACATTCACATAACATTAACGATAAAGCGTTAAAAATGATGTTTTATAAATTAATTCAATCTTTTAAATGTTAAACCTGAAAAAATATTTTTAGTTAAATCAGTTCAAATCAAAAATCTAACAATCCCAAATTGACCACAAGCAAAAAAGTTATGATATTTTCTGGAAACAACCGAAAAATAAATATTCTTTAAATTCATTTCGTGGCTTTCTTTTTATGAAATGGTTTTCCCAGAAATTATAAAAAAACACGTTGCATCTTTATTTTGTAAGAAGTTTTGAAAGAAAAAAAAAACAACAGAAATTATCAAAAAAAATTTCTGGTTTTGCTTTAAATAAAATTAAACCAGAATTTTAATAGAACTACTCCAGCACAATTATAAGGTCAGATTATCTCAGTGGTCACATTTATTCTTCTCTTTCAAAACAATATTTGCCCGTTCATAACATTTTCCTTCAGAATATTTCCCCTTTCCACAAATTTCTTTTGAGTCCAAAATTGAAATCGAAAATCTATAAATCATAGAATTGAATTCAAAATTAAACCTAGACAAATTAAACATAAATAAATTCTTAAAATTTATTTAAAGATCGAGTGAAAGATTTGAACACACATAACCTTCCCACTTTAGTTTAATGCCGGTCAAAAAAAAAACAAAAACAAAAACAAAAACAACAAGATTCCACCTGTCAAAAGAGACACGATGAACAAAAATATATAGAAAAAAAAATTATATCTGACATTTTAATCCATTAGAGGAATTCCGTACGTCCCTGGTCTTACCCGGTTTTGATCAAAAACAAAAACTAAAATTCAAATCATAAAAATAAAACGACAACATTCACTTTCGATTTCTGTTTTCTTATTTTTTTTTATCTTTCTCTCTCTCTCTATCTCTTATTGTATCTCTTTCTGTCTCATTCGTTTAATTATGAAAAAAAAAACATACAACAACAGATTTGTTTTTTATGAATTGATTTAAGTTAATTTTTTAATTTCATCTTTTATTTTTGTTTTTCCCATAAAACAGTTTAAAGATTTTCAAAGAAATGAATGAGAGACTCAAAATTTATATTAATAATTCCATCTCTTGTCTACAATTATTTTATGAATGTGTTTGTGTGTAGACATTTATATTGAATTGTGTATACTGGAAACATTTAAAAGGGTCAACCATATATATTCATATCTTTATTTTTTTTTGTTGTTTCCAATGGACAAGTGAATTCAAAAAATTGTTAATTTATTTGTAGTTAAAAAAAATTGGTTTTATAGAATTTAATTACGATTGAATCTCTAAATCAAAGATTTGATCAACATTTTGATCACGTTGACTTGAATTTGAGGATAGAAATTTAAAACTTTGGGTATATTATCACTAAACACAAATTTCAAAATAAATAAATTGTGAGCGAATCACAAATATTGCTCTTTCTTCCTCGTTACAAATTTAACTAAGTATAATTTTTTTTCTCTATTCGGTTCGTTTCTTTTTCAACCAACAAAAAAAAAAAAAAATTTAAATTAAATAATTATGTAACTGTTTTCTTTTTATGTTTTTCTTTTAACAAAACTTCTTTTATTTATATTTTTGGTTTTTGTGGTCATGGCGTTTGTATGTTTTTTTCTTAATTTTTTTTTTTAAATTATAGAAAATAATAAAGCACACAAATGACGCCATTTTGTGTTTTTAGTGCATGAAGAACAGAAAACAACAAACAAGACAAAAAAAAAAAAAGAAAAATTTAAGTGAAATGAAAGAAAAAAGGAACTACAAAAAAAAAAAACAGAAATTGGATCATAAAAAAAAATGGTGTTGTTGTCACTGCTGCTATTATTTTGTTGTTGTTTGATAGATCAAAAATAAAAACAAAAAACGATGACATCTTTTTTTGTTCTTCTTCTTCTGTTCTTCTTAATAATTTTTTTTCGATTTTTACACAAAATTGGAAAAAGTATAAAGTTTTAGCCTTCATAATGTGACCACTAATTTCAGTTAGTCTCTGGAAAAAGTACTTCTTTTTACTTTGTTTGAGTTGAATGAATAAATTCATTAGGAAAATTACTTTCCTTTGTTCTCAATAATTTTGGTTTCACAATTTAAAAATTTCGATTAAAAATCAATTTTCCTCAAAATTCCAAATTTTACGGAGAAATATTTAAAAGAAAGAAAGTAAAAAAAAAAGTTTAATTAAACAAATTGTGTCTGTTACGGTTAAATTAGGGCGAGACAGATACAAAGAGAGAGAGAAAGAGAGAGTAAAATTCGATTTGTTTATTTTTCACTTTTTTTTTGTAGAAATCAAATTAATTTTTAATAATTAAGAAATAAAAAAAAAAGAAATTCAATCAAATTAAATTAGATCGATTTAATCGGTAATCGATTAAGTAAAAATTTAAGAAGAAAAATATACCCAAAATTACGTCACCATTTTTTTTTTTGCAACAAAATTTTCAATTAAATTTTGACTGAATTTGTATATTTTTTTGTGGCTACAAAATTTAAGCTAAGCAGGTAATTAATGTGCATCTTCCGTCTTCTGTATTTTTGTTTTTTTTTTTAAGCTTTTTGCTTTTATACAATCGAAAAAATTAGAATAAACAAATAAACATAAAAAAATCAGACAAAAGCGTAACTTTTCGAAGTTATGTTTTTCTTGGTTGGTCTTTGAATCTACTTATAATTCGAATGGTTTGTCTCATTAGATAAATTAACCGTAGTTAATTTCAACTAAATCATAGAATTCTCACATAAATCGGATGTCAATAAATAAAATCAAATAACAACAACAACAACAACAACAACAAAAATTTAAAAACCTAAAAATCCATAAAATCTAAACAAAAAAATAGGTTGGCTTATTTCTTTATAAAGACGTACAGAAAAAATAACCGACATATTTTAGAGTCATCGAATCGGACATGACACGGTTAAACGAACAAAAAAAAAACACAAACGAACAGTAACTTTTTCTTCGTCTTCTTCCGACTTGTGTCTTTTTTAGTTTTTTGGTCACAACATTTAATCAGTACATCTCTCTCTTTCACTCGTCGATAATTTTTAATTGAATTTGGTCAAAATAAAAACTCTTTATCTTTCCCATTCTCTTTCTGTTCAATAAACAATTTTAATTAAATTGTCAATTATTTCGATGATAAAAACACACACACACACATACAATTTAAATATAAAAACACATTTGTTGTTTATTGCACTTTTTTTTTGTTTTTGAAACAAATAAATTAACAATCAAAAGAGAAATACACCTGTGTGCCACTAGATATAAAAAAATCTAAACAACAAAGTAAAAAACAAGAAGAAGAAAAAGAAGAAAGAAAAAAATGTCGACCAAGTAACAGCAGTATGTTTAGTATACTATTCGCCTAGTTTTTTTTTCCCCATTTAATACAATAATTAAAATCTTGAATGATTTATGAATAAAATAAAACATACAAAAAGATTCTTATTAAATCAAAAACGATTTAAACATTTTCTATTTTTTGTTGTTGATATTTATTTTCAAAAAGAAACAATTTAACCGACGATTAAGATGCGCGTGGTAGCGGAATTTTTTTTTATCGAAATTCTTTCTTTTTCTATTTTGATGGTCGAATAATTTTCTGTTTTTTTTTTCTAGATTTTTCTTTTTAATCTTACACAACAACAATAATACGAAGCAAATGTTTAATTTTGTATAGGTTTTGGATTCGGAAAAAAATATTTAATAATTGAATGTACAATTCTCGAATCTCACACACACACACACAAATCCATAATCATGAGTTGGAGGGAATGAGATAGACAATAAGAAACCCGCATGAATGAACAGATAATATTTAATAACATTTTTATGTTTCTTATTTGTACTTAAAACTAACAACAACAACAATAACTTCACAATGAACCAAACTAACAGAGAGACACGATAAATGGATGAATTAGTGCGAAGTAAAGCCAGAAGAATAAAACAAATATAGCACAAAGATGCAAAGACAACTAAGAATGTAGGTCAGATGAAATGAAAATTCTTTTTCTTTGTATTGTTTGGTAAAAATTTAAAAAATTGAATTTTGATACAATTAATTGTTTATGAAAATGTCAAGACATTTACCGTTTTCCTACTGAATTATAAAACGATTTTTGTCAATTGAATAAAGAATTGGTTAGTTCTTAACTCTGGGTCTAGTGGAAGTTGATGTTTTCAGTTTGATTTCTCCCATGATTTCAGAATGTAATGAATTCTATTTTCTTACATGAATTAAATTCTAATTGAGATAACACAATCCACTGACTTCCTTATACTTAATTATATTACATAGAATTTCTCCATAAACCTTTTTCTCTCTTCACTAAATAAATATTTTCCTTCGATTTATTTTCCCATCATTTTTTCATTTCAAATTTTATTTTGTGATGGAATTTGATTTGTGTTTGTTGACAAACCCAGATGGAACTTTTAGCTCTTATTTATTTTTTTTAAGAGGAAATTTATGAATTCAATAAAAAATACAAATTCTTATTTTTAGTTTTCTTTTTTCTATTTCAATTTGTTTCAATTCATTAATATAAGTATTTTTATATCGACCATTAATTAATTGAATTTTACCATACACACACACAGTAAACACTTAACATCAAAAATAAAATAAATGGGAGGGGGGTTTGGACTAACACTAGAAGGATGTGAATTATTACGCCCAATTGTTGTCGGTTTATCAATTTATTTAAGTTTTGTAATAAATTTTGATCAAAAAATTATTTTCAATTTTTTTTTCCCAGAAACAATTTTCTTTTTGTTTTTGTATTTTTTTATTTAATTGAAGTTGAAGAGAGATTTATATATTTTATTTTAAAATTAAAAAACAGAAAACAAAAAATGTCATCTTCTATATTATTGTTTCTCTCTTTCTTTCTTCTCATATTTGTTTTATATATAATAAGCGAAGCGATCGAATAAAGATCATGGTTTGAGTCCTTAATAAATGTTTTTCTGATAAAAAATGTGTATCCTTCTAAGACAACGACATCTGTTAGATTATAATCATAACAACTAATATTTCATCTTCCAGAATTTATTACGGAAACGACGATTTAGCAGGTAACTACATATTGGCAAAATCCCTCCTATGCACATTTTAAATATTATATTGTTATTTGGATAGTTCTAGTTCTACTACATATATTCTCAATGCAATCCATCTGGAAATGAATGCGATTCATTTTTGTGTTGACGATATTTCTGAATGCAATAAATTATTTATTGTTGTTTATCGATTATGACCGCTATGCAATTCATTATCCTTTTATCGTACTAAAACCATTAAGACCAAGAAAATAAGCCATGTTTATATTACAGGGGATTTATTCAATTTATAAAATTTTAAATTTCAATTGAATGAACAAATGTCCATTTATTTAAAAAAAAAAACAGAATAATTTCCATTAAGTCCATGAGTGTTTAATTTTTTTCTTCATTTCACAAATTTAATATCATTTCAACAACAACAAAAACAACAATAAAAACAACACCAACAACAAAGCACAAAATGAGAACTTTCGAATTTTTCTAAATAAAAAATTAATAAAAATTATTGATTGCAATTAATTACGAGAGGATTATTATGTTTTTCTCTACCTCTCTCTCTCCTTTCATATGAGTGTAAGAACCGAAACCTTCTTTTTATTTATTAATTTTTCATACATTTTGCACATTGAAGCAAATATTATTTGTTATTGTAATTTTAATTTTTAATTCAAATTCCATACAACTCATCACACATGAATAAGTAAGTATTTTCTTTGAAATATTTAAAAAGTAAAGAAATTATAAAGAAAATAAAGAAAAAATAAATAAAAAGAAAGAAGATGAATTTTGTAAATCTTCATTTAAACATAACGAGATTAGTTTAATTAATTGAAACAAATAAATAATAAAATTAATAAAAGTCTTTCAGAGAAAAAAGAAAGAAAGAACAAAAAAAATAGTCTTAAATAGAGAGAGTGAAAGGGACTGAGTGTTAGTCAGTATAATGTAGAAACGATTAAGATAAAACGTTTCCATTAAAGTAACTGACACAACTACAATAACCCCCCCAAGAACACAAAAATGAAATTCTGAAATTTATTTTAAAAAATCATATTTTTTGAATTAAAATTTTCTCTCGTGTCGGAATAAAATTTTTAAGAAAGAAAAAAGAATTCGTCTGCTTTGACTTATGGACTTGACTTATAGACAAAAAAAAAAGGGATTCTCGTTTGAATTAAAAAAAATAATAATCAAAAATCTAAATAAGAAGAAAAAGTTGTGTTTTCTCTTTTCAAAAGAAAAAAAAAAGAATTCATTCAAATATTCAAATAGAAAAGTCATAATAATAAAATCAGAAAGATAAACAAAGCAAAAAATAAACATAACACAGATAATTTATATAAAACATTTTTTCGTCACTGATGATTTGATTAAAGTAATAAAGTCACGGTTTTGTGAATCTGAAATCAAACAATAATAACAATCATCATCAACATAATCATCATCGTCATCAGTCAAGTCAATCAAGTTAGTCAGGTGAAACCTGACGGTACGTTAGAAAATAATTAAATTCCAATTTTATGAGATTTTTTTTTTTGTTTCATTATTTTGGATTGTTACAAACGCGTACAAGTTTTTTGTCTCGTACAAATCACGTAAACTCATTCATTTTAATTATAAAAAAAACAACAACAAATAATTTTAGATCACAGAATTTGTGTGAAGAAAAATGAAATGAAGAAGAGAAATGTGAAAAATGGAGCGCGCACAAAAAAAATATAAACAAAAAAAAACGAGACTAGAAAAACAAAAATTCGATTCGCTGTGATTTTTGTAGTTGCTGTTGTTCTTAGTTTCTTTAAGTCGAGCTGCTCTGTATGTCACTTTAATTGCATGTATCAGCCTTCAAAAATAATTTAATAATTGCATACAATTACAAAAGATTTTTGTGATTTTATAAAATTTTTGTTGTTGTTTTTCTTTGATAAAAAAAAAACGAAAACTGAAATTTCTTTTAATATTTTTTTGCTTTTTCAAAAAAGATAATTTAGAAAATTACAAAAATAATAATCATAATAAAATGTAAATAAAAACAAGAACAAAAGAAAAGAGAAAGGGGGACCGCCTTGCGCAATCATTGAAAATTTCATAGAAAAAATGTTCAATATCTTCCTTCAACACAATTTCGTTTTTTTGTAGCGTTTTTCATTTTCTCTCTAATTTAAAATTGTGATAAACAAAAATCACAAATGAAAATAAAAATAAATAAAAAACAAAGTAACAACAGCAACGTCTACGTCACACAATCACAAGAATAAATAATAATGGATAGATGGATGAATGGATTCACATCATCACGTTAATTTTAATGTCATCTATATTTTGGCACAAGAGAATTCCCATAAAAACACCCATAATTTCACCCATAAAATTTTCATTTAACAAAAATGTATTGAGGCAAGAACAAAGAAAAAAACATGGTAATTAGATCCATTATTTCAATGTCACACACACACACATACACACAAAAAATATATTTTTTGTTTGCTTTCTTCTGTAAGTTGAACAAACTTTTAACCTTTCGAACTTTAAATGTTTTTATTCTTAAACAAAATATAATTTTTGGGTGTTTTGTTGAAAAGTTTTATGGGGGGCTACTGCTGCCTAGTAAGTAAAGGGGTTTTGATGTGGAGATGGAATAAGAGGTAATTACAAGAAAAAATAACAGCATGAGAAAAGCGAGAGAAAAAAAGTGATGAAATCAAATTTGAAGAAAGAATACAAATGAAATATAGATGAAATTTTTTGTATGGAAGAGAATTTGTCGTTTTTGTTCTTTTCGAAAGAATCAATTAAAAGTTCAATACCATAAAAATCTGCAAATAAGCACAGAAAGGGTGGGCTTTAAAGAATAACATTTCATTTAATCGAAATAAAAATAAACAGAGAGAAAGAGAGAAATTTACACTTTTTAGCAAAAAAAAATTTCAATAAATAAAAAAAAAACGTTACGAAATAATTCATAATTCATGAGATTCACAATCTAAAACCATATAAAAACACAACCAAATGTTAATATTCAAAACAATTTCATAATCTCCTCACCCCTCATTTGTTATTACAGGATTTATTGAGATTTTATTAAAAAGAAATTCAAATTTATTTTAATTTTTATTTCTTCTTTTTTTTATGTTCCGTTCAGAAAATCAGAAAATCAAAAAAAATAAATAAAAGTTTAGAAAATGAAAGTTTAAAGATCAATCCGTCTTCATCTTCTTCGATCGTTTATGTTTTTTTTTTCTAAATCGGAACTTTATTTGGGGATTTAAGAAAACAACAAAATTAGGAAAAAAAAACATCAACAAGCAAAACATAAGAAAGGTTATTAAACAGCAAAACAATGTCTGTATAACATTGTTAGGCAGGTAAAGGTGAAGCCAAACGAGAGTAAGAGGGGGAGAGTAGAGAAAATCGGATATTGTTAAAATAATTCAAAATATAATATAAAATTCAATCGCTTTCACTCCTCATACAGAATAGAAGAAAGAAAAGAAAAGAAAATAAAAATTGGAAAGAAAAGAAAGAAAAAACAAAATGCAAACAAAAAAAAAAACTCTAAATTTTTATTTAAATATGAAAATGACAAAAAATAAAAGCAAAATTCATTTGTTTATTATGCTGTTGTTGTCCTTTTCATTCGTTAATAAAAATTAACTTTAAATTTAAACAAAATGAAATAAACCGAAAGTTTTTTTTTTCTTAATCCAAGATGATCAAAATCGGAATAATCATTGGTTTTTTTTTCTGCGTTGCTATATGCCACAAAAATGCATTTTTAAGACGACAATAACAACAACAATATTACAGTTATGGAATTGAATTGATTAATATAACAACACGTATTTACCGTTAAATCCTACATTGAATCCTGCCGGTGATCAAACATAGGGCACGAATATTTGCGTGAAGAGGAATTTATGATCATCGTACAAGGTCAATGCTTACCCAAAACCAAATATAAAATTAATTATTTGTAATTTGTAAGTGAAATAATGGCACGGAATGTTTATGAGAAGATATTTAAACTAAACGAAAATTTTGAACAATCAAAAAAAAAATTTATACTTTTAGAAAAATTTAAAATTTTAATGAAAATAAATTGAAGTGAAGTGAAGTGAAGTTGAAAATATGACCAGTTTCAAATGTAAAAATTTAAATAAATTACATAAAAATACTTAGGTATACTTAACTTAAGCGGTTTTAACTTAAGTCATACTTAAATTAGAATTAAGTATTAAAATATTATTATTATAAGAAGAAGAAAAAATTGTCACGAAAAAAAAAAAACTTAATAATAATTTGTCCGCTTATTATTTTTTTTTTTACATTTTTACTTTCTTTCTTTTGTGTTTGTCCATCCATCATCATAATTTATTATAAAGAAGACACACTCAAAAGAGAACAAACAAATAAATAAATAAACAATTGTTTTTGTTTCTAATCTTTTCAAAATCTTCTTAAAAAAAACAGCAACAACAAACAATCAAAATAAACAAAAGAAAGAAAAGAATTAGAATAAAGTGCAAGGCGGCGTTTGAATCAATTTAGTTTTAATAATTTTTAAATGACTGAATCTCAAGTTTAGTCACTTGAGAGGGTATTCTAATATTTTTATGCTAATTTTATCACTTAAATGAGAATCTACATCCCTGTCTGTTGGAATAAGTGAAAGGAGATAAATTATTTTAATGAACAAAAATCAATATCCAGGAAGTGATTTTAATTTTTAAGTAAAGTTTCTAAACGAAAAAGAGAGATACAAAATTTTTATTTTCTTAAATCTTACATTTTCATAGAACTACTAGAATCGATCTCCATTTCTTTCGCCTATTTTTATTGATTTTCTATAATTTAATGAAATTTCTTTCTTTCTTTTTTTATTCAAAACAAAAACTATAAAATTATTATTTAAGAAATTGATTTGATCTCATAATGTGGACAAATACAAACACACAGATTGTGAGAGAGGAAATCTATGAAGTATGCTAAACAAAATTGTGTATGTTTTATTTTTATCGCATTTTTACAACAAAATACAACAAACGACAAATTTCTTTTCTTGAAAAATTAAAATTACAATAAAAATTACAAGAAACAAAAAAAAAATAGTTTCAACTGATGATTGTTTTTATTTGTGAATTATTTTAAGGTGAAAGTTCTTATATTATGACACATAAGGCAGAGACACGAGACATTTAAAAACATTAAGGTGAAATGACAAATTACTCTTGGTGGTGGGCTGTTAAGATAACGAGAATGAAAAAAAGGCCATTAAAGTAAAGTATGTAAGTAACTCCCACCCCATTTAATATTTATTTTTCGAAAATATAACGACGTGTGACGTCACGTTTTATCATCAATTCTTCCAATTATTTATTTAAAAAAAAGTTTTCATGTACAAAAAAAAATTAATTAAAAAATTCGATAAAATATTTTCTATTAAAACTGAAATTAATCAATTAAGTTAATAAACCATCCCCTGTAGTTTAGTTGTGTACGAGAACAATAAATTTAATCAATCAAAAAAAAAAACGCGATTAAATTGTGAGTCATAAAACTATGACAATTCTGATCAGTTACAAATATGGCAATGTAATTCAGACACCTAAATTAACCTTTAAATCACATTGAAATACAATACCAAGTCTAATTCAAATCCAACAAGACTCTAATTTAAATCAATTGGGAATGTTTACACTTTTTAAAAAATTAAATTAGAATCTTTTTATAAAAAATTTCTAGTCACAAAATTATCATAGATTATGGTACCTACTACTTGAGAGAAAATTCTTTACACTGACGTTTATTAGTAGTTCTTCAGAGCAAATGGGAAAACTATTGAAGAAATTTTACAAGTGCAATTGTCTACTTTCAACTTCTTACCTAAGTTTAAGGAATAACAATTAGAAAAGTTATCTACTTAATTTGTGTGTCCATTCATTAAAACTACTAAGTGGACTTGTATAAAAAGAAAGTGTACCTTCTTAAAATTAGGGTAAGTTGTTCGTTTATTGTTGTTGTTTATCTTTTGTTCATGAGTAAAACAAATCACATTTGGTTGATAATTATGTCCATCATTAGGATAAGCCATTTGAGTTGAAATAATTACCTAAGGTAATTATTTATTGTTACTTTTAGAAAAGTTTAAAGAGTCAGCAACTCTAACTAAAGAGTAGTTAATAATTATAATTACGTGTAATATTTATTTATAAATAAGAAAAAAAAATTTTTTTTTTTAAACAAAATAGAAAGAGAAAGAACCATAATTATTTATAATCAGAAAGAAAAAAAAGTGTTGCAACAAAAAAAAAAAACAAAAAAAAACAACAAAAATAAAATAATACAGAATACAAAAAAAGTTGTTGTTATTTTGTTTTAAGCGTTGTCGCCATTTTAGGTTTTTTTTTTGTTGTTTTTGCTTTGAATAACAACAAAAAAAAAAACAAAATACAAAATTATTAATTAAAATAAATAATAAAAAAAAAAAAACAAATAAAGGAAATAAAAGAGAAATTTATTTGTTTTCGTTCAATTTTTAGTATTTTTGTTGTTGTTTGAATTGGTTTTTGCCTTGTTTGTTGGGAAATAAAGAAAGAGAGAGAAAAAGAGAGATAAATGTAAATAAATGAAAAGAAAAATAATAAACAAAAATAGAATAAAATAATAAAAAAGTGTGTAATAATTCAATCTACTGTTTATTGTTGTTTTTGTTAGAAGAAGACGGAAGTAAAAATGTCGGAAATCAATTATTGATTCAACATTTAAACTCTCTGTTGCTGTTGTTGTTTTTTTTTTTTCATTCATTTTATTTTTATACAATAAGAACGTGTATTCGTATTCCCTACACTCTCTTTGGGAATTAGAAGAGTAAGTATATTTATAATATTCCATTTATAGTCCATTTATAGATAATTCCCCCCACCCTCAACACTAATTTCATTTCTGGAATTTATTTTTGTGCATCGATGTTGTGTTGTTGTTTTAGTAAGTTAATATTATTTCAGTAGCAGTTATTGTTGGAATCTAAATAAATGTAATAAATTTTTAGATTTTACTAATTTGATTTCGTTGTTGTTGATATATTCTCATCTTAGTACAAACTACTCTGTAGATGATAATTAAGAGAAATAACGATAAGATAAGAATAACAAAATATATAAAAACGCTCCAATTCAATCAAATAAAAACAGAAGAAGAAACACAAAACTAAACAATTTCCTTATTTTAAAATTTCAGTATGTATATTTCTCTTCTTCCCCTGCCCCTTCCTAACGTTGTTTTATTTTTAATATATGTTTTTTGTTGGTTGTATTTCTTGATGAAAAAAAAAAAACAATAATCAAAAAAAGTTATTTAAATTTAATTTAAAACAACAACAATAAAAAAAAACGGAATGATAAAAATTGTGGAGAATATATTCGAAGAAGCTGTTTAAAAGATCACATTAAAGATCATCTTTTAAGCGATTTATTAGTGATGTGATTCTTTTTTATTTTTTTTTGCTTATTTTAAAAAATTTGAAAAGTAAAAAAAAAAAATTAAAGAAAAAAAAAACGTTTTTAAAACAGCAAAAAAAAAAAAAAAACAATAAACACACAAAATAAAAATGTCCTTCGAGAAATTGTAGATTTATTTATGTGTTAAATAAATAAAATATAAATGAATGTAGTTAAGTCACTTTTTCTTCATTTAAATAAACACACTTAAGTCGTTTTTTTTTCTGTTGTTGGTGTTGTTGTTTTTATTGTTGCCGATCTAAAGTCAACACCAACAGAAACAGACTTAAGTTGACACATTTTTTTTTTAATTCAAGTAAAAACGTCACAATAAATTAATTTAAGAAAAAACTTCTTTAATTTTTTTTTATTAAATTTTCACTAATTTTTATCTCCTTCTTCTTCTTCTTCATCTTCTTTTTGTTCCTGATTTTTCTTTAATTACATTGAATTTTTTTTTGGTCAGAAACTATGAACGAGAAAAAAGAAGAAGAGGAAGGAAAATGATGAAGACGGAAGTTATGAATTTTTATTCAAGTAACAATTCTCTCACTTTTTTCCATATTAATTAATTTTGAATGAAATTAAATTAATAAATAAAAAAAAAACCCCACACAAGAAAGAAAATCACCTTTTTTTGATTAATTATTAAAGTCTTTGGTAACTCACTATAAAAAAAAAAAAACAAAAATAAACAGCACTGTAGGTACAGTACGTACTTTCAATTGAATTCAATTGAAGAGCGAAAAAATAATTGCGGATTATTCTGCGATCGTCACGATCTCGCGTTTATTCAAGAACTAACTTTTACACTGTTCCATTCGAATGGTGAAAAAAAAAACTTTTGAATTTGTTTTTGTTGTATATTTTGTTTCGCTAGTTTTTGTTTTATTATTTTCAGTTGTTGTTTCTCACTTTTTTTAAACAAAAACAACAGAAAAATACTGAAGAGTAAAAGAGACAATACTCTGTTCGTTTAAGAACAAGAAAAAAAAGAAAAGAGAAAAAAAGAAAACTATCATAAAAACAAAATTGTTTTTATTATTATACATTTTTCTCTTTCTTTCAACTACCAACATTTTTTTTGTATTTATTTCAAAATTATTGTTGCCTACTAGGTTTTTTATTACAACCAAGTGATAATATGTTATATGCTAATGTGTGCACTCTGTGCATATGTGTGTATGCATGTGCACGTATGTACCGTTGTAAAGTAATATTATATTTTATATAAAAGATATAAAATATTGATTTCTCTTTCTAAAAAGAAGAAGAAGAAGAATACGATTAAAAAAAAGAAGAAAATATAAAATAAAAAGAAAACAAAAACAAAATAAGATAAAAAGAGACAAAAAATACATATATATGTATATATTTATCTCATTCATATTTTATGTAATAACATTAACAACAACAACAGAAAATAATAATTTTAATTTATTCAAATTTTCTTATATGAAAAAAAAAATGAATTAAAATTAACAAAATACATTGGCAGTAATTTAATATAATGATGTAGTATTGTCTCTTTCTACCATCATAATATTATTACAAATACGACCGAATGAAATGATTAGAAAATATAATTTTATAATAAAAATGCAATTTTTATTGTGTGGCTGTTGTAATTGTATTAACCAGTAATACATTGTATTCAGTATTTGTTGTGCAGTTGTATTGTGTGTCGCGTGTATGTGTGTGGTAATGTAGGTAATTACTGAGACTTTAATATTAATTAATGTCTTTTTGAAATTGATATTTATTTTTTTTTTATAGCAATAAAAAATTAATAGAAAAAAAATGGCATTTTTATTGAACGTTTCTATTTTCTTTATTTGCTTTAATTCTTAAAATGGGAATTGATAAATTCAATCATGTAAAAATTTATAACAAAAATAGACGATAACGTAAGAGGTTGGGTGATGGATTCCTGACTATAGTAAATTTCAAATCTTAGAATTCTGTGTAAAAAATTTCTTAATTGAAAAAAAATCGTTAATCTAAGCGCCATTCACGTTATCTGAATTAATTAATGTAGTAGGTAAGTAGGTAGCTTGCTTTACGTTAGTTTTTTTGTTCGATCTAAATCAAGACTATAAAAATTCTGCCATCAACCAACAGACATTGTCAGAGTAGTAAGATTCGAAGTTTTGACGAAACGAAATGAGATTAAAATTTATATCGTGCAATTTTAGTTTCTAGTTACTACAATCTAGTGATAAGATTTACTTAAACAAACTTGTTCTCTTCCTTCTCAACCCTGTATGCTCTAATTATAAAGAGCAATAAAAATAAAATAATCTGAGATCACTAATAAAGTCTCTTTGCGTGTCACAGATCATATGTTTTTCCCATCACATCAATAAATACGTTGTTTTATATAGCCAAAAAAGAAGTTACAAACGTCACGTTCATCCGATTATACACACACAACCGAACACATTTAATAACATCCTAAAATGGTTTGTGTGAGAGTGTATGTATGTGCATGAGATTCCACTTTATAAATGCAATATGATCTTATATCTCACATTTAATCATCCCAAAAGTCAGTTTTACAAAACTATCGTGCAATTGCAGTCAAACAGCCGAATGACTTGAAGTTGTACAATGTTCACAAATGCATTGACAGTTCAGGAAACATAAGAATTAAAAATACGAAAAAAAAAAATTATAAGAAAGAGACAAAGAAGTTGTATTAAATTCTTTTTTGTGTTTGTATTTTTGGATTTTAGCATTTTTTGTCTGTGGGAGGATTACATTACTTTATATATTTTCATTTCTACTTTTAATATTTAAGTTGAATTTTTATTAAATCCAACACAATAATAATCATCATCATCATGTTTGCCTTCAATTAATAAATTAAAACAACAACAATAAAAAAGCAACAAAATGAACATATGTTTTTATTATTGAATTTATGTTACGCGAAGACAACTTTTAAACAGATACTTTTCGAATAGAAGTTTTTCTTCAACTTCTTCTTCTTCATCGTTTTGGCTTTTATTCGATATACATAATTTATATAAAGACATTTCAGTTGTGTAATGGCGCCTATAAAAATTATAATCAAGTTACAGTTTTTTATTTTTATTTTTTTATTCGGTATAAAATGACTTTGAACCAACGACCCTGTAACATAAATGGACTACTTTTTTTTTATTTATTTATTTATTTTTTCTCTTTACACGTCTTACGTTTTATTGTGATATGACATGACGTGACGTAACGGGTAACCAGGTGAACGAGTGTAGGTACTATATATTAAGAAAGAGAATTCATGTAATATCAGATGTGAATGTATGATGAGAAAGGTTAGGAACGTAAAAAGGTCTTCTCTAGGGTCTTCTTAAGGGTCATTTTTCATATGGATTATTTAATTAGATAATTTTATGTAGATAAAATGCGGGTGAGAATTTGTCTTATTTTAATATTATGCAAAGGGTGGGGAAGAGGGGTGCTTGTTGGGATCGGTCATCTCTCATAACATGGCGTGGTAAAAAAACATAAAAGTTGCGTTACACTGGGTTAATTTTTTCATAAATAATTTATACAAAAAATGCTGCACTTTAAAATAGGAGGACAAGATAAAAGACACCACATTTTATGTTTTGTTACGTGAATTTTATCTCTGTGGTTTTAGAACGGGACACGTTATTCTATCCCGCATTTAATTAACTTCTATTTTTTTCCAAACATTAAAAATAGAATAAAATTTGATGATGAGTCAGAAAATCTATTTTCATTGAAAATTAAATTGATATTTTTAAATGAACTTTTTAAGAGAAAAAGTAGCATCTGTTGGAATATTTGATGCACATTTGACTATAGACAATTAATTATTTAAGAAAATTAGTTCATATTAATTTGACAAAGTGTAGACTCATATATTTATTATTTATGATCATCATAATGAACGTCATCATCATCATCATAAAAAAGAGGTGGAAAAATAAAGATCTGATATTCGATATACAGGGAGGAGGTACAGTCTGTCTCGAAAATTTTTCTTTATTTATTTCATGAAACTGACGCTGTTTCTTATCTGATGAATGGAAAATAATAATAATAGTGAAAATTGCATCATTCTGTTGCTTTTATTTATACACAAAAAAAAAAAGTAGATAAAATTTCATTTGGGAAAAAGGGGCGTTTAATAAATTCGCCCTACACTGCATTCAATTTAACGGTATTGCAATTAACTTGTATTTATGTTTTATTGTGTGGGCATCAAATGAAAAATAATTCAATTTTTTTTTTTTTGTTCACATTAAATAATCTTAACTTTATAACAGAAAATAGATACAAAACAAAACACACACACACACACACACAGACACAGACAGAGGTAAATTTCAAAAAGGAAATTGCAAAATTTTGTATTTTGTGCATTTTTTCTGAAATTTCCAAAGTTTGATTATTTAATTTTTTTTTTTTCATTTTTTTCACTTCACTTTACCACACATTTTTATTCGAAGTAAAAGGAAACTAATAAAAAAAATAAATATATTTTTTTTTTCATTACAAGAACAAAAACAACAAAAAGAGAGAAAAAAAAACTAGTCCGAATATTAAAAAGTATAAAAGAAACAAATTAAACAATTAACAAAAAAAAAAAAGTATTAAATATTTTGCGAAATTTTTATGCAGGAAAATAACAAAAAAAAAAAAAAAAAGGTTTGTGTTGATAAACGGCCACAGATTGCAAAATATTTACGGATTAAATAAATGTTGTTAATTATAACAAATCATAATAAACTTGATTGTTTAATTACATTAAGAATAAAACAATTTTAATTGTACACTTAAAATTAACTTAACTTCACTTAAATAATGTTTAATGTTTAAATTTTATATATAAAATGTCAAACAATAAAAAACAACAACAACAATTATACAAAAATAATCAGATGAAAAACAAATTAAAAATTTCAGTTGATTTTTTTTTCTTAATTTTCTCTTTTAATTATTTTTTTTTTTTTCATTTGTTTTTGAATTTTTGATAGAAACAAAAAAAAAATATTTACAGAAGGGAACAAATTTTTTTTTGCATACTAAACGTAGTAATTAACTTTCATTATGTCAACGTCTTATTATTAACTAATCATCATAGATTTGTCTTAATCGTTTGCAAACAAGTAAACAAATTAATAAAGACGAACTAAAGATGAAAAGAGAAGGTCAGAAGGCTTCATGTAATAATTTGAACATAAGAAAAACTTGAACATGCGTTTGTGCGTTAATCATTTTAGTTCAAGGTCTTTAGAATTTTTAATTTAGATTTTAGTAAATCTTCAGTCTTCACATTTTTTTTTTATTAATTCTATTGTTTTTTGAACGCATTCAAATCATTCGTTTTGTATTGTTTCGACTTCCTTTATTTCCTCACTGTGGCGCTTGTATCGTATATGAAAATATTTATAGTTGACATTTTCCAACATGAATTTCTATAATTGCTAATTTCATCAACAATTTAATAATAAATAAGTAATAAGAAAATCTCAATAGTAGATATGTATTTGGTAACGATTATGACGAACTGTCATTTTCTAAATTACTTAATTGCACATAAATTACATTAAACGGTTAATTTTCTCTAAGTAAAGTATTCAATTTATTTATTACAGAATACAGAATAACAGAAATAAAAATCAATAAAATGCCATTATTAAAAATAGCAACAGCAGCAGTAAAGCCAATTGGCAATTATAATTCTGATATAAATTTTTTAAAGCCGTTTATAAATAAAATTATAAGAAAAAAAATTAGAGCGAGACGGCACAACCAGGAGAATTACAAATTAAAAATGGACGATAAAATAAACAAATAATAACGACTTCATTTGTTGTTGTTGTTACTGCTGTTCTTGTTTTGTTGCTTTTTTTCTTCTTTCTTTCTTTTAATTTCGCGTGAAAAGTAAAAGTTGATATTTGACATTTTCGTTGTTGTTGTTATTGTAATACATACCAACATACAAAAGTAAATGATCAAAAATTTACATGTGTGTTTTTTGATTTTGTTGTTGTTAAGTTCTTAAAAAAAAAAGAACGAAGTATTTTGAAAAAAAAAACTGAATTTAATTATAAAAAAAAGCCGTTAGATGTCAGCAGGTACAGTTAGATCATATAAAATATTGTTACAATTTAATAAAAAAAAAAAAAAGAAGTTGTCGCATTTTGTGGTTCTTTTTTTGTATTTTGTGTAGATTTTGAAAATTTGTTTCTTGTTATTGTTGTTGTTTTTTATTTGAATAAGTTTATTTATTTATTTTTTTTGTTGAACATAACCTAGAATAAATATTTTGTTGCTTTTTTTGCACAAAAAATGTAGTTTTATGGGTTTTGTATTGAGAGAAAAGAAAGAGATAAAGATAAAGATAAATAAAAGAACAACAACAAATTTGATTTCACTTAAGTCTTAAATGATCTTAAGTGTTTTTTTTTCTTGTAAATTAATTAAAAAAATGCTGAATCGATAAAAAAAACTTAAGTCAGAATTCACATCAGTAAAAAACATATTTTTCAAATTAAAAAACAAAATAAAAATAATGAAAAAAAAAAGAAAGGACCTTGCAAAACGTGAGTGCGGTGAAAAAAAAAACAAAAAGAAGAAGAAGATGACGGTTTAAAGAGGTCAACCATTGTAATCTTTCGCGTAAGATTAAAAGATGAGATTCGCTGTAAAAATACTAAAAAGTAAAAAATATTTAGGAAGTGCGAGAGAGACGGAAAAATGATTCATTCATATTAAATTTATTTTTATATAAGAAGAAGAACCACGAAAAAGTAATCAACGTTAAATTTTATTGCAAAACAAAATAAATACAAATAGACGCGGTTTTTTCCGCGTAGTTGATTTTTTGGTTATTTTTTTTTTATTTCCGTTAAAATTCCAACAAACAAAAACTCACTAAATGACTGATGATACTTTTCGATCATATGTCACAGAAAATTTTCAGAAGATTAAAGGCGCGTACGCACGATGACACCATTACCGACTTTATTTTTTCTTCTCATTCTTTCCCTGTTTCTTCTTCATCTTACTCCTCTTTTCTTACTTTGGTCTTTTGTTCTGCTTCTCTTTATTATTTCTTTTGCATTTTTTTAGACCCACTGCCCATCAAAAAAAGGTTTTCCTATTTATGTGTGTGCGTGTGTCTCATCAAAATTCTTATTCTAAAACTGTTCGTTATGCTTTTATGCTTTTTATATGCTCACTTTTAGTCGTATAGATTTCTTACGTTTTTTTTAATCATGATTTATTTAAGATTGATTGGCCTACAAAAACTATATTTTTAACTCAAAAGAAAACAGAGACACAGAGAAAGACAGAGACAGAAGACAGAAAAAAAAACTAAAGAAAGGTTAACTAATTTATCTTAATTAAGTAATTAAGGTTCCAGATGTTCATAAGAAAAAGAAGAAAGGGGAGACATTTTTCTTGTATATTTTTTTTAATTAGGGGAACTCATTAAAGTTTACGTGAATTTAGGGTGAAAGTGAAACCACAAACCAACGATCTGGATGGAGGCGTGGAAAATTAATACCGCAGTCAAAAATTGTAAATTCCTTATTATTCATTTATGTCTTTGCGTCTTTTCGACAATTGTGGATTAGAATAGAAGGTAATTGCAATTACATCAAAAGCTGAGAATCCTCCGTGATCTTTGTGAGAAATCTATAAGTTAACAGTGAAAATTCTTAAAGTAAATATTTTTGGTTATTCCGTGTGCGGTGAACACGGAATTTGTCGATTATCGGTTGAATTTGAACTACAAAATAAACAACAAGATTTTGATAAAGTTTTGAAGTTTGAGTTCTTGTCCTTATCCTGCATTCTGTGAAGGGAATTTGTTTGTCTCGTATTAAGATTTTTGTTGGTGTTTTCCTACGAACAAAAACAATTTAAAATTATGTGAAGTGTGGACACATTTTGATTTACATTAAGTCACTGTTGTTGTTATCTTAAATAATTATTAAGGAGAATTAATTGCATTTAATTAAATAATTAATTGTTTAAAAATTTTAACGCACTTTTGTGGTATTTTATTTTTTCCGAATCATTTTTTTTAATCCGGAAAAAAAATTTGTAAAGACGAAAATAAAATGTAAAAAATTCTCACAATTAAAATTAAATGAAGAAAAAAAAAATACAAAAACATTGATTAACTGCGTTAAGTCTTAAAGCCTGTCAAAAGCATAAAAATCACATACGCGGATATAAATTTTACTGAATTTTTTCTCTGTGTATGAGTGTGTGTGTGTGTGTGTGGTCTCCGGCAATTTTTTTTTTTTATTTTGAGTCTATTTATGTAACGAAAAATACAAAACTATTTGATTATTACTGAGAAAAGTTATTAACAAAAATTTAATTCCATTTAGTAAGATGTGACGACTATATTGTTTGTCGGTGGAATTTAATTTTTAAAATTCTTAATTAATAAGACAAATAATGGGTCAGACTATTTTCTCAGATTCAGAAACTTTTCTTATGTCGAACTCCGACTACTTATGTAAGATACTGTCTCTTCCCTTTAACCATTATAAATTATCCTCTTTTCCCCTTTCTATGAGACTTAATCGATTTTTTGTTTAAACTCAACGAAAACACAACAGTATTAAATTATGAAACTCCAAACAGAAGCCATAACATTTTCATTATGAGGAGGAATTTTAAAATTAACTACTGAAAATGGAGACAAAACTGTATATGTAATTTTATCCTAACAGAATTGATTTGTTTATTTTTTGAAAAAAAAAAAATTCAAACTCAAAACAAAAAAAAAATTGAAAATAGAAAATTTTTTAACTCTTTTTTCCGATTTTTTTTTTCTATCGAATTTTTTTCATTTAACCAAATGTTTTATGTCCGGTTTTTTTTTGGATTTTAATTTTTAACTTTCTTACATAATTTTATTGTTGTTGTTGTTTTATTTTTCTATTCTGGGAAGTTGACGCACTTAAGAAAAAAACTTCGTTTCTCATTCCAGAAATAAAAAGAAAAAAAAAAAAAATGAAAATTCAAAATCTGTTAAAATTTTTTTATAGTGTTAGGTACCCAAAGCAGAGAGAGAGAGAGAGTGAGAGCAAGGACCACCCTTAGTGAATTTGTTAATTCATGGTTGGTACACTTCACTTCACACAAAATAAAATATATTTATACAGAAATTTATTCATAAGTAATAAGATACGATCTTGACCCACATCCTTACATCCTGCCTATGCAAAAACAAAATGGAAACTTTTTAATATGACGTCATATACGTGTGCTTGATCCCCCCCCACTTGACTTCAAATTAAACGCTATTTCTACGTTTTTCTTTGAGGCTGAGAATCACAATCACAATGTTTAATTTTCTTTATTGTTGTTGTAATAAATTTCTATATTCAATTTAGGAAAGAAAACTTTTGTTGCTGAAAAAATTTCCTTTGTGAAAAAGAAAAAAAAATCCATAAAAAAAAGGCAAAATGAAAGAAGAGAAAAATTAGAAGAGAGAGAGAGAGAGGGAAGAACATATATTATTCGACAGGATCTTAATTAACTTTATTAGAAGGTTTTTTTTTTTTGATTTTCTGAAACCACAAAAAAAAATTGAAGCGAAAATCCATTTTGCCAAAACAAAATTCTAACCCAAAATAATTCCCATAAGACGTGTATGTCTTTTCCTAATTAAACCATCTTGGAGATGTCTCAAGAGAAAAAAGAAGAAGAACAAAATGATATAGATACAGATACATGAAGAGGAGAAAAATATAAGATTTTATTAAAATTGAAATTAAATTTGATTTTTGATTGATACAAATTTCAATCGGTTTTCTTTGAACAAATAAATTCGTTTTTTGTACAATTTTTTTTCTTTGATTTCTATAAGAACAAATTTAAACAAAAATTACTGACTCTACTCAACGACATCAAACTGTTTCACTGAAATAAGAATTACACAATTTTGAAAATAAAAAAAAATTGATGAAACTTTCAATTTTATTTTTCAAAATTTTTATTGGATTTTGTTGTTTTGACGACAAAACAAAACAAAACGAAGCATGTTGTTAAGTGGAGTGTGTCGTGCATGATTGAAACATTAAAAAAAGTATATAATAATTTTCCAAATAAGGGATTCAAATCCCTTCCCACGTTACTAATTTTTAAAGTTTTTTTTTTCAAAATTTTGTTCCGAAGACAAAAAGTTTTTATTTTCGATTTTTTTTTTCTTCCTAAATAAATTACATATTAATTTTTTTTTCTGTTGTAGTGGTTGTTGTTGTTGCTTTTATAAATTAATTGAATTTACTTCAATTACCATAATTTATCAGCAAAAAAAAAAAAAAAAGACAAAAGAGAGAAAAAAACAACAACAAAAAAAAAATTCACCACCAACATTTTTCAATACGTATAAATTGTGTGTGGTGTGTACTTCGCTTGTCTACCATTTTTGTCTCTATGTGTATGTGTATATATGTGGGCTCACTGACTAATTAGAAGGGCGTCATTTGCATATTTTTAATTAATCAAATAAAAAAGAAGAATAAAAAAAAAGTAGGAATTAAAAGTGAAAAATGAAGATAAGCACAATAACAACAATAGCAACAACAACAACAACAGAAATTCATGATAATAATAATTATGAGAATTTAGTAATATTTTTTCTATACTAATCGGTTTTAATAAATTTCTTTATTGTTTTAGTAAATTTTTTTTCATCATAATTAAATTTATTAAAAAAAAATATAAAAAAAGAATTAAATGGAAAAAAAAAAAATTGTTGAGAAAACAATTGATTAATGATTTGCAATTAACAAAAAATATTAAATTTCATTTTATAAAATGAAGCGATTAAAATTAAAAATTAAAAAAAAATCAAACGAAGGAAGGAGAAACACGATTTCTGGTGGGTGGATTATTTTCAAATAAAAAAACGCCTATTGAAATAATAGCGTATTAATTATAATTAAAGATTAAAATCAACTAATTAGTTACTTTGTCTGTTTGTTTTAAATTTAATTCAAAGAAAATCAATTAAAAAATCAGTTTTCTTTGGTCATTTGAAAATTTGTAAGAAAAAAATTGAATAAAAATTAAATATCGATAAAGCAGACAAGGTTTGTGTCTATGATATTCTTATATATATTGTTGCGCTATCTTTTTAAAAAATACGCAACTAAGTATAAATATAACTTTGCTAAATAAACTGAAATAAAAATCAATGATGAAATTCCAACAAAAATAATGTTCTTTCTTTTTCTTTATTGCTCTTGTTTTTATTTACCATAATTACACGTTATTAAATAATAATCTCAAGAATGTTCTTACATATTAATTAATAATAAAACTGATTAGTATTAAATTTCATTACTGCGAAAGAAAAATGTTCGGAAAAACACACACACAAAATCTCTAAACTAAATAATATTTTTTTTGTACATGCCATGCCATTCCCCCCATTTCATTTCCCTTTTATAGATTCACCTCTATTTTATTAAAAGCCTATGCCACCCCCAAAATATATCTCATGTTTTGTCATTTTAACGGCTTTCTCCTTATTCCACCAACCACCGACAAAACACACAACGTCGAAATAAACTCATTGTAATTTATTATCACAAAATAGAAATTACTAGACGACGGACTTTTGTTGCCAGCATCCGGTTTTATCTAATTGTTCAAACAAACACAATTTTTAGATTTATATTTTATCAATAGTTTTACGTATTTACTTTTTATATTTCTTTTTTCTTTTGTAGATTGGAAACGATGGATGGATGATGACGTTTAGAAATTTCAAATAATAAAATAAACAAAAGCTAGTAGATTTGATAATAAATCCAAAAAAATAAAATAGGAGATTTTACATAAAATATAACACAGACCCAACCTATACAACTTAAGAATACCGATATAAAACCCTCTATAAATTAACCATTAATTTTTTTTTTTTGGATAATTGAACTACGGGGATCAATACTTAATTGAATATATCCTCTTAATTAATTTCACAATATATTCAAAGGGATTAAGTAGTTTTATACAAAAACATATTAAAGGAGCTAAAATAATGTTTAAGATCCTTATAAAACGATTAGAAAAATTTCTTCAATCAAGAATTATAAACTAACTAAAATGTTAGGGTGGAATTCTAATTTCATCCGTTAGTAATATAAGTAAATTTATATTCCCCTCTCACTCTTATGTTCTCCTTTCATATGTTAAGAGAGTTAAACGTCAATGCAGTTCATCCCGTGAATATTCAGGGTTCACCCTTTAACTAATATATGGTTTTTAATCCATTTAGTACAACATTGACACCACTGAATTAAGTAACTCGACACTATTTCTTTTTTAATCTACAAAACATAAAAAAAAAAAACAGTTTTCCTTTTTCTTTCTTCTTTTTACTTATTGATTTTTATTTTTCATTTTTTCACTTCTTTTTTTCTTCGTGTTGAGATAAATTTCTTTTATTACAACAAAAACAAAAACAAGAAGAAATTATTACAATTTTTCTCGTCTCACATTTTTTTTATTTCTCAGAAAATAAAAAAAAAAAAAACTATTTTTCTTCATCATCATCTTTTTTAAACGTCAATTTACTTCGTTTATTTAGTTTAGTTTTATTCTTACAACATTTTTTCCAGTTTAGACTTTAGTTGGGAAAGAAATAGAATTGAAAAGAAAAAAAAAAAATAAAGTAGAAGAAGAAGAAGAAGAAGGAAAAAAAAAAATGATGAAATTATCTAATATTTATCTTCTTTTTCTTTAAAATGACAGAAAGAAAAGTTATATTCCTACGGGTTCAGGTCAAAAGTCCATCATCTTAGAAACATTAAATAAAATATTAAAAAGAGACAACATCAAGACAGAGAAGAAAAAGAAGAGAAATTAAGATCTTGTCCACAATGAATATAAATTGAAAGAAAAAACAATTTTTAATTCTCGTATAAACCAAAAATATTTTCGATGTTTTTTTGCAGAGTGGCGAAACAATTTGTACAATATGGAATGGCTGAGGAAGAATATTTTTTCATTTTCCTATAATTTTTTTAATTGAATTGAAAATCTCCAATTGGTTGCTGAAAAACTTCATTGTGGACGAACTGTTTGAAACGATCTACAAAATTCAAACACCAAAAAAAAAACAACTTTTTTTTTTGTAAAAAGAAAAACGACAAAAAAAAAACAAAAAAAAAAAAACAAAGTTTATGAAAAAGAAGAAGACGAGAAAAAAAGTAAATAGAAAATAATAATCATTAATATTTTTTTAATTAAACAGAAAGAGTGAGATAGGGAGAGAGAGAAAAAAACGTAGAAGGAAGACGAAGAAAGAAAAACAAATAAAAAAAAAAATCATAAATTTTTTTTTTTGTATTTTTCGTTTATGCAAATTAAGATAAACAGACAAGTACGTAATGGACGGGCGACAATTTCTTTTTCTTCTTCTTCTTAGTGGTGAAAAAACAAACAAATAAATGAAATTTAAAGAATGACAAAAAAGAAAATCTCCAGAGTTTTGCGGCGCCCATTTATTATTTTCTCCTTCCTTCTCTACTTTGTTTTTTTCTCTCTATCGCTCTCGTTCTATCTTTCGATTTTAGAATTAACTAAGTATATTTGAGAGAAACAATTTATTTTTGTGTATTTTCTATTTTTCATTTATGAAACCAATTGAAAAGGAAAAATAAATGAAGGACAATATAAAATATGTTCAATATTTTCAATTCGCAACCACAATTCTGAAATCAATTTTTTTCTCCTCCCATTATATTAAACTCCCCCTATCCTGTTTATCATATTTGTTTTTGACTCTTTCCTATTCCAGTATTTTTTTTATTGAATCTTTCAACCAAGGTCCAATTCACCATACCCATTTTTCCAATCCATTTTTAACATTTTTCTCTCTCATTCCTTCCATATCTAAACCAAAACCTCACCCTCGTTATAAATCTTTTTCCAATTCTCTTAATTAATTGAAAGAAGAAAAAAATCTCAATGGGAAATTTCTTTGTGTTTTTTTGTCTTCGACATTATCAATTTTTTTTAAGTATCTCAACTCTAAAGTAAGAAAATTGTAACAAATTGATTTTTAATCCATTCAAATTACTTCAAATATTCCAAAAATGTATTTTTATTTTATTTCAAAATGAAGTTTAAGCAAATAGATTCGTCATATTGTACGTGTATGCAGTGCACGTATGCGATAGTTTCTGTGTATATGTGACGTCATATTTTCCAACATCTCAGACGGAACAGCAAAGACAGAATTACTGAATAAAAATGAAGACAGTTTTTAATAAAATGTCGAAGGGGAAAGAAGGAAAAAGGAGACAAATCCATGAAGAAGAAAAAAATGTATCAAAAAATGTATAATCTGAGAATGTTTGCTGTTGTTATTGTTGTTGTTTTTGAATGTCAAATTAAAAAACCAATAGCAACATATGGCACATGTGTGTGGTGTTCTCTTACGTCTTCTTATTATTTTTCTTCATCATCATCATCATCATCATCATCATTATCATCATTTTCTTCTTAATCTTCTTCAATATCTTAAGAAACTAAAACCGTACACAGAGAAAGAGAGAGAAAGATATGGTGAGAACGAGAGAAAGAGAGAGAATACTTACATTTTCTTTTAACATCTTTCTTCATCGTTACTTTGAAGACAAAAATTGCAACTATAAAAAAAACAGCAACAAAAAAACAAAAGAAAACAAAACGAAAGAGACGTGAAAAAAGGCGAAAACTTGAAAAGAATAAAATCTTAATAAAGAAAAAAAATGTGAAAAAAATTTAATGAAAGAAAAAATCTAAAAATAAAAAAAATAAATATTTTTAATTCAAAAAAAAAATCTCAAATCTCCTCCTCATCGTTTCTTCTTCCTTTCCTTCTTTATTTTCTAATTATCTTAATGTCAGTATTTTTTTGCTTTTCTAGTCGCGCCTTCTTCTTCTTCTTTTTCTTTTTCATTTATGTTATTTTTGCTCATCTCAAAGTAAAACATAAACATAGAAAAAGTATATGTGATTTGTTTTTGTTTTTGAATCTGAAAATCCCAGTATTTTTTTTTTTTTTAAATTTAAAAATTCACTTTTAATGGGGAAAAACGTAAGAAGAAGAGCCAAGAACCTAGTTTGAATTTGTATAATTAATTTATTATTAAGGAAAAGAGGACGACAAGAGAATTATTATTAAAAAAAATCTAATCTCTGAATAAAACAAATTCTACTGTCTCTCTTACAATTCCAATTCTGAATCCAATCTAATAAAATAAGGATGAAGTGGAAGAAAACTAAAGAAAAACAAAGAAAGACAAGAAGAAAAAAATGAAAAAATAAAATAAAAACAAAAATAAAAAAACCAGCGACATAAGAAGGAAAGAAAAAAATAAACAGAAAGAAAAACCACAAGAAAATGAACTTATCGAACGTGTTGAGGAGGAGGAGAAGGAGGAGGAAAAAGAAGAAGAAGAAGTACATTAATGTATACTTTTTATGCCATGTTAATGTTTTGTTTCTTCTTTTTTTTTTTTTGCTGCTGTTGATGCATTTTGAGATTTTTATGTTTATTTTTCATGCGTTCATGTCGAACTTTGTACTTTTTGTTGTTTCCTTACTATTGTTGTTGGTACTGCTGTTCAACATTAAAGTTAAATTTTAACATTAGATGCACACACACACACATACACAAATCAGACAGACAGGCAGACAAACAGACCGAAGACAGAAATAATATTTTTCTTACATTATTTTGTGTTTGCATGAAACTTTTTTTTTTGTTAATTTATGGAAAATATAAAATAATGATGATGATGACTATAAAGTGATTATTGTTGATTGACAGTTTAAAATTTTAAACTTGTTTCAGTTTTTTAACTTCTTTTGTTTATCGAAGTTATTAATCGATTAAAACAACAACGACACCACTAAATATTTGTGTCAATATTTTTTTTTTCCGGGAATTAAGGATGAATAAATATTGTAAAAATTTATAATTTATGCATTCAAGTGCAAAATGGTTACATAAGAAGGAGAAGGTACCATTTCTTGGAATAATTATCATATGCGAGGGATCAAAAAAAAATGTAAGTGAGGTTTAGTTAAGAATAAAAGAGACAAACTATATCCAGAATATCGAGAATAGGTTCCCAGCACACGATTGTAATGTGAGAATTAAAAATATCTAAAGATCCATTAAATGGTTTTGTGAAACTGGGTACTATTTAGTATAAGGAAAATCCATACTTAACTTTTGTATTGCAAATGAAAATGAACACAACAATAATCAGCTGCTCTGATCAATTTTTCATCAGGATTATTTGTGTTGACCGGATTTTGTGTTGATTTATTTTAGATTTTTTGGCAGCAGGTGTTTTATTCTAAGTAAAACCGGGTTACTGACATTGGAATATCAACAGCAAAAAAATAAAATAAAAGAAACATTAAAAGATCAACAAAAATAATCTTCTATTTTATATTCGCTTTTTTTCTCTCTTCCTACCTAACAAAATAAAAATAAATAAATGAAACGCAAAATTTTGATAGCCTTGTTCTTCTTTATAACTTTTTGTTGTTGTTGTTAGTTCATCACAACAACAACAAGAAAAAAATTATGAATGGACGCACGGATACGGATAAAACGAACACGATTAAATTTCTTTTATTATCATTTTTCTATTTTTATCTCACTAACTCTAAACCATTTCTTCATTTCCATTTAGAGAAGTAAAACAACAATAACAAGAATAATTTTGTGTAAAAAAATATAAAAACAAAAATTATTTATTAAAAAAAAAAATACAAAATCAGAGTTGTACAGAGTGAGAGAGAATAACTTAGAGAGAGAGACAGAAAATAATGTGTCTAGAGTCTAGACTAAAAAGAAATATTGTCCGTGATGGATTGACTAAAATTTAGTTAATTTATATTCCAATTAAATGACACATTACTTCCCGTAATTTATTTAAAAAATATTCAAAAGTCTTTTATATTTTTCTCATCAGATTCAGAAGACTCTTTGCCATTATTCTCTTTTTTTTTTTTGATCATTTGATTTTGATGATCATCCCTCATAAGTATCCAGACCCAGAATTTAATAATAATTTTTTTTTGTAAAAACTAAAAATACAAAATCAACTCACTTGACATTTATTGACTCTTCTGTTATTTATTCAGTGAGAGTTCTTTTTATTTACAAATTCAATTTCAACAAAACAACAAAAACAAACGAAATTTTTGTTTCTTTTTTTCAATTTGAAAATATTGTGAACGTGATGAAGTGGTTGAGGAAAAGAAGGGAGAATAAATTACGGGTGTCAATTACAACTGAATATTTTTCGTAGTTAAATTCATAATAATAATTAAATTAGGTAATCATGAATTATTGAAATTATTTACATTCTTCTTGAATTTTTGAATTACCATGAGCAAATTACGATAAATTCATAAACAATTCATACACAAACACAACAGAAATATTCATTTATGTTTATTTGTGAATTCAGTAGGTTTGGAAAAATGATTTTTGTAAATACTTTATTCATGAATTCATTGAAGTGTTCTTGAATTACTAAACACAATTAATTGTGATTAATATAGGTTCTTTTTATACGTATAAGAAAATCTTGTTGATCATTACTTTATCGAAATTCTTTGATTGCTGATAATTGTTTGTCGAAAAACACAATTATTTCAATTATTCTTGAATTACTTCAATTCGTAAAACTTTAATTAAGTCGTGATTATTTTCAATTATTCTTCAATTACTAAATTTCATAATGCTAATTACTTTCGATTATGAATTCGTCGAAATTACTTGAATTAAATTTAAATCCACTTGACTTGAATTGAATTTAAAAAAAATAAAAATCATCCCCTCTTGAAATTGGGTCAATCATTTTTGAATACTCCGTTATTTTTTTTTTCATCCTAACTCCCGGACTTTTTTTTTTGGCGGTTTGTGGCAATTTAATCAAATTGAAATTGATTTAAGTGAATGCTAATTGACAAAGCAATTGAAGCTAAACAAAATAAGAAGTGGAAGTGAAAAATATATACCTAGGCACTTTGTATTATTGACTGATATGGATGAGAAACAATATTAAAACACAAACACACTTGAACTAAAATCAAACAAAAAGAAAATAAACAAATAATGAAAAAAATAATTTTATAATTTGATTTGAATCTGTGGAGGCAACAACAACAACAATACTCTTTTTTTTTTGGCTCATTGCCAAAAGGCAAGAAAAAAAACACAGAAGAAAACTAATAAAAACACAACAATAACAACAAGAAAATAACAATAAATAAATAAAAAAGGCAGAAAGATCTTGTTCACCTACTTCTTAAATTACTTCTTGTAACTTGTTGTTGTTATTGTTAAAAAATCAATCGTTGTACAAATTCAGTGTCAGCTTCGGTGTCACCATACTTAAATCAGAATAACAGTACCAGGTTTTTATTTTTAGTCAAGGAAAATGTTGTTTGTTTTTTTTTTTTTGATTTGCGGATCATTTTTATTGAGAGGAGTCAGTCTGGCTGATATGAACTGAGGTATACGGATATGAATGACTCAAGAATAATTTTAATGAGTTCTTTAATCTGCTATAATTATATCTGTATTCCAATTTCTGTTTTAAAGATACGATTCTTATATTACGATAAACAATTTGAGTTTATTTTAAAATTAATTTTCCCAGAAAACACAAATTTTAATTAATGGGAAATGTTTTATATATTAGGACAAGGATTTTCACTAGACTTATTATTAAGCATTCTTAGTATTACACCCAATTCTTTCTATTTTGGTTCCATGTGGTCTTTATTATTTAATTCTAGAATAAATTACGAGTCCAATTAGATTCTAATTTTTCCAACATTTTTTTTAAGTTGTGACGTCACTGTTGTTTCTTGAGAAAATTCATAATAAAATTGCAAAACATACTTTTACACATACACAACACACACTTCCAATTCCATACATAGTCATGTGAAACTGATTATTATTGCTAATATTGTTATTGTTGTATATAATTATAGTTATTATTGTTGTGGCTGGTTGTTATTAAATAATAATATTTTTCATTTATTGATTTCACTTCTCTTTCTTTCGCTCTCTCTCTGTTTTTTTTTCTTTTGATTTTATGATTTTATTTTCATTTGAATTTTTGTTTTGTGTGTTGTGTCTTGTTTTTTATCTGTTTGTTGTTTTATTTATGTTGTTGTTATGAAATAACAAAACACAAAAAATAATAAAACAGAAAAAAAAAATCCAATGCCACCAGATGGTGTGTCGAACGTTTCATTCCCTTTTTATATATTATTTCGGTATTTTCATTTTAAGTTTTCTTTGCTTTTCTCTAATTAATGATTTTTTGATTTTAGTTCAAAAGTTCAAAGACAACAACGACGAGAATTTTTTTTTTGTTTTTTTTTTTTCTTTAGATTGCTTAAGTTTTATATAAAAAAAAAACAAAAGGAAAGGAAAGGAAAGAAAAAAAAAGAAAATTCTGAAATTCATATTGAATTTTGTGGAAACCACAATGAGGGGAAAGATAAATGTTTACTTTTTTTCGGTACGTTTTGTGGTCTGATTTAGTATTTGACGAATGAGGTTGATTGAAATCGATCAGCGATTAACTAAAAGTTAAAATAAAAAATGGGATATTCTTATAGAAAATGTAAAAGAAAATGTTTGCGGAAAAATGTAGCGTGAGAATAATAACAATATTTTCTGAGAAAAAAAAAACATAAAAAAAAGAATTATTTTATTAATTGAATTAATTTATTGTAATCGCCATTGGCTACAATTACGTTAATGGAATTGGAATAACTTATTATAATCCATCACAAATTTAAACCTGAGTAGGAGGGGGATGGACAGAAAGGAAAACACAAGAATTTTTTTTTATTCAGGAAAATCAAAAATTGAAGACATTCTAACGTTAATTAAAACTAGAAATTGATGTAGTGCCAGCATACAAATAATTTGAAGGTAAGTATCTCCCTTTATTTATATTTTTAAAATCTTAAGTCCGTTTATTAGACAATATCAGCGTTCAGTTAGATCCAATTATTAAAGGTACCATTAGACAAGTTACCTCTATAATTTATAAATAATGTCCTAAGGCCAAGGATTGCAGCACTTGTGAGAACAAAATTAGGAAATTAAATGTAGGTGAATAATTTAGGCGTTCAATGAGTTGAGTTAGATTCTAATAATAATAATTATACAATTGTGAAGGTCATTCCGTATACACACACGCGGAAGTAATCGCTCAAAACTAAATTTCTGAATTAAAATATTTGTTGTGAATAAATTGAAAGAGAGGCGAGTGAGAAAGAGAGAGAGAGAGAGAGAGTAGATTACAATTAATAAGTCATTAAGTCTGTGCGTATATTTCGGAAGCACAAAAATTAAGTTAATTTTGTGGTGTTATTGTTGTTGTTGTGTTGTGACCTCAACCGAAATAAACTTTTTATATTTGGCTACTTTGTTAAAACCAAAAAAAATGTGTTTTTACCTTTTACCCTTGTTTCATAATTTTAGTTTTATAAAAAAGAAGAATAAAATGGAAAAGGAAAAAGGAAAAAAGAAGAAATTGTCAAAAGAAAGAAAATGCGAAAAATTAAAAAACAAGAAAAGAGGAAATTATTATTTTTTTCTCAAAAATTTTTTTCTTCTTATTTTTCAATTCAATTTTAAATTTTAACGTGAAAATATGTTACTCTCTTTCCCTCTCTCTTCTTGATTCAATTTCCCTTCATTTTCAATTTTCTTTTCGTCTATTTTTCTTTCAGTTTTTTTTTTGTTCAACTTTAGTCCTAAAAGCTTCATCCTCTTTCTATTTCGAGTCTTCACTCTTCGTTAAACTTTCTTCTTTAAGTCTCCAACAAAAAAAAAACAACTAAAAAGGAAGAAAGTTTAATTATTCGAGGAGAAGGGAGGGGGGACGAAAAATGAAATTAGAAAAATAAAAAAAATGAACCGGACAAAAAACAGAAAAAAAGGATATTTTAAAAAAATTAAATATTTTCCTTGATGAGTTTTAAATACGAAAAATGGAGGAAATGGGGAAAAATGGAATGGAAAAAAAAAAACTTGAGAAAAAAAAACAAAAAGAAGTTGTTCGCTGACAGCAATTAAGAAATTAATGAATGAAAAAATCGATAGAGAACAGAAGAGAAAACAAAGAGTCAAGGAAAAAAGTAAAAAGGTCAAAAAATTTTTTAAATTTTTTTCACTTTAAATTTTTCCTTTCTTTTGATTTTAATTTTTTTCTAACTTTAATTGCTTAAATTTAATTTTTCTTCTTTTTTCATAATTTTATTTCAAAAACGGAAAAACGAAAAAGAGTTCTTGAAATTTTAATATTCTGATCCAAAGTGGACCAAATTTTAAATGAAGGACGAAAAAAAGAGAAATTGAAGAATTTAAAACGTTGTCCATACGATTAATTTTAGGGAAACAAGAAGAAAATAGTTCTTTTGAAATTTTGTTCCTGTTCTTGAATTCAAGAGAACGCAAAAAAAAAAACACCGATAACTCTGTTCATATATCTTTTGCTGTCTGTCTATCTCGTCTGTCATTGACAATATTGACGATTACTTATTTTTCAACCAAAAATAAATTCTAAGTATATATTTTTTCTCATTCGAAAGAGAAAGGGAGAGAAAAACTTTTCCATTTTCATCAAAAAATCATTAATTCTAAAAATGGAAAAAATTTTATGAAAGAAAACAAGAAGACCGAATGAGTGGAGGCGCCATCTTTCTAACAATTGTAATGTTTTTTTTTCTTTTCTTTTCTTTAAAAAGAAGATCGATGAGGTGTAGAAAAAAAAATAGCAACTATTAAATAAATGATAAGAATGATTGACAATCTCTTAACATTAAACACATTTTGAAAACAAAAAAAAAAAGATCAAAAAAAACCTTTCAACAGTGAAAACCTTACGAGAGTGTAAAATTGTAAAACCATGTTTCACAGAATTCATTATTTATATATTAGGGAAGAGGAAGTGGTACAACGACCTGATGACAATATACACAAAATTCTATTAAATAATTTGTTGGTCATTCCTAGATGATTTCGAGTAATGATGTCCGATGTCTGAATCTTGTCTGATTCGACCACCTTCCAAAATCTCTTGTGAAAAATGTTACCTGTTAATTCAATTTCAGAAAAGTGATACATAATTTCCGTTTGAAGCATATTTTACAGTTTTTCTGTCTTCTTCGCACAATAAAACAAAATTAATTTTTCTAATTTTTTTGAGTTTTGTATTTAGAAAGGGATCAATTATTTAAAGAAATCAAACTTTTAGTTTCTCAACCTTCAATTGAAACTTAAAAAATTAAATAACAACGAACAAAAATTCACGTCACAAGTAAATTAGTTCAAACTTTTTTATTAAATCGTTTTAAATTTGCGAGGAGAAAAAAAAAAAGAAAAAACAAAACAACTTTCACAGAAAACAATATTCTACAATTTCAGTTCAAAATAAAAAATCTGCCTTAACCAGATCTAGTAATCGTGCTTCTTGCATAAATCGCAAGTCAAGGTCAATATAATTGCATCATTTATTTCACAAATAAATCTTTGTTGTAAAATCATTTGAATCTGTGGTTTTCAACTGTCACACCTACAAAAAAAATTTCTAGTTCACTCCAAAAAAAAATTTGATTTTTTGGAATAGAAAAACAAACAAACCACATTACATCAAATTGACGTTCAAACACCGTCAATTTATGTCAACTAAATACAAAATATTATCAATTTAAAAATTCTAATAAAAATAATCGATTGTTCCGATTCAGTGAAATCTTGATAAAAAGAAAAAAAATAATCGACCCACATTTTTTTATGCCAATAATTGAACAAAAAAAACTCAAAAATTCATTTAGGAAATAATAACAACAACAATCAGAACCACAAAGCCAACAAAAAAGTGATTGAAGAAAAAAAGTTAGTTTTTTTTGTATAAAAAAAATACAGAAAATAAAAGAAAAAGAAATTCAAATTGAATTGTTTAGTTAGAAATAGGAAAATTTGAATTAAAAAAGAGATGATTGAAGAATGAATATTAGGAAATTGGGTACACAGTATACACACGTGTGTTGATGTACCCAACCGATACATACAACATACATACAATTTCCTTATGCTCTTTTTATAATGATGATGATTATAATTACTGTGATGACGATGATTTTACAAAAAAAAATTTTTACAAAAAAATAAAAAAGTAATCAAATTGAAGTGTTGTGGAATTTTATTTTCGAATGAATAAAAAAATATATAAAAAAGAAAAATAATGCATTATTGGAATTCTTATTGTTTCCCACTCTATTTTTCTCTCAGTCTCTCTCTCTCTCTCTGTTTCTCCCTGTATCATTTGATTGATTGAAGAGTTCAAAGTTAAGAGAGAAAAAAATGTAATAAAAGAAAAACATTCTTCTCTCTTTGAAATATTAAATTTTTGTTGTTGTTGTTTGTTATTGTTGGTATTATTCTTGGTGTTTAGAATTTTCCATTTAGAATAAAAAATTTATCTTCTTTTTTTTCGTTGAAAAAAAAAACAAATTCTATAAAAATTGTGTGAAGAGAGAGTGAAATAGAGAGAGAGAAGCGAGTCAGAGAAATAAAGGACGAAAGTTCAACTTTTTATTATTTTTTTCGTTTAAAAACAAAAAAAAAAATAGAAAAAATATTTTTTTTTTCCCCATAAATATTCATTTTCTGTTTTTTAAAAAAAAATGATGGATTAAAAAGTAAAATGTATAAGATTCTGTGTTCTGCTCCACAAAGACATTTTCCATCAGTGAAATTCTCTAAAAAGAAACAGACAAAACAGAAATAGACCAGAGGAATTACGAGAAAATGCGACCATCCATGAATGAAAATTATGACGGTAATTGAAAGAAGTTTTGAAAAAAAAAAGGTATATAAATGGAAAATGTTCATTTACGTCATCACATCAGGAGATTATAAATTGGGAAAAGTATTTGTAAGAATTTTAAGTCGTGTAAAAATTTAATTTGATGTCCAAAAAAAAAGGCAGAAAGAAGAATTCCAGAAGGTAAAAATTTAATTTAGAAAAAGTAACTACTGACATTTTGTCCTTTTGTATTTAAACAAAAGTTAAAGCATTGGTTCGGATACAGAGAACTTCAATTTTTGTTTAATTGTTCAGTTTACATTTATCAACTTAGTCACAATAATTTGTTTTCTATACTCTGTTCAAACGCACAAGTAAATAAATAATAAAACAACTAAACACAATTTAAATTTGTTATTTCAGATATTGGTTGAGTAACGTAATAAAGTATTGTAAAATAATTTGACAACTACACACATTGTACATTAGTCTATTCCGTTAATTCACAATAAAGCATTGTTTTTGTAAGCGAAATTAATTAATTTTTGTTTTTGTTCATATTGAAAATTAACCATCACAATTCACTATTCACAATTCTTGCAAAAGATATTCTTTACTCTTGCCATGTATAAAAGTTTATTGTTCTTGGTTAAATAACGTTACGTTTGTCCCTGATTCCACATAATACATAAAAAAAATATTGTGAATTCTTCTGAATACAAAATTCAACGCTCTTTCTAAGAACTAAACAGTATAGAGTTAAATCAAGAGCATGACAGGAAAGTCAATTAAAAGAAACTAAATTAAAGAATAATTATCGTTTAAAAAGAGTGAAAATATTCTGGTATAAGTTTCTTCATCACAATTTGTTGTAGGAAATCAGTTTCAGTCCTTTGATTTCTTATGAAAATTGAAATTTTAATAACAAAAGAAAATTTCTCAGTCTACTTCATTAAATAAATAATTAAAAAAAAAAAAATCTAAAGGAATGGAGCAAATTTCACTAAATTATCTGAATTGACCGAAAACCAAAAACAGAAAAAAACATACGAGAAAAATTAAAATAATTTTCCATTTTTTGTACTTATATTCAGATCACCATCAACAAACATAATTATCATCAATCATCATCATTGTTATCATCATACGAATGAAAGTGTATAAAATTGTATGTTTCAGAAAACGCATTAAACCGTGTTGAAAAAAAGATATGTTTGTTTATTCTTAATACAAACAAATTTAATGTAAAAAAAAGAAAAAATTAAGACATCATTTTTAATAGTCTTCCTCCTCCATCCCTCCTCACTATTCTCTCTTACTTCTCTATATACAAACAATTTTTATTTAATTTTTTTGTTCTTGTTAAACTTGATGAACTTCTTTATTATAGTGTAGTTAACTATTTTACTTACATTTCTTACTTATTATTTTTCATTATTCTGTTATCCATACCGACATCATGCGGCATTGTTCATTTATTTTATTAACAGAAAACAGAAAAATTATAATACTTTAATAATTGTATTAAAATTAAATCTCTTTAGGTTGTGTCCCAATTGTGTAAGGAAAAACAAATTTACAACCATCGATTAACCAATAATTGCACATAGGTTACACAAAGATTGCATAGAGTGGTTAACCTCATATGAATTCATTCACCTCTGAAATCGTAATCATGACATCTAAATGTAATTCACACATCAAATTAACTGTTATCTGTGCACTGACCATTTTAATCATTTCTGTTCATTCATTTATTTTATTTTGCCAAATGATTTCATTTTAATTTCAATTTATTTCTCATTGATTCATCATGAGTTCATCTATTATTTCAATAAACTCTCGTGTTCAAATCATCAAATAACATTTGTAAGGTTTTGAAAGAGTTAAAAAGTTAGACACTGTTATGTTTTAATAATGTCCAAATATTTAATGTTTGGACTTATGACGACATCCTTAATTTCTATTAAATAGGATAAAAATACATAACGAATAGGATAAAAATGCTACGAAATATGAGAAATGAAAAAAGAGAGAAAATAAATAGATGAGAAGAAGATGTACTATTAAGACATGATCTCTCTCATGAGGGGAATATGTTGTCGTCATCGTCCCACCACCCGCAAAGAACTGGAAGTAAAATAACACAAAGAAAAAACCCAAAAAATAATTCTAGTTTAATTCTGTAGATATTTTTTTGAAGACAAGTTTTTTGTTTCTTCTTCTTCTTTTCTTACAAAATTATAATAATAGAAATATAATCGCGTAAATTAGCATTGAATAATGTGAGATAAACAACAACAAAACAGCAAACAGCGAAATTAATGCGAACGAAAGAGAAACGATAAGAAAAGAGATAAAGAGGAAGAGAGAGAAAACAAATTTAGACAAATTTGCGTTATTTTTTGTGGCCGTTTTTACTTTTTTATAAAAAAAAAAACAGTTGACTTTAACGAACCAAAACCCAACCTAGACATGATCGGTGACTTTCCCCGTCTTTTTTTCTGTTTTATTGTTTTCAGTTGTTGTTGTCGTTGTTATTGTTGTAATTAATCCATCCGTTCGATACAAATCCATGAAGGAAGTTTTCTTTGTTTGTTTTTCATTTTTTTATCGAGAAAAAAAACTACGTAGGATTTTCTCTTTTATGTTTTTTGTGTGTCCTCCTTCTTTTTCTTAGTGATTTTATTATCCTTTTGCGTTTCTTTTTTGGTCTTATTGTTATCCGTGTTGTTATTCTTCCTTTAAAAAAAAGGAAGGAAAACGACAAAATGGGTGAAACGGGAAGAATGAGTCATGTATTTAGTCAGAATGTTTATAAAAAAGAATGAAAAGGTTAACAGAGGTGTTTGTCATATGTGTCTGTGTACTAATGCCCTTTACTAATCCTTTACATTTTTCTATGTCTCTCTCATTCTCTTTCATTCGCTATTTGAACCCCTTTTATTTATTTATTGATATTTTTTTTTATGCGAAGAATCATGATATGACAAAAATGCGACGAAATGTCTCTTGTAAATTATATATTTATCCTGTCTCCTTTTTATCCTTGTCCAAAAACCCATACATTCAGACGTGTATAGTATATATATATGAACACGCACACGACATTTAAACTCATACACTCGGGTTCACCCAACCACCCATATACCAAAAAAAAATGAGGTCAGACAAACAGACAGACATACAGTCAGACAGAATAGGACAGTGAGAATAATAATAATAATAATCATAAAAAAACAAAAAGAAGACGAAGAAGAAGAAGAAAACTATCGCAGAATATAAAATTGTTATTGTTATAGTTGTTGTTTTTTTTTTTTGTTTTGTTTTTACTTTGCGGGGTGTAAGCATAGCAAAATTTGTTGTATTTTGACATTTTGACAAATATGATAACATCAAGAAGGAATAAGAAAGAAAAACAACGGGGTGAATGAAGGGGGAAAGGAAAGTTAGTAGTTGTGTGTTAAATGGATGAAATTGGGAAAAGTATAAGAAAAACAAAAAATAAGGGAAAATCTTTCAGCTCGTTGCTTTTAGCTTAATTTGATTAAAAAAAAAAGGACAAACAGGAAAAAGAGGATGAAGTTGTAGAAAGAGAAGAGAAAAGGATTATGTTGAATGGCTCATAAGATTCCTTACATTTGTTATTTTTGAAAATGTGTTTGTCTGTCGAAAACAGAAAAATATACAGTCCAAAGTAAAATGGACTGAAGCGTCTATTAAAGAATACAATTTTTGACATTTCATTTTCTGTTTCTGAATATCAAGGAACATTTTAATTTCACTCAGTTCGACTTTTGCTATTTATTTCAAGAATCTGTATTGTTTTCCATCAAATAATTTTTTTTTGTTAAAAAAAACCCGTGTTCAAATTTTAATTTTAGAATTTCTTCAATGGATATTCTAAAATCTAGAGAACATTAAGATTAGATTAAAAATGATTCAAAATTAAGTATTCCGTTACATTTAAAAAGTCGTTTTAAGCTCATTAAATGAGTCAATACTTACATTTTGGCTTATAATTAACAAAAAAATGTGGAGCATGAACTCAGCATTTTGCAATAAATTTATTTAAAACTAAAATATTTTTCTTTTAATGGATTAATTCGTACGCTTACAGTTCCTTTTAAAATCACAGACATCCGTTAATACTCTTGGGACGCCTGTGAAAAAAATCAGAAAAATTGTCACTTCATCAACAAGAATGCGGTGAATAAAAATGTGTATTCCAATCCTTAGTTACCAACTTAATTTCTCACAAATTTCCCTCCTCTTACACAATTATTATATTTGAAGAATCTGTGGAATTTATCTCTTCTCATTATTCGTATATCTTTCTTGACTTTAGTTCATACGATTCAAATGGCGTATAAGACGTTTTATTCTTACCTTTTTCTTAAGTGTAAAAGAAAATACAACAAACAAACGTAAAAGAACAAAGTTCTAATATTAAAATTTAAATGCAGAGAAGGGCGGGATAAAATAAAAACAGATATATAACTGTCTGTGGTAGTTATAAAAAGTCAAAATTTGGCATGACGCCATTTTTATTCTAATAAATAGGACCAGAAAATATACACTACTCATATATAAAAGGAATAAAATTAGGGGGTGAAAATAAGTAGTAAGAGAATGAATAAAATTGTGGGTTGAATTTGTGTAAACAACGGAAAATTAATGAGAGAAACGTGATTAAAGATTGTTCAATTTTGCACCGCATTTACTTAATATATTTTATTAGAGTTTATAATCAACATTAACTATATATATACACACACACACAACACACACACACACAACACACAACACACACACACAACACACACACACACAACACACAACACACAAACACATACAGTTAAACACAATGCATACACTCATAAACATATACATGCAACTACCTATTTCTATAGAGACACGAGTTTTTTTCACGCTTTCGTTTAGAATCGTGAATAGAATCTTTTCACTTTTTGTAAAAAATTTTTTTTATTTTTATTAAATAAGTTGTGATGTTTTTCTTTTTGTGATTTTTAAAACTAAACTAATTTTATGGTTAAATTAACACGAATATTAAATTAATTAAGAAATCATAGAAATTGTTGCTGTATAGCATGATTAAAAGGAGTCTGTATGATTTCACGTCTCGTAGTGGATTCGCACGTAATGTTGTTGTTTTTTTTGATTGTGATGATATTATTTTGAATGTTCTCTAAGTATAGATTTTTAAGTTGTTTTGAATAAACTCAACAATCACAATGACTTACTCGCGATGAAATATGCTTAAATTTTCTTTTCTAGACCGTAAGATAGGAAATTATCAATTTGAATGCGGTTAAGTTGAATCTCAATTGTATTTTGAAAAACCATAACTTTCTTTTTCTATTTTTGACGCAGAATAACTTCTTGAATTTTTAAGATTTAAAATGTAAAAAATAAAAAAAGTCTTAGGGAAAAAAACGAAAAAGAATTAATTAGTTAAAATTCCGTCAACAGTGAACATTTAAAAGCTTTGAAAAATCGGTGCATTTAACAGACGATTACATTTGTAACAATGTGAATTTCTTTTTCTTTCTTTTTTTTGTTAAGTATCCTGTCCCTGTCTCTGTCTAACAATTTTAATACAAAAACAAAAGAATAGCGGCCATTTGCAAATCAAATTTAATCTTCCTATTTTTTCTATTCTTGTTTATTTTTCTTCTTTTTCATTATTTTCTTCTGTTTAAGGATTTAAGAAAAAGTCAAGATTTTAATAATAAAAATCAATCAAGTTTTCTACTTCAATCCTCTAAACTTAATGTGACAAAGACTCATGTTTTTCTCTCTGGTATTTAAGAAGAAATTAAAGGAACAAAATAAGAATAGAAATTATTTTTTCTCTTTCTTTCTTAATTTTTTTTTCTAAAGAAAATGAACAAATACACACCTTCACTCTACGTCTACATATTCGGTTTTATCTGTGCATGTATGTGTGTGCGTTCTTTGAATCCATCAACAAAATGGGAAAAAAATAAAGAAAAAAAACTGGAATTATAAAACACAAAGATAAAGTGCAGAAGAGAAAATAAAGAGGAAAAGAATCAAAATAAAGCGTGGGAGAGACACATTCATAATTTATTTCTTTTGTTGATGTTATTATTATTATTATTTTTTAACAAAACCAACTACAACAATAACAACATTAGTAACAAGAGAGAATTCAAAACAAACACTAACAACAACAACAAACAAGAGAAAAACAAGAAAGAAAAAAAAAACAACGGTAAATAAACGAACGTATATAATAAAAAATAACAAAATAAACACAACTAGCGACATCTATAAATTTTTTTTTAAGGAATTTTTTTCTTTAGAAAAAATTCCATTATTTGTTTAAAAGGAGGAATAGAAATAAAAATGATAATCAAACGGATAAAAAAAAATCAAGAAAAAATATAGAAAATTGAGAAATGTTTACGCTTTTTTTTTTAAAAAGAAAAAAAAAAGAAACAAGCACAAGAACAACAGCAATACATTTACTTCAAATTTACGAACAAAAAGAGGAAGTGTAAAATTGTCTCCGTTTAATATAAAATGTTGCAATTGTTTTGTTTTCAAAAAGGTAGACTGACTTTTCTTTATCTGCAGTAAGAGCAAAATGAAGGATGATTAACAATTCATGTAATGCGCGAAAAAAATTTAAGAGAGCCAGAAGATTAGTAAAGTCAATATGAATAAATTATGATTAAAAAAAAAAGTTGTATTCAAACATAGAACACAAATGATTAGACACAGTTTCATCTGTTAGAAATTGTAATTCAGTTCAAATTTTCCTTAGGTGAAAGGTAATTTGGAATATCATGACACTGTATTTGGTCTAAAATCTCGTATTTTGTCATCTAACAAGTAATCCATTTTCAGTTAAAAATTAAAACGAAGGAAATTAGAAAATGTTTATTTTTATATCTTGTCAAATGAAAAACAGAAAATCCATCCCTGAATTGTTATAAGTTTATAATTTATTTGTATACGTTTTTGAATTTTAATTCGTAGAAAATTTAATTCACATTTTTTTTTCTTTTTTTTTTTCATTCAAAATTTGATACATTTTATGAAAATTTCAACCAAACACAAGCAAAAAGTAAAAAAAGAATAAGATTTTATAAATATGAAAACGGAAAATCCTTTCCGATAAAATATAGACCGTGTTGTTGCGCACAATGATACAAAACACAACTTAAATGAATTTATGAATTTTGTATTTAAATTTTAAACGGTTGACGTTGACAGAATTTTTTTTTTCACTTGACAATTTCCATAAAATTTATTACAAAATTATACAAAAATATTGTATGGTTGTATGTGTATTTTATTTTTATTCGTTTGTCACCCGAAAAGCAAAAGCAAAAAGAGAATTTATGATGAAATTTAGCGGAGATATTTTTAAACTCTTTTACTGTTTTTTTTCTTACTTTTTTTAAAATTAAACAAAAGAAAAGGAAAAATCAACTCCCATGTTTTTGTTCGTGCGTAAGTAAATTGTATTTTCTATATTTACCCAGTTAACTCATAAAATTCCTAGAATACAGAATTATGTGATTGATGTGAGGGACTAAACCACTATCTGTAATCCTTCGAAATTGAATTGGTCGATCTTTGGAAATTTTGTTAGAATAATTGTTTCAAATTCAGCTAAGTTATTAATAATTTTCCCAGGATTTCAATTAAATCTCTCCAGTTTCTCCCAGGATTTCAATGAAATTTCTCCAGATTCTCCCAGGATTTCAATGAAATTTCTCCAGATTTCACTAATTTCCCCAGGATTTCAATGAAATTTTTTCAGATTCTCCCAGGATTTCAATGAAATTTCTCCAGATTCTCCCAGGATTTTAATGAAATTTCTCCAGATTTCACAAATTTCCCCAGGATTTCAATGAAATTTCTCCAGATTCTCCCAGGATTTCAATGAAATTTCTCCAGATTTCACCAATTTCCCCAGGATTTCAATGAAATTTCTCCAGATTCTCCCAGGATTTCAATGAAATTTCTCCAGATTTCACTAATTTCCCCAGGATTTCAATGAAATTTCTCCAGATTTTCCCAGGATTTCAATGAAATTTCTCCAGATTCTCCCAGGATTTCAATGAAATTTCTCCAAATTCTCCCAGGATTTCAATGAAATTTCTCCAGATTTCACAAATTTCCCCAGGATTTCAGTGAAATTTTTTCAGATTCTCCCAGGATTTCAATGAAATTTCTCCAGATTCTCCCAGGATTTCAATGAAATTTCTCCAGATTTCACAAATTTCCCCAGGATTTCAATGAAATTTCTCCAGATTTTCCCAGGATTTCAATGAAATTTCTCCAGATTCTCCCAGGATTTCAATGAAATTTATCCAGATTTCACTAATTTCCCCAGGATTTCAATGAAATTTTTTCAGATTCTCCCAGGATTTCAATGAAATTTCTCCAGATTCTCCCAGGATTTCAATGAAATTTCTCCAGATGACGAAGTAAAAGAAAACTAAAGTGAGTCTTTTTTTCTTCTTTTTCTTATTATTTATAAAGCAACAATAAAATCGACTTACGACGTTTTAAAAAGTCTTAAATCTCTAAAAATATATTCTTACTTTACAAAATTATTTATCTGAATTTTTTAACTTTTATTTATTTTTATTTTGATTGTCTTCTTTTTTCGAAACCAAAAGAATTTAAATGAAAATTTTAAACCTTAACAAATTTTCCTTAAAAAAACAAAATATTTCCTGTTCAGGAATATCTGCGTTCACATTGATAGTGGGGCTTAAACGAATATATAAATAAAAGTAAAAATGTAAGAAATAATCCAAACAAGAGAAGTACTTACAGAGCAAATTTATTACCAAAAATAGTTCGGATTAAAATCACTTCAAAGTTTATTCCAAGTTTTATTTACAAAAATAATGAAAAACACAAAAAAAAAAAATTTAACAAATTGAAATAATTTCAGTCAAAGTAGATTAAATGTTACGAATAAGAGGTAGAAGAGAGATTAGAAGAGGGGGAGAAGGTAACAAAAAAAGCATCCCTCTCACAATGAACAAATCCTCATTCATTCCGAAATAAATTAAAACAAACAACTTAAATCGTTTCATTCTCTTTTGAAACAACAACAAAATACAATTTCACTAAAAACATAATCCGTAATGGAAAATGGTAAGGTAACGTAACATAAACATAAAGAAATGAAGTAAAATATTTTGTGCGTTAAAAGACATAAAACTTGTGACATGAAATCAAAAAATATTTGTCAGGAATAAAATAATAATTATTTTCTATTTTATTGATTTTGTTGGCTAGAAAAAGAAAAACATTTCACAAAAATTTTTGACGCTTGTCTGCTCTGAAATGGTGATAGTGAGGACACAATATAAGAACAATTCAAGAAAGTGACAAAAGATCTAAAAAGTTTCAAAACGAATTTTATTACATGAAACCTTCATCAAAACATTTCATGTCAATTCTTAATAATAAAATAAAACAATAAATACAAAAGATAAAATAACGTTAGAGAAATTCAACTTAAAATTTTTGCGAAACTTGGACATCAGAATTTCGTTCTTTTCTTAATTATTGCCAGAAGTAAATTTCCAAAAAAAAAATCTTTTAACAAATAAAATTATCAGAAAAAGACAACAAAATATAGTTAAACAGAGAAACCAGTTAAATCTGACCACTCATTAGTATAAAGGGTGGTCCGATTAAACAGGTCGAGGTACAGAATATTTAGAAAAATATGTTCTTTAAAATAAAGAAAAGTTAAAACTTACCAATAAATCTCCGCAACAAAACTCATCGTTAAAGTGAAATATTTGTCTACTGTTATTTTTTCTTCACACACAGCACACACACACACACAAAAAACACGAAAATAAAAACAATTAAGAGAATCCCAAATTATTTTTAAGAAGAAAAAAAAATTGTTTTATTTTTCTCTCTTTTATTTTTAAAAGAAAAACTTCACCAAATGAAAAAAGCAAGAAACAAATTAGGAAGAAAATTTAATTGAAAACCAAATATAAGAATAAAAAAGAAAAACACAAACCAGAAATAGAAAAACACGTTTTTTTAAAGCAATTGACTAAAGAGAAAAAAAAAACAACAGACACAAAATAATCACTTTTTTAAACAATTGAACATTTTTTTTTTATTTTTTCTTAAAACAATTTTTTTTATATTTCAGTCTTAGATTTTCTCTCTCACTCTCTCTTCTATTTTATCTGTCTTTTACTCCGTCACCTTCAAACGCACATTTTAAGAGGAAAAATAAACAGAAAAAAACAATTAAATTGAATAAAAAATAATTAATGCATTTCTATATTCAGCATGTGGTGGATTCGGGGGTAATAATTTTTAGCACATTCCCTTTATTTGATTGCATAAAATCAAAAACTCAAAAATATTATAATCCCCTTCAACGTACGTACACACACACACACTCAATGCATTACGCTCATCCGTTTCTTCAGCACTAACGCCGACTACTACTTTATAATACTAAAAAACAACAACACCAACAACAGCAGCAACAAAAACAACAATAACAACAAACAATGAAAACCAGAAGAGAAAAAAATCGATTTTTATATTTTTTTTAAAAAAAAAAGAAGAAGAGAAAACGACGAAGCTTTTCCTTTTAACCGCACTAAAAAAAAAAACGAAAAAAAAGTATGGAGGGTGAAGGGAAGAGACAGGAATATAATAGTGTTTTCGCTGTTGTTGTTGTTTTTGTTGATGATCATGAGGGGTGTGTTAAAATTCACAATATTTTTTATTTTCTTTTTTCTTTATATTTTATTGATTTTTCTTCTCTGTTTCTTTCTCTCTTTCTTTCCCTTTTTTTTTAACTATTATTGAAATTTCACTGTTTTAATTATATTTTACAAAAATAAAAAAAAAATCATTTTGAAATTCATAAAAGCAAGAGACAAAGAAAAAAAAACTACACCCAATTAGAATGCATTTTTTTTAAGGTTAGAAAAATCCTTTCATTTTCTTTAGCACTATTTCACAGCAAGAGCGTAAACACATTTATCTACAGAGCACACACACACACACACCCACCCAAACACACCCACTAATAAACATACAAAACACATAAGTATAAGAACAAGAGACAGACTTTTATTCTATTTGCTCTTTTTATGGATATATGTGTGTGTGTGTGTGTATTTTGTATCAAAATAAAAACAACAAAAATAAACTACACTTTTTTTTATCCTTTACAAATTTTTTTTTGTTGTTTTCTCGAGAATTTTTAATGAACAGGAATTAATTTAATTTAAAGAAAAATCATGGGAAAATGACAGAAAATCGTCACAAAATAAAAATCTGTGCAAATTTTCATTGATTTTTTTTTTGTTTTATTTTTACTTTTTTTCTTTTCTTTTCTTTTCTTTTGTATTTGTTGTATTTATTTCCTCGTTTCCTTTTTCTCACTGTCTCACAATATTACTTTCTCTTTTCCACCCTCTTTCTTTAGTCTATTCTTTTTCTTTAACATTAGAATACACCATTAACAGGGGTGCATTCTGTTTAAATTTATTTTCATAAAATAAAAAGAAACAAGGATTTTTATCTTTAATTTTTTTTGTTAATATTTTTTTTTAATTTTCACAAAGAAACGAACTGTAAAATTTTTACAAACTAAACAAAGAAAAAAGGTGAACAATTTTCATTTATTTTTTTTTTTTTTGGAATAAAAAAAAAAGAAATTAAAAATTTAGGCAGAGCTCCGAATTTTACTAAAATAAACGTACTGTTGATGACAACCAAATTTTACAGACTAACAAGAAAAAAAACAAAAAAATTTCCTCTTCTCTTACAAATTTTCCATCCATACCGTTTAGTTTAGTTCAGAGATTCAATTCAGACATATAAAAATATATAAATTTTATCCTCCTCTCCGTTTCACACTACCACACTAACACAAAAACACATCTAAGGATTATTCAAAGTCACATCAAAATACGTGCACACACACAAAATCACACACTAATACAATATTTTAACACACACACACATGTATACGCAGTTCCTCTCAGATAATACACCAAAAAAGCATAAAAGAAAAATTCAACTGAAAAACAGAGACAGAAGATTGTGATTATGACAATTTTCCCTTAGAAAATTTATCTTAGTATTAGTGTATTTATGTTTGTGTGATAGCATGAATGCATAAATGTATTTGTTTGCAAGTGCGTCTCCACTTTGAATGTATTATTTTTATGTGAACCCTTAAATACATATTTTTATTCTAATCCCTATATTTGAATATGTATGCGTTTCGTGTACGCCTCTGAGAATGTGTGTGTAAGTGTATGTATTAAACTGACGCTAAAATACGTCTCGACGCATATATATGAAAATATTTGAATTCTCCCCTCTTACCACCCCCAACCCAAAAAACATCCCTAACTCATACACAGTTACAAAAAAAAATTCCATCCCTTCGTACTGTTGTCATAGTGAAGGTCAATTCAGACGAATCTTTTCTTTATAAAATGAAATGATACCCATATAAGAAAAGGATGAAACTGTTTAACAGAGTAAAAGAGACAAAGAAATAGAAAACATTAATAGAAAATTTCATATTCTAATTAGGGGTGTATTCCGGATACAGGAAATTAAACTGATAAATCAAAACAAAATCAAAACAAAAAAAAGTGAAATTTATTCAATATTTTCAGTTAGAAATTTTCAGTTCAGCAAAGTCATCACTTTCATCTTCAGTTCTAAGTCTAAGTCTAACCAAAAGAAAAAGTAAAGAAGAAACACAAAATTCCTTCTCGTGTTCCCCTTTATCAACAACATCATTCTTTTGTTGTTGTCATGGCTGTGCTAATGTGTTTTTTTTTTGTATGTTTCGTTGTGTGTTATGTATGTGTGTGTACATTGTATAACAATAAGAAGAAAAGAGACAAAATTACACAAAAGAAATGCATGTACATGCGCAATAAAAATAAATCAAAAAGAAGAAGAAGAAGAAGAAAACAACAGGAATACACGAAAGAAAAAATAAAAAATTTGAATAAAAGTAAAAAAAGGGACAAATATACATAGTTATGTTGTTATGTAGAATAGGTACGAATGAGTTAACCGATTTATGTATTTTGTTTCTCTTTATTATTTTGTATTTTTTTTTGTTTTTTAGATGAATTCCAGTGAATATATAACTTTTAACTCTAATTTATGATGTTGAACTCTCTTCATCTCTGTTTCTCTTCTCTTCTCCCAATTGAAAATGTTTCTTTATTTTGCATTTGTTATTGTTTTTAATTTTAAATTAAAAGATTTTGTTTACATAATAATAATGAGACGTGTTCCTAATTAATTAATTTAAAGATAAAAATAAAGAGAGAGGGAGAGAGAAAAAAAAACTGAATAATCAACACCAAACAATAAACACAAAAAAAAATATCAGAAAATATTAACCAGCTGTGTGAGCAATTAGTTCATATTAATTACGAATAATTTAAGAAGAAATAAATATATTCTTAATTACATCTTACATAATTACTTATTATTATTATTATTATTGTATTTTTTATTTACGAATTTATAATCGAAACAAATAAATTACACTCATGCGATTCTCTAAAAAAAAAGGTCAAAAATATTTTAATCAAAATTCTTAAACTTTTTCTCTCATTCTGTATGTGTGTTTGTGTGCATTTGGGAGCTTTTTAAAGTTAATAATTATAAAAGAGAACATTAAACATCAAAAAAGGGTTCATTTTAAATTTGTTTGTTGTTGTGTTTTTCACTGATTATTTGTCCATCCATCCATTGGGTAAAATAATATTACATAAATAATTATTTTTGATGACATAAAAAGGGACTTTTTAATTGTTATTATTACGTTATTAAATGTCAAGTCTTAAAGATAATTAAAATAAATAATTTAAAAAGAGATGAACGTATTTTGCAATTTCAACAACAAGAGTAAAACTGTCACATTATACTATAACAAAAATAAAACGGTAAATATACCGATAATGTGTACCTATCTTCATTCACCTTGAATAAATAAAATGTATCATGACATTACGCTTGACCCTCAAAAAAAAACAACAACAACAAAAACAACTGATTATTCAATTGAAATTATTCAATTAAAATTGTAACATTTTAAAAGAGTCAACAACGTCGATGTTTCTTCTTTTTTTTTTTGCATTCAATGATTCAATTCAATTTACCCAAAATGACGTCACCAATTATAAAAGATTTTTTTTGCGGTTCATTCATTGTTCTGATTGCAATTAAGTGTTTTGTTGTCTTTTTTTTTGCTTTTCATAAAATCTCAAAAATAATGAAGTTTTAAATTAAGCCGATCATAATTTTAAATTGGAAATGCGAGATTTCCAAAAAAAAAAAACCAAATTAATTTATTCCAGTAAAAAACTTACAAATTAATTACGAAAAATAAATAAATTGCTTATTGGGTCTACACTTTAATAGACTTCATATATACTTTTTCTATTTTTCATCATTTGTTAATATTCAAAGAAAATAAAATGATGGGAAAAAATTAACACAATGAACTTTTAACAAAACTTCCGAGCAAAACTCTTTGTATCTAAAGACTCTCTTTCGCTCTTTTAACATTGGCAGAAATAATAATTTTTTTTTGCACACTGCATTTGTCGTCATTCATTTAATTGTCAATTTTTCGTTACACAAATAATTTAATCTTTTTTTTTACTTTTAAATGAAAAAAAAAAATAAATAAAAACAGTCGCGTTTATTAAACCATAAAATTTTTAATTACAATTTTGCTCAATGGTTTCCGCTTTTTAGTTACTTGTATTTTTACTCTGTTATTAAATTAGAAGCAACTAACTAAACAACTACCAATTACTACAATATAACCACTTACCTGCAGTTTGCATATAGTGATGTGGTACCGATGGTTTGCATTTATCTGTGCAATTGTGAAAGAACTCACTTAGTGTGGTATGAGAACTTTTTGGGTGGTTCACCCATTTTGTAGTTATTAATTATTTTACATTTCTAATTGTATTTACTTAGTAGGTACTTGAAAATTTAGAATTCATAAACTAAAATGGAATTAGTCGACAAAAAAAAAACAAAACTAAAAAGAAGAAGAAGAAGAAAGAAAAAACGGTAAATTTAATTTTTCTGCAATTTGTTTTTTGTTCTCTTTTTAGTATTATTTTTTTATTAAAAACATAAAATTGCATTTTACCAAATTCAATGAAATTTAATTTTTTGCACTAAATTAAATTTTTATTAAATAAAAGAAGTTTTAACAATTTTTACTTCCCCTTTTCTCCGTTAATTATTCACAAATATTATGTAAAGCGTAGAAAAATAAAGAAATAAAATCAAATGAAAATTTCAAATGACAGAAAAAAAAACTAAAAAAAAAAATTGTTTATGAAATTTTCCATTGTAATTTTTTCTTTTAATTTTTGTAAGAAAAAAAAATTGTACAAAGTGAAATTGTGAAAAAAAAAAAAAAAATTCATTGTCACAAAACATCAAAGCAGGAGGAATACAACAAACACACACACACATGCACGACACAATTACAAATAGTAAAAGTACAACAAAAACAAAGTCGATAAAAAAAAACAGACGCATAATAATCGCTGTAATTGCATTTAGTATTTTTGTTTTTCTTTTAATAAATTTACGCTAGAAAATAGAGAATGATAAAGAAAAACACACAAAAACCATGTCATTGTCGTTTCGCTAAATAATTTGTAAAATTGATGAACGAAGTGCGCCACATAAAATAGTTCCGGAAATAAATGACAGGATGAAGAGAAAAATTAATGGTAAAAGATGGATTGTGGCGATTAGGAAATCCTTTTTTGTATAAAAATAATGTGGTCCTACCGTTTATAGAGAATACTATGTGTGACGTCACAGTCATTTACCTTTCGACGTTCTTTACATAATATATGAAGAGTTACTTCAGACAATTCCAATGAGTGTGAAATAATTAACCATCAAAAATTCATTATCTAGTGTAACTATCAGCAGACTGACTAACCGTGTGAGTGACCATAAAGAAACAAAAAAGAAAAACAGCGGACACGAAAAAAAAATGAAATCTCTTTCAAAAAAAAATTTTTTGTTTAGAAAAAAAAATAAAATTTACTTACGATGGTTGATGATCCAGATTAGATTATTAGATTGTTTTTAGACTAGACACTAGACGACAACAAAAAGAAAACGTACCTGTCAACAACGGAATTATGTATTATAAATAATTGAATAATTTTATGTAACCACCACCACAACAACGTATAAGTTACGTCACGTATCAAAAAAGAAAGAAAAAAAATGAGAAGGAAAAAATGAAATCAGTAACACCAGGCACGTTTACATATGCGCCTATTCTTGTTGTTGTTGATTTTTGATTTGTTTATATGTGTGTATGTGCGCTAGTTGACTGTCATCATATAAAGTAGGTTCGTATCACTTCAAAAAAAAAGTTCAAAAAGCTAAAAAAAAAAAACATGAACCAACTTTTCACATAAAATAAAATGAAGATTCGTCGTACCATATTTAAATGAAATCTTCGCTCTTATATTTGACCACCTTTTTCGTACCCTTCCACAAATGGAATATTATTTACTGACACGTTTCACATACTACCAACTACTTAAAATATTCACATCATTAGCGAAAAAAAATTCTTCAAATACAACAACAAGAAAATAAACACAAACAACAATAACAACAAATATTTTAAAGATGAGAAAAACAGATTTTCTATTCCGCGTATATTTTCACTCATCATTTTTTAATTAAGGAGTGAGAGAGAGAGAGAACATTTTTTTTTTATTATTCTAAAATGCGAAAAATTTCCAAAATAATTTCAATTTTGAATAATGAAGTTTATTTCCCTGTTGAAACATATATTTTCTCTCTTCCCGTTTGATTATTTCAATTTTTTTGTAAAGAAAATCAGAAATATTTTCATGGGAATTTTATCAATGAGAAAATTCTTCTTATTTTATGATGATGTAAAATGGAAAATTAAATAAAAAAAAAAAATGCAAGAAAACAAAGAGTCTTCTTCAGAAGTGCGATGACAGAGGAAATGGCAGAGGAGGAAGTAAATATTAGGTTTTTTATGGGAAATCAATAAAATATTTTTTCCACATAAAATTTGAAAGTTTGAATAAATTATTAGCAAAATAAAAAATGGAAGATCCAAAATGGTAGATAAAGGAATAAAGAAAAGACAATCTGGTGTAATGTGTGATGACATTATTCATCATTAGGGGGGAAGAAGAAAAAAAATTGAATTAACATCGGTTCGACATTCTGACATTTACCAAATTTTCCCTTTTTTTAATTTTGTTTTGTTTATTTTTATATGAAATTTATATTTTAAAGGCGGAAATTTTTTTTTTTTTCCTTTTTGGTTTATGGTAAAAAAAATTTCGTCGCCATTTTTTTTTTCATTATTCTGGCGTCTCCACTTGTGTATACACTACACACAGTAACACGTACGTATACACATTTATCATTTGACATAAAAATGACCTTTGCGTCAAAAAGAGGAAGAAGACATTCCAGCCGAAAGAAAAAAATAAACACAAAAAGAAAAATTCAGGAAAAATTGAAAATTCTGTCTGTTTGTTGTTTGTTTTTCTTTTCGAAATCAAAATTCTTCTTTTGTTATAAATAAAAATTTATGACTTCAGTCATATTGGGGGCGACTCCACTAACCTGATTTCAATCATATTTCATTTATATTTTCTTTTGTATCGAGAAATTCATCCCGTTTTTATTTATTCTCTCTCTCTCTCTCTTCAATTTTTTCTTCAAAGAGAGATGAATATCAAAAAAGAAAGATAGATAGGAGAAAGAGAGAGAGAGACAGTGTATAAAGATTTTTATGGAAATTGTATTTTTGGGTTGTCATCAGGAAGAAGAAGAAGAAGAAGAACAAGTATTAGAAGAAGAAGAAGAAGAAGGAAGAAAGAAAAAATAATAAAATGAAAACGACGCCAAAAGTGCCTAAATAAAAAAAGTTAAGGAAAGAGGTGAATTGAGAGAAAGAGACGAGATGATGTAGATTAGGCATGAATTTTGTGTTGAAATTGTGTGTGTGTGTGCATGTTCTTTTTATTATTTGACCTTGAGATTTTCAATTTTGGTTATTTCGGATAACAGAGAGAACCTTTTTATTCATTCTTCTTCTTCTGAAAAAAGACAAGAAAAAGAATTGAGAGAAAAAAGAAGTGATGGAGTGATAGGGTTTAAGGGGAGAAAAAAGAGAGGAGAAGGAGAAGAAGAAGGGTGTATAAAAGAGAAACCTAAATCATTGTATAAATAAATAATTTTGACAGTCATGATCATGTTTGGATTTTTATCTTAGGATAAATTTTTTTTTTCTCTTTTTCTTCATTTTTTTTTTTTGAGTTATATTTTATTTTATTCTGGAAGAAAGAAAAGAATAGAAATGGTGAAAAAATAAATTGTATTTTTTTAGTGTGTGTGTGTGTGTTAGTGAGTGTGTGTGTATGCTGTATGTGTATTAGAGTCAGTATATTTGTTTAGGACAAATGAATTCAGATTTCTACACAATGATGATGACGTAAGCACTTTATAAAAAAAAGTACTTAGATAAAAAGAAGATGAAGAGAAGAGGAGACGAATGATGTATAATAAAAACATAGAAAATTCTGATTATTTTTTCAAACAAACTAATTATTGTACTCTTTCTCTCTCTTTTTCTAATTTTTCCCTTTACATTTATCTTCTCCCGCATCTTTTAACAATAATTAAATATATTAGCGATTCAATGATTGTTTAGTTAATTTAATTTAGTAGAAAAAAAGTTAATTTCCCTGATTTTCTTGAATAAAATTAAAATAAAATAAAGATAATTAATTTTTCATTTGTAAGAATTGGAATTTTATTGCAAGATATTTTTTTTATTTTCGTTAAGGTCACACCTTCCACCTTTCCCTGCTTACCTTTTTCTTTTATGTAGGTTTTATTTGTTTCATTTCAGAGACAATAATCTTTTAAAATATTCCACTTGTCTTTTTTTGTCGCCCAAGTGTTTTCTGTTAGTTTTTTTTTATTTAGCGATAAGAAGCTTTTAGAAAGAAATGAAAAAACAAACAAACAAACAAACAGAGAAAATAACTTAACTGGACAGTTACAAATTACAATATTTGATTGAAAATTGATTAAAACGTAAAAATGTTAAAAATGTAAAAAAAAATTACAGAACACACTTTGTCATAAGATTCAATCAAGGCCTTTTGAAACAAAATCAATTGGGCCTGTGCTTCTTTGAAAATGAATTGAAATAATTTTTATGGTTGATGTCATCTCAAGTACTTAGGTACTTTTATGTAAGCACTTAAATCACTACTTAAGTTTAATAAAGGGAATGAAAATTAATAATATGTATTTCTGTATTCTACCTTCAATGACGTCATGAATTTGATATTCTAAAGCGCAACTGAACTTGAAGATTATTCATGATTCGTGAACGTTTTATGATAAAAATAAAGGTTTTTTTGTACTTACTCATTTGTAAAGAATGTTTTTTGTTGTTTTGATTGTTTTAAAAAAATAACCATGATTTTCTTATCAGACACGTGACGAATATGATTATCTAAATGTAAATAAAAATACTTGGAATGGGGAGAGACACAAACCACGAAAGCAGAAACAGAAACAATTCATTATTTTTGAATTAATTAGAACTTTCTTAGTTATTTCTTTTAATTGTCTTTTCGAAGAAATCATTACTTATAACAAAATAAATATGATCAGCAGAAAGAGAGAAATACCCGAGGAATCACATATAATAATTGATTACACATTTTTACAAAGATTGCACAAAGGATTTCAAAGATTTCCCTAATCTGTGTCTTGTTATTAATCAAATCACCGGTCCTATTAGACAAGTTTTTCTGTAATTATTTTTAATTAATTAATTGATTAAAAAAAAAAAAAATCTATTCTGTTGTCGATTCTAACGTTTAAAGAAACAGATTGCTTTTTGGTCCGTTTTATTGTTGTGAGAGCTCTGTCACAGGAAATTATAAGAGAACAAAAAAAGGAAGAATGAGATAAATGTCAGAGGTCCCAATGCCTGATAATGATATAAAAAAAAGGGTCATTCATCATCATAAAAAATAATACAATAGAAAACGAAAATAATAATTATTTTTCTCGTTTCATTCTCATTTTCTTGCTCTTTTTTTGTTGTTTTTTTTTCAGGATTTTTCCTTCTTTTATTTTGGCATTTGTGATAAGAAATAAAAATATCCTTCTTTCTTTGGTGCTTTTGTTGTTGTTGTAATTCCCGAGCATTAATTCTCTTTGCGAATTCAAAAGATTTTCTTCTGTTTTTCCCTTCTTTTCCATTCTTCTCTTGCTTTTCCATTTTCTTGTTTTTTTTTTTTTTCTAACAATATTTCTTCTTTTATAGTTCCACTTGAGTTGATCCTTTTTTTTCTATATTTAGAAAGAAAATTTACTGAAGCGAACTTAAGTTAAGTAAAATAAATCGTTGATTTAATATTTATTGAATTGAAGACAATTTTTCTTTTCCTTTATTTTATTTTCTTTTTATTCTCAAGAAAAGAAAGAAACGATAGAAGTAAAAAAAAAGAACCATCAAATTTTATCGCTTAAAATGTCTTTTTCCAAAGAATAAATTTTTCTAAAATCAAGTTGTTTCTTTTGCTTTATTATTTTTCCCATCACCATTTTCTCAAATATTCTTAGAAAATTATTTCTCTGACTTTTATTTTTTTGTTTTTGCCGTTTTTTAGAAGAAAAATATGAAAAACCCATAAGAGTTAATTTACACGCGTTCACCAAAAATATTTCCTCAAAATAATTGGTATGAATTTTCACAAATTATTTTTAAATTAAGAGAAACAAAAGAAAAGTGGAATGTTCACAATCTTCACCCACTAATAATATTTAATGATCCATTTTAAAATAAAAAGATTTGTGAAATGCGACATAAGAATATTAAGCGAATATTAAGCGAGTATTAAAAAAATGGTAACAAACAGGATTCTTCAAGAGGTGAAATGGAAGGAGAAATCTAAAAATTATTCCCTTCGTTCAAAGACAAATTTGATAATTAGGCACGTGTGAAAATAAAATCTATAAGTCAGATCAGGTATTTTGTAATTAATTTCAATTTGTTTGTCTTAATTTTTCATTTGGTATGATAATATGATAAAATCTTTTGGTAATTGACTTCACGTCTTTATTCATACGCATTTAATTTCTAGAATTGAATTAATTTCTCTCGATTATCTGTTGGAATTTCAAAACAATATATTGTACCGGCAAGTACCGGATATAAGTTTTGTCTCATAACTCTGACTTTTATTGAAAAATTAGTCTATAAATTAAATCTAATCATCTTTTATTTTTAATGTCAACTTGTTTGATTTTCTCTTCTGTACGAAAATGATTTTTCTTATAACACTTTTTAATTTTCCAAAAGAAAAAAAATAAACAAAAACCATAAACCTAAATTACAAATTAATTTTCAAATTTTCTAAATTTAATTTTTCGTAAATTAAAAATAAAAAAATAAACAAAAGTAAAATAAAATATAAAACACCCACTCTGATCTAATGTCATTGTTGTTGTATTTCTTGTAGTTGTTGTTGTTGTTCCCTTCAACTTTATAAAGAAGAAAAAACAAAAAACACCTGATGATATTTCGGATATGATTAATTATTGAGGTGATTAAGGTTTTTCAAATGGGTAGGTGTTGAAATGATTAAATTAAATTCAATAAAAACAAAAAAAACAGAAAACACAAAAACAAAACAAAAAATTTATATAAACAAATGAACGCCTCTTCATAAAATCAAATCAAATTAAAATCATTTCATTCTATCTCCCTCTCTTACTCTCTCGACATTTCCTTCATTCACACTTAATAATTCTCTTTTTGTAAAAATGTGACGTCACAAATTCCGGTGATAATGATATAAAATAGATATTTTTAATCTTTTCTTTATCATCGCTACAAAGTTAAACTTGAAATCATTTGGAAACACACAAAACGTTTACATTTTTCTTTTATCTTTTGTATTTTCATTCGTGTTTTTTTATCTACTTCTTCTTCTCCATCTTTTTATTATTTCTACGTGAAAATGTTAAAATTCTAGAAGGCGTTTTCCATTCTTTAAAAGTGCTCTAAAAACAATTTTTCATTTTACTTATTGCTTTTGAGGGCATAAGACTTTGGAGCATCCAAAAAGGACACTATTTGTGATTCTATTTTTTCGATCAATTCCCATAGTTTAAATTCTATAAAGCACAACTAACTAACATCATCCCTATCTTAAATTTTCTTCAAGTAAATTAGAATCCGGAAAGGTAAATGCAACAACAATATTTTTTATTATTTCACAAATTGGAAAATATCATTGAATTTGCTGATGTGTTGTCATCATCAGCCATTACATTAAAAAAAATAAATAAGTATAAGAAAAAATACAAAATTTCCCTTTAAAGAAAATAAGGAAAAAAAAGAAGAAGATGATGAAGAATAATAAGAAAACATATCAACCTGTCACCAAAGTTAAAGAATAAGAAGCAGAAGAAAAAAAAAAATTCCAATGTCATCTCGTTAATGTGTCGTGTGTTATCACATCTCACGCGTTTTTTTTTTTTATTTATTTCTTTTTTCTTCTTTCCTTCTTAATACGGTTTTTATTTTTACATTTTTTTTTTTCTAAAAGTATTTTTCTATTTTCTCTTTTTGCTTATTGTTTTTTTTTTCGTCTTCTATTTTATGTTTTCAGTGATTTTTTTTTCTTTGCGGTTGATTGAAAATTTCCATCAGTAAGTAGTCAGAAAAAAAAATACAAAAACAAAAATTAAATAATAAAATTTTAAATAAAACTTAAAAGTGCTTTCTCAACTTGCGTCATATGTGTGACTGGCTGTCATGTGTGTGTGTGTGTGTATGACTAAGTCGTGTATATTTTAAAATTGAAACGTTAATTATTGATTTATTATTAATTTTAACTTTTCTTTCTCGTCGTTCTTTGATTTTTCTCTTAATTTTAATTTTTAATAAAGTTACGTTGAAAAGTTTTATGTTTTATTTATTATTTTCATTATTAATTTCTGGTTTTCTTTTTTAGGTCAAGATCAAACGCGTACATTTTGATATTTTTGTTTATTGTTTTTTTTTTTAATAATTTGCATTTTCTTCGATCAATTCTACCTTTACAAAATACGAGAAAGAAGAAAAGAAAGAGAGAGAGAATGATGATAATTTTGAAAATCAGTTCATATTAGTAGACAATAGTTAGGTAACATGTACAATTATGGTAGTGTAATCTTGCAATCTTTGAGAGCAGCAAACGAAAAAAAAAAGTCCAATTAATAAAAATTTGAAAAGAAATAAATTATTCTTGAAGTTTTATTAAGCTGCGGGCATAAAGTTTCACATTAATTTTCGTTGAAAAATTAATCCCAATAATTTCAAAATATTGATTTAAATTAATGAGAACATTGAACATAGTAGCAAAACACTTATCAATTGTATCAAGATGTCTGTACGTAAGTAAGTACTAATAAAATTTCGACATCACATCTGTTGATGGAATGCGAAAAAATTATTCTGGCTGGTTGAAGAAAAAAAGATTTAATCCTTGTAACAATTGTCACTCCATTTTTAACCCGAAGGTGGAATAATTATAAAAAAAATACAAAAAATGGTCCAAATGCTCAATAAGCTCAAATATAATTTTCAAAAATAAATTGTTTTTGTTTTTGGTATTTTTTAACCAAAAATTAAATTCAAATAAATCATTAAAGTTAATCGCAAATTAATTTGCATCTTTTTAAAGATTTATTTATTTAAAACAAAAAATTTGTAAATTGTAAAAATCGTGTCAACTGAAAACAAACACAATTATGAAATAATTTATAATCATAAATGTCACACACACACACACACAAATTCACATACACTGACCGATATAAGAAAAAAATGAAAAAAAAAAAAACAAATACAGAAAAACTCAAGTGGGTTAAAATTATGTCTTATTATTAAGAGATGAAGATCACAACAACAACTACTGTTGTTGTTGTTGTTATTACCAACAACAACAATAATAATTATAAATAGTATTCGTCTTGTATCGTTTCTTGATCTTTTCCAAAAAAAAAAAAAAAGAACTAAATAAAAATAGTCAGCTTTAAAAAATAAGGAAAAATCAACTTAAAAAAAAACAACAACAAAATATGGAATAAAATGGCAGGTTCTCCTAAGACAGAAAGTTTGTTTTGATTAATTGCAAGAGGAGAATATGTGTGCCAATCGTGTGTTACAAAAAAAAAACGACTCCAAATTATTTTAAGTTTTCTTAAAGAAAAAAAAGAAGCGATATTAGTAAAATATCTGTCTGGTAAGTATTTTGTCTCTGTTTGTCATTTTTCTTTTTCTTACTCTTAAAGTTTATTAAAGAAGAAAAGAAAAAAAAATAAGAAGAAAAAATGGCAAACTCATTAAAATAGGTGCCACTATTATTTTACCAAAAAAAAAAAAAATAAAACAAAACAAAATCAAAAACAAAAACATGTTTCACCATAAATGGATTATTTTTTTTTTTTATTTTTTGCATAAGTCAGAGACAAAAGACACGATGTTATAAACATACACAACACATATGAAGGCATACTTAAAACCCACGTTTGAATATATCAGTTTTTTTTTTATTAAGTAAGTAAAGTTACCAACGACACTTCATTCATTTTCACTTTCGAAAATGAAAAAAAAAAACAACAACAACAACAAAATAATAATTCTTATTAATTTATTTAGTTTTTATTTCATTTAATTCCGATTCAATTTCTTATAATCAAGATCTTCGATCATTGTAGACGAGTCTCGCTTCTAAAGAAAGTAAAAAATCGAAAAAATTCAATTATTTGATGTGCTTTTTGTGTGACGCAAAAATTTCAAAATGGTAAGTTGATCACAATTTAATTCAAGAAGAAGTCATAAATAAAACGCCTTAATTTAATTGATTTTGATGATCTTCTTTGCCTGCAATTTTTCATCCAATCTCACATAAACACAAAAACAAAAACAATTTCCTTCAAATTAATGAAAAAAAATTCCTGTTTCTGTTAATTTCATAATATTTCCATAATTCATTAGAGTTCTGAGAAAAAAAGAAAAACAAGCAACAAATAAAAACGAATTCAATAACAGTAGGATATATTTCTTATATTATGTGTTATCTCATTGGGAAAAATGGAGAAAAAAAATGAGACGCAGTAAAAATAAATTAAATAAATAATCAATATTATTATTTTCCATTTAAAATTATGGAAAATATCCAACATTGAAAGTCAAAAGATAAAGAAAAAAAAAATTGTTTGCTCAAAATAAAAATATTTTTCCGAACATTTTTTTTTTTCGCTCCACTCTGCATACATATTTTTCAAAAGGAAATTACCAAAAAAAACAAAAATCTTATATCATTTTCACCGTAGGCGTTTTCATATATTTATTTGTTCCATCGAAATTCCTTTATGCCAAACATCTATTTCCTCCCATACCATAATTTTCAATTCTCTTTTTCACTTAAATAAAAGAATCATCATCATCCTTCTCAATTTTCTGTCTGTTCAGTATAATAACAATAACAACAACAATAAGAAGAACAACAAAAAAAAATTAATTTGACTTTCAACTTTTCAACTTTTTTTTATTTTTATTTTGCAAAGAATAGAAAAGAAAACAATAGAAACAGAAAAATAAACAAAACATAAACAAACGAAAAACAACAAAAGAAGAAGAAGAAGAATAAAAAGAAAACGAAGAAAATTGTCATCACTGTTATGTAACGTAACGTAACGTAACATGTCTAACATACATCAATATTAGCGTCGCCATTGTCACTTTTTTTATCCATCCGCGTCGTCTACATACATTTTTTTTTTGTTTCTTTCTTTCTTTTTTATACTTTGTTGTTGTTGTTTTGCATAATTTTTTTTTCTTTTCTTGTTTTTCCTTTATTTCTTTCTCACTCTTGCTCTCACTCTTTCACTCATTTCAATATTAGTTGAAACAAAAAAAGAAAAAGTTGAATTAGTTTAATTTCAATAAAAGAAAAAAAAAACTTCTGGTTCTGAATGTCAGATGAAAAAAAAAAAATTAAAGTCGTTTCATTTTTTTTTTGTTTTTATTTTCAAGATTTTCTCCTCCTCCTCGTCCTTAATACAGATTATTTATTTTTGTAATTCAACCTCTAACACTAACAATAAACTCCTTAGTCCTTACAACAACAGTAACAATAACAACAATAGCAATAAAAAAGAAACAAAGTTTAAATATAAAATAAATAAAATTAAAATGAAAAAAAAAAAATACAAAAAAATTGTTTTTTAATTTGATTTTTTTCTTTTTTTCATAAATTTTTCTTCTCATTCCTTTTCTTCTTTTTCTTTTTAATTTTATTTGAAATTTTTAAGTCGATTAAAGGGATTTATAAGACAGAAAGAGAAAGACAGATGAAGGAAGAAAGTTAAAGAATAAGGAAGAAAAATGATAATTTAATAATAAAGAAAAATACGGGAAAATGAGAAAATTGTCGTCATTGATTTTTTTTGTTTACGAAATACTTAAAATTTTTACAAACAACAAAAACAAAATATTCACAGAACGAGGAGAGAGCCAAAAATATAAAAGTTTTTCCGTCATTTTCTTGGTTGTACTTTCTTACGTTAAATTTTTTTTGTATAAACAAAAAAAAACAAGAAAAATGAAGAGCAAGAATTTTTTTACAAAATATTTGGAATCTGTGAAAAACTCGAGAACTCATCTTTTCTTTTTGTCTTTCGTTTTTTATACTTTATTTTTTCTTCTAACAAAAGTTTCCTTGCCGTTTTTGTTTTTGAATTTTTTTTAAAATGGATGGAAATGGAAAACTTTAAGCATTGCTTTTGAGTCGCGCATATGAAACCACTAAAACAACACAATCATTAAGCGTATTTGATGCCGCTCTTTAAATCCCATTTACAGTGACTTCAATAAACGCTAACAAAATAATTACAATCAATGAATAAATTTAAGTAAGCATTCATGACGTCAGCATTTGAATATATTACGTCATTTTTTCACAACAGAATCATGAAAGGGTTAAATAAATGCACACACACACATAGAATGACGCTGCTGACGCATAAATAATTGCATTTTACTTTTTTCTGATATTTGTAATTTTATAAAAAACCGCAACAAAAGAACAAAAACAAGTCACATTCTTTGAAACATTGCCCCTCAATTGCACCTGGTAAGGTACAGTTTTATTATGCTGGTGGTGGTCAATTGTTGTTGTGTTTTCGAGAACGTATTTTTTTTATTCAAATTTGTGAAACCAACTAAATTTGAAAATTTCTCATAAAAAAATATTGTCTCATTGAAAACGATTTTTCTCGTTTAAACGTAGAACGAAACAATTATTGTTCAGGTGGGGAGAAAAAAAATGAACGAATTAAAAAAAAAAACAAGAAAAACAAAAACTTAAAAATTCAAATTAAAAAAAAAAAGAAAAAAAAGTAAGGAGAAAAAAGATTTTCTTTATTAACGGGAGATGACGACCCAAAAATGAAAGACAAAAGACAGGTGCCCATCTTCCTTATATAGAAAACATGAATATGTGCAAGGTGTTTTTTTTTTCACTTTTCTTCTTTTTTTTGTTGATTGAAGAAACAAAATTAAAATTAAAATTAAAAGAAAAACAACAAAAACAACAACAATCGATAATAAAAATCTAATAATTTTTTTTTTGTAAGAAAAAAGAGGAGGAGGTTGGGTCTGCGTATTTTTTTTTTAAGGTTAAACGAGCGCGCGCGTGCCTTTACAAATCAAATTTATGATTTTTTTATTACTTTTTGTTGTTGTTTTTCTTTGTCGTTTTCGTTTTCATTTTAAGTATTCATTTTTTTTTTTTGTATTTAGTTTTGAGTTTTGAATTTTGATTTTTTTTTTTTTTTACGGTTGACTTCCGTATTTAAAATTTCATACAATTCAAATTGTTACCAACATATTTTTCTATTCACGATTTCAAGACCCAAAAAAAAAAGACAAAAGACAAAAAGAAAATTAAGTTTCAATCAAAAAGGTTAAGTGAAGAGTTACTTAATTAATTAGTTGTTTTTTTCTGCGGCTTTGATGCAAAAATTGGAACAAAAACAAATTGACGAATGACATTTACCATTAACATATCCCCTTTTCACTGTCTTGTATGTTTACGGAGGTGCTTTAAGGATTAACATTTATTTTCCCATAGTAAGTAACTTATATGTGAGCGAAGGGGAAAAGAATATAAAAAAATGAAATAATTTACTTCTACGACTTATATAACTTTAAGAAAGAGTCGCGCCTCGCCTTTTATCATGACAAAGTCAACCACAACATAGAAAACACAACGGAAAACACAAAAAGAATCGGGGGAAATTATTCTATTTAATGCACGTAAACCGCAATAAAAAAAACTGCGTCAATAATCGTTTATTGCATGCAATCATGATGAAAATAAGTCGGAGAGGGAAGGAGAGATTTCTTGTTCATTAAAATTTTTCTTTATGAATAATAATTTTTAGAAAAATTTACCAAGGGTTAAATTTTTAGAAAAATTTATTAAGGGTTAAAATTGGCTTCACGACGGATTGCAAACTTAACAAAAATTGTAAAAATTATAAATAAGTAGATTTCGACTAATTGCACAAAGATTTCAAAAGATAACACCATTTATTTTCCAGTATTGTAGCGAGGTTTGCAAATAGTAGAAATTTGCTCATTCATTTATAGGACAAAAATCGTTTTTATTCCTTTGGTTACAAAACTCTTCCAAAAAAAAATGGAAAAAAAAACTTCACCGCAATAAATTTCAAACAAAAAAACAATAAGAAAAAGTTAATTTATCTACAGAATTGTTTTGTTTGGTCCAGTTGATTTTGGTCCAAGAAAATAAATGAAAAATACAAACATAAAAAATGCACGCTGCTGTCAAGAAAATGTAAAACACCAAGAGTGAGAGCAAGAGAAAAAATCTGGAGTGAGAGAGAAAAAATAGTTGGCTAGGTGAAGGTTGAAGTTGGTTTTGTTGAAGAGGGTAGATTTTTAGAAGGATACCCTACTCACCCAATTTTTATATATGTATATTGCGGATACCTTCCTCTTCCATATTCTATGAGAGAAAAATGATTCACGCATTATTGCCCATTGGGGTTTACAAGAAAATGAACGCATCCATTCATTTTTTTTTTATCTTTTCTCTTTTTTGAATGGAAATGGATGATGTTTAGGGGTGAATGATACTGAGGATCTAGTTCACGTGAATTTAAGGACTGCAGCATTGGTATGTAAAGAAGTGTGTCAAAATATCTATTCCACCGGAATTCAATTGATTAAAACGATAAAAATGAAAATAAGTATATTGCAGATATTTTGTGCGGTATAAATAAACAAGAGAGCGGAAATAGTTTGAAATGTAAAGGGAAAATCCTCTATAATTTGACCACTCACAAAATTTTATTAAATTAATAAAATTTTTATGTGAAGAAATAAAAATTGTTTTTCTGCATAATTTTCTCCTGTAAAATTTTTTTTTATGTTCGGAAATGAAAATGGAGTCGAGACAGGAGATAAGTCCTGTACTGTTTTCTTTTTGTTGCCTTCTGCTCTGATGTAAAATTTTTGGCCAAGATTTTCAATAAAAATATTTAATGGAAAAATTTCATAACATTTTTTTTTTCTGTATGAATTTTTGTCATTGCCAAATCTGATTATTTTTAATTTCCTTTACCAAATTTCTTGTGTTGGTGTAGGTCTTCAACAAACCACTTACGAATCGATCGTTAAAATTTTGTATCCCTAACTAAAGTCAGAGCAAAGCGAAATGGATTCTGTGGCAAAATCGGCAAAGTGATTTCATATTTGGTTATTCTCTAGTGTTTTTTTTTTTCACCGAAATGCGATTGTCTTGCGTTGGAAAAATGAACACAATGAAAAAAAAAGCAGAAGAAAAATTGAAACATTTGCAGTAAAAATTTATTCTTTTTTTTCTCTTGTTGTTGTTATTATTAAATTCCACTTTTCTTTCTAGGAAAAAAATCTACTTAATATTACCTACTTACTTAATATATTGTTCTTTTTTATTTCTTTTTTTATTTCAGTCAAGACCAAAAAAATTCAATAAGAGCAGAAAAAAATGAATAAAGAATAAAAAAAAAAAAAAAAAAAAGCAACACAAAAATATGATCGGCTAAAAAAAAGAAATTCATTTTTTTTTTTATAAAAATTAAAAAATGAACAAAAAAAAAACTTCAAATGTACAAATTATGGAAATTTTGTGAAATAAAAAAAAATTAGTTCCAATTTGTGTTTGTGGTTTTATTTTTTTTTTTTTTTATATCATTTTCCATGGTCAAAAAAAACGTACAATTCATTCATTAAAAAAAAATTTTTGTTAGTAAAAAAAAATCAAAACAAAATTAAAAAAAAAAAGTAAAAATATTTTTATTGTTATTTTTTTTTTCGTCGCCATTCAAATGTTTTTCTTCTTTTTTTGAATTGGATTAAATTTTAATATTTAAGAGCCTATCCTTCTAACATTCATAAAATAACGAGATTTATTTCAGTGCTGAACTTTGTTACCAGTAAAGAAATTTTTGATTAGAATTTAAACCATTGAGTAAAATTCGATAATCTTTGTGTTTGGCAAACGATTCTAGAGATTTCCAAAACAAGTTCAAAGAAATGTTTATCATGAGTTATTTATTTATCTTTTTTATTGATTTTCATAAAAGAAAATTAAACGAGTCAGTTTTTGCAAAGGGGCGTCGAAAAAGAAATTTTGCAAACAAAATAAAAGATAAAATAAAAAATAAGAGCTGAAAGTCCATCATACAAACCACTAATGGGAATGTAATTTAATCCGGTGCTGACCACACAGACAAACACAAATACACAATAATAAACGTCGTTCATCCGTGATTCTTTTTTTGTGGGTTTGAAATTTTATTTTTAATAATTATTTATTAATCGTTATTCAAATTTAAATTGATTCTAACCGAATTAAAATATGCTTGTGTAACCTTGTGTTTGTCACTTTTGGATTATAACAAAAGAAGAAGAAGAAAACAACGACGCCTCATAAATAATCAAATCAAAAAGAAAAAAAAAACAAACAAACAAACAAAGCGTCAGAAAAAGTATACCAGAAAACCAACACAAACGACAGAAATCATAATAAATGACGGAAAAACGTAAAGCAAAAACAATCAAAAAAAGTTATCAGTTCCTTCCATCATTGGATCGGAGGAAGCAGAACGTCCCACATTTCGTTTAGCCTTTCTTTTTATCTATATACGAAAATAAACAAATTAAATTAAAATAAATAAAATAAGTAAGTAAGTAATACATTGATGTTGGTCATTCATCATCATCATCATCATCGCGGACTATTTTCAATTGTTTTGGGTAAAAATAGGCAAATACTACATAGTTATTTTTTATTGTTTTTTCTTATAAAAACCAAAATTAAAATAGAAAAAACTGAGGAAGAAACAATAAAAAGAACAAAAGGCCGAAATCAATAAATATTATATTTTGTTGTTGTTTTGGCTGCTTTGCTTTTAGTATTATGCTAATTATCGATACATTATCATGTTTTCTTTATCACAAACAGAAAAAAAAGTCAACAAAAAATTTGTATTTTATTCCATCATACCATCAGAGAATACAAAAAAGTCAAACAACAGAAACACGATTATTTTCATCACCTTCATGTTTTACTCTCTATTTCCCCTCGACCCACTCTAACCCAAAACCAACCTTTAACAAAAACCCAACAAACATAGCAATACCACCACCGACTACATACTTTTTTATTTGTTTCTCTTTCGCACTCAATTCTCCATGTTTTTTTTGTTTAGTTTTGTGTCATTCGACGGTTCATAACATATGACTGACATGACATTCTGTTGACGCCAAAAAAAAAACTCACCCTCTACACCTCCTCAGCTAAACACAATAAACTATAAGAGTGAGCGAAACAGCTGATTTTGTTGAAATTGTTAAGGAAGAAAAGGACACGGATATAGAATACTCATTTGTCGATATTGTTTACACACCTTCTGTGCCTGTTACTATTTGTTAACCCTCCTCAAACCCTTCTACACATCTACTTTTCGTAACCCTTTTTATATACACATGTTTTTTTTACCAACGCAACAACAATAATCAACAACCGCAACCACCACCCCTCAACGATAACAAGAGACAGATTTTATAGGTATTTTCTTTTCGTTACAGAATTTTTAATAAAAAATAATAACAACACAACAAAAACAACAAATCAGTTTTTTTTATGAAGAGTACTCAGTAGGAGTACTAACTTCCTTTAGCTTCATCCGCGGTTACATGAATTTTCAATCTTAAAAACCACAGGCATGAAAAAAAAAATGGGAAAAAGAATTTCTTCATTAAATTTCCGACTCTACATTACCTATGTGAACATTAGAAAAATTTAGAGAAAAATAAAACAACATCAAGAAACTTTATAAAATTCTAATCTTATTTTTATTTTCAAGATTTTCAAGAATATCAAGACTGAAGACTCAGTGGCATACACAGAAGCCTTATCTATATCACTGCATAAACAGAAAGATAGAGAAAAAGAGAGAGAAATAGAGGGCGTACTTAAATAGAAGAAAAATTGATTAGGAATTATGTTCTTTTCAATCAAAGGCAAACAAAAATCGATACAAAAATAATCAAATCAAAAATAAAGTCGACATACAGAATAAGAATAGAGGTAAAACCAAAAATGTATAAGCTATAATCAAATCCGAGGTCAAATTTCTTTTTTTTTTTTCTTACGTCACAATATTTTCACATATTTTCTTTGCTTTCTTACACACACACACAACACGGATATGTAGGTATATTAGGACGGAAATAAATGAGAAATAGGACAAAGGAATCTATTGTCTCTTTCTAATCTCTACTTAATAATCGTAAATCAAAAATATAAAATTGTTTAGTGTCCAACAGTGACGTCACAATATGACAGAGAATATGACAAAAGAAGAAATCATAAGAGGGACTTTGACACCTCAAACTTTTATCTTCCTTTCATATGTAATAAAATCCTAACAAAAAAACAAAAAAATGGGGATTAAAGATTTGTTTAGGAAAAGTTTTAAACATTACGTCTTGTAGGTTTGAGAGAATTTTTTATTCGTCAATGTGACACCATTTACTTAGGCACTGTTTGAAATTATAAATTTTGAAAAATTCTCTCATGCCATTACAATAAACTCAATCAATATTTTTTTCTGAATCGGCTTCTGTGGATTCATAGAATTGTTCAAATTATTGATGCAGTTAAGTATGTTTTTTTTACAGCTAAAAACATTCCTTAAATAATAAATAATTTATCGTAATCTAATCAAAATTAAAAAACTAAAAAATCCAAATATTTCATAACCGCAAGAATAACATGCCACAACTTTCTGTATACTGTGAGTGTAATGATGTCAAATAAACACATTCAATTATAAGAGCAGAAACTTTAACATTAAATTTTATGAATAAATCAAAATGAAAATGAAAAATCAAAATAAAAAGAAAAATTAATATTGAGAGAAATATGTGCAAAGTTCAATTCATTCATTATTAATCCAATCCTCTTATTTTCTCGGTTTCACCAACGCAATACTAGTTTTCGAAATTGACTTGCTCTGAACTTCTATAAATATTTTTTTATATTATTGTCTCACTCACACTTTTCCTTATCAAAATTATCTAAGCTATTACTTCTTCTTCATATTTATTTTATCTGTTTTTCTTATTAAATCAAAAATTTCATCATAATAATTTTTATTAATGTGTGCAACACGCATCTTTACATATTATCATCTTTATTTATTTATCTCACTTCCTCTCTCTCTCTTTTAAAATGATAACTTTTGTGTCGATATTTTGAATTCGATTCGATAGAAAACAAAAAAAAACCTACAACAATAACAGCAACAACAACTAAGAAAACAACAAAACGAATAAGTAAATAAATAAAATGAATAAAAGCAAAGAAATAAAAATTATATTAAAGTGTAGGATACAGATAGGGATAAAGAAAGAGAAAAAAGACAAATAATAATAAATTCATAAAAGGGAAAAAACCCGTTTGTTTTTTTTTTTTGTTATTTCTTCTTTTTTTTTTTTTATTGAAGAAAATTATTGTGAACTTCGGTTTGGGAATATGGAATGGAAGTTTAACTAAGTATGAGAGACGATACAGTTTGTTACTCGTTAGTTCAGACGTCGTCAGTCTAGAACTAAACAACGGAGACAGTGGGTTTTAAAAAATATCAGAAAGGGGTTTACAATGGAAAATTTGTTTTTTTTTTAATAACAATTTAATTAGAAAATTCCCAATCTCAAATGTATAATCTAATTCATTCAAATTTGACCAAATTGTTAATTAAATGGATCAAAATTTAAATTTGAATTTTTTTTTAACGATAATTGCATTTTTTATGACCTTCACAATTTTACAATGAATAATAAGAATTATATTTGAAGCGAACTTTGTCTATCAGAGGTTTTATTTGCTGAATTTAAATATTTTTATGTTGTATATTATCTTATCTTTTCAAGACTTAAAAATAAATTATTTTCTATTGATTAATAATTGGATTAAATCAACTCGATTGAGTCAACATTATTTTTTTCTTGTAGTTTATTCAAGTAAGTAATTTGGTAATTTGTTACACAAAACTTGACTTAATCAGATTGATAAGAATACTGATGTCATTTTGAATGTGAATTTTTTTAAACTAAATTTTATCCAATTTTTTTATTTGAATTTTTTTTTTATCGCAACAATTTTGTTTCTTGTTTTTATTATTCTTTTGTTTAACCAAAAATGTCATTTTTCTCCTTTGGTTATTTTATTAAAAATAATTAATCAATTTTAGCAGTGAAAAAAAAAGTTTATTAAAAATAAACAGAAAAATGGAAACAAGTTTGTTTTTTTTTATGTTTTGAAGAGAAATAAATTCCAAATATAAACGTCACCCCAAACCCAAATTTAAATCCTAAAACCTAAACAAATAAATAAAACAAAACAAAGTAAACACACAACAGCAACAAAAAATGAGAATCAATTAATTAAAAAAAAATTTCACATTTTTTATTACCGGCATTTTTTTTTTCTGTCTTCCTCTTTTTATGATTATGCATTGTAAACGCTGATAAATTAAAAAAAAAGAAAAACAACAACAACAACAAAAATGTAATAAAACCATTTTTTATTCCTCTTTCTTTCGTTCGTTCTTTTTTTTCCTCTCAATTCTTCATTCCTTCTCTTTTGTTTATTTATTATTATTTTCACCTTTTTCTTTTGTTGATACCATTGTTGTTGTTATGTGCGTGTGTGTGTGCATTTTGTTTTTTATTTCTTTACATTTTTTAAAAAAAAAACACAACAGCAACACAAACTGAAACGGTGACTATGCATTTTTTGGTCTTGTTATTGTTGTTGTTGTTGTTGTATGCACACTTATGTTAGAAAGAGACAAATAAATTGTAAATAATTGTCAATTGTTTTTATTGTGACAAAAAGGGACAAAACAATATGTAATTATGTTTGTACTTAGACAACATGGACTGATTTGCGTGTTATACATTATTTTTGTTGTTGTTCAAGTAAATAATAGAACCCTTTATAAGACAACATTTATATGTAAAAACAGACATGAAATGACGCAAAATAAATTGTTTCCATATCTTCATTTAGTAACACTAAAACATCAACCATTTTTTTAAAATGAGTTTCCATTCTTTGAGAGAAATGAAAAATATTCCGAAGTTTCAAGTCACAACGATGAAGAACTGTAACTTTTGCTGGTGTCCATTCTCGTGTTATCAAATAGTGTACCGAGTACGGGCCATAAAGTACATAATAGCGAACCACTCTTTTATTGACCTAATATAAAGTCGTTCTGGTTTCCTTCCATTTCCGAGACGCTGCTAATACATCAGAAACCCATAAATGTCAAACAAGTTTAATATTTTTTTACTCTTCTAAAGCCAATCAGGAAATAAAAAGAAAAAAATACCGGATTAAAAAAATTAGAATTAGTAAAACTGAAAATAATTTACCTCCTGGATTGAGGGGGAACAAAGATTCTTCTACAATTCTATATTTTTAGGTTTAGATTAGATTTTAGAAAAAAAGATCGATTTTTTTTCCATTTAGTGCTAATTTTTTTTATGTTTTTATTTATTTAAAACTTTTCTATATTGAGAATTAATTAATGTGTTAGTCTAGTATTTAATTATACAGGGGCACCATATAAGAATGCAATCAACCACATCTGGACGCCAATACAATATGCAAAAAACGAGACATAAAATATAACAAATTCAAAGCAAAGCAAAAAAAGAAATAAACGAGAAAATTGTACTTCTTTAGCCGGCATTTTCTTCTTTTTTCTTATTTGGAATTTTGAAAAGAAATTTTTTTTCTAAAAAAAAAAAAAGTGTGTGTGTGTTTGCGTTTTTTGTTGTTATAGAAATAATTTGTTCAAAGTTAAAAAACAGAAATTATTCCTGTGCAATTTTATAATGTAAGAATGAGAAAGAAAATTATGTGTGAGACAGAAAGAGAAATAGTTAAAAGAGAAGACGTTGAATTATGACGTCACATCGTTAAATTACTTCGTTTATTGAAATTTAATCATCAAAAAGATTGAAACATACAGAATAAAACAAAAATAAAAGAGAGAAAGAGAACGAAAGAGATTATTAAATTATGACGTCATCTTGTTACATTATTTCGTATTTTTAGTTTCTAGAGATTTGCTTTTCTTTTTAAGAATAGAAAAATAAGACCTCCTCAAAGCAGAATTTGAATTAAAAAATTCTTATTTATGTTTTTAAAAATGTGAGCAAGAGAAAAAAAGGTCCACGAAACCCTTTTTGTTTCAAATTCAAATGACGAGTTTGTACATTTTTTTGCTAATTTTTATAAATTTTGTCTTGTTTTGTTTGCCTTTCTTGCTGTTTAAATAAAAAAAAAAAAAGCAAAGACTGGAAAATTGGGAAAAAGGTGCGTTTTATCTAAAAAAAATTAATAAATAAATAAAAATGAGAAAATGGGAGAAAAGAGAAAAAAAAAACTAAAATGAAAATAAAAAATGATCCCGTTAGTTTTTTTTTTTGTGTTTTGTGGTTAACTAGAAAAGAGTGGCCTTCAAAGCACGCGACTTGTTTCTTGTATATATTTTTTGTGTAATGGACAGATATTTCTATCTCACTCTATCATATAACATAAATGAAAGAATACAATGATTCGCAACTCGTTTTTTTTTTGTTTTTAGTTCCCAGAATTTAAAAAAAAAAGAAGATAAATTGGTAAAATATTTAAGTAAGTTAGCCTAAGTAAGTGTCTATTACTATTTTTCTGTTGTTTTTTTATTATTATTATCATCATTATCATTGTTAAAAGAGAGAGAGAGAGAGACAGAAAAAGGTAACGCACACATGAAAAAGAATTAAAGAAGAAGAAGAAGAAACAGTAAGTAAGTATTAAGAAGATGGTTTGATGACCCTGCAAAAATTATTTATTTATTGATTCCAGTTTTTTTTTTCTATACATAATATCGAATAATTATCCAACTCTTTCTCTCATACACTGTAATCTCTTTGTATCTCCCTTTTACATTCGTTAATATTTTTCTTTTTTCTTTGATTTGATTTAAATTTTGATTGAATAATTTCTGTTTTTTATTTTGCATAAATTCAACGAAAAAAAAAATTTATAAAAAGAAAAGTAATTGAGAACGGGGGGAAAGAGAGAGAGAGAAAGATAGCATAAAAGAAAAATACGATAAATTATTGGTTTACGGAATAAAAACAAAGGAAATGTGATGACTCATTTTTCCGCTTTAACACCTTTTATTTGTTGTTGTTCCTCCTCACGTTTTTCTTTTATCATCGAACAATGTATATTCACACAAAAAGTCGAAGAGAGACGAACAGAAAGAGAAAGAACAAGAATTACTTTGATTACATTTTTTTTTTTGTTTAGGAAAAATCGATTTTCTTTTGTCCTCTTTTAATAATTAGGAAGTTTTTTTTTCGTTGGATTGAAACACAGATTAGGTAGATGATTATTATTTTTTCCATTAATTTTTCATGGAAAATTTAAAATGGAAAATTTTGAATTTGAATTTTTTTTTTGATTATAAATATTTAAATGGCAATTTAGAAAAATCCATGTTACACTAAGTGTACAAATTCAACCAAAAACATTGTGTAATGAATAAATTGCAATCACAATTGCACAAATCAGAATTTTTAATAAAAAGAGAAAAACCGGATTTAAAATCAATACACTTCAATAAATGGACTTGACAATTCAAACGAATAGGTAAAAACTTGATAATCCGATACATATTAAATTCGTACTATCAAAAAATAATTGGGTCACCATCCCAGACCCAGAGAAAGATTTACAACAATAAAATTAATGTGGAAAACTTTTAAGTAAAAATCTGAATTTTTGTATAAAGAAACTACTACAAGTAAGTAGTCTTTAAGTATTTGGTAAGTAGACCTACCCTAAGGCAAAACAAAAAAATTATTAATTGCGTTTTGTTGCAAAAAAAATTTTGCTAAATTTTTCTTCACAAAACCAATATGGAAAAAAAATAGACAAATTATTCTTATCAAGGTGTGTAGATAAAATGCACTTACAAGAAATAATTATCAATAAAAGTGGAATTAAATATTTTTTTAAGAAAAAAAATGGTCACAATACCTTTCATCTGGTAATCTTTTTAATTCAGCCATATCCAATTCAATACGTAAATTAGCGACTTCACATAATAAACGATCACGATCAGTTGTTATATCCTTTAATTTTTCTCTTAACCAATAATTTTCCATTGCTAAATCTTCAGCTGTCATTATTAACTGTGTTGTTGGTGGTGGTAGTAATTCTTCTTGTTGTTGTATCATATTTGATGATCCGGCTAATATCTCCTGCTGCTGTAATTGTTGTTGTTGTTGTTGTAAAGCCATATTTAGTGAAGATGATTGTGTTTCACTTTCACACATTTTAACTGATTTTTCTTTTCTTAAATTTTTTTTTTTTTTTACTTTTTTTTTGATTTTTAATTAATAAATTTTTCACTATAAGAAAAACAAATAAATAATCTCAACTTTTTTCAAATGTGTTTTTCTTTTTCCTTATTCTTAATTGAACTAACTTTTTTACACTTACAAAACTAATTAATAATTTTTATAGATTTTTAGTAAGAGATTTTAACTCTTACAAATAAAATAAGTACACATACACACACAAACAACTCTTAAGGAATTGAGACTATTAAAAAAATATACAAAATTAATAAATTAGAAACAAAAAAAAATTTTTTTTTTGATTCAATTTAAGTAAAATTTATTTAATAAAAAAACAACAACAAAAATATATAAAACAGAATAAAAGGAATTTCTTTATTATTCTTTTAAAAAAATAACACAAAAAAAAAAATATTGAAATCAAGAAAAACACAAGGAAAAGAAAATTACACAAAAATAAATAAATAAAGAGAGAGAAGGAAGAACAAGTAGAAATAAATTGAGAATATGGGTAAAAAAAAAAGATATTCTTGTTTTGAATGAAAAATGAAAAAAAAAAAAAATTCCGGCAAGATTTTTACACAAAAATAACAAAAATTAATTGTTTACATTATTTTTATTGTTTTTTATTAAATAATAACAATTTAATTTATGATCATGTCAAAGTGAAATTAATGATTTAAATATTGAATTAGAAAATTTTTTATTCAGAAAACTCTAAGTAACGATGAAAAACCGCGTCCGCACAAAAACAAGTAATTTTTTTGACTAAATAAAAAAAATATCAGTGTTACCATTGTTGATTGTTTGTAAAAAAAATGTCAAACTCCAATTCCCTGAACTTAAATTATTGCTAGTTCTAATAGTGTTACCATATTTAACCAAATGGTTCTAATCTCGAATAAAAAACTAATCCATCCTTTTGTCAACAATAATTTCACTTTTTCAGCAATTATTTTCTGCTTAAGTTTTGCTCAAGAAAATTGTCGTTATTTTTAGGAATCATTGATTTATTGAAACTATACGATGGTTAATATTATTAATTAAAACTTAAATAATTTCTGCAGTAATTAGTTAATAAAACGTCGTTAAATACATAATATAAATATAATTATTCTTTATATTTAGACTGAAAATAATAAAATAAGATTCATCTTTATATATAGTGTCTTTTGGTTATTGTTTTGGAATAAGAAGTAGAAATATAGAAAAGAAGAAAATTGTTTTTTTTCCAAAAGTAAACAAAAAAAAAATGATAAAATTAAATAAAGACAATAACAATTGCTGTGGTTCTTTTGTGTCTTATCATTTCTTTATTATAATTAAATTTAAAATAAGGTGTCCCGTCATTAATAAATTGATTAAATTTGGACTGGGCTTCAGAGGCGAACTTAAGAAATTTTCCAAAAACTTATTTAACGTCAAAATCGAATTTATTCTGTTTCTAATGTGGGACTAAATTATTTGTCCGCTTTATATGAATTTTCAGATTGTTTCTGGACGAAGAAATTTATTAAAAATTTTGGAAAAAGGATTAAATTCATTTAAATGGCGGAGCTTAAAACGTTCTCATTGCAATTCTATTCATTCGATCTATGTTCCAAAATCGATAACTGTAAGTTAAAATTTCTTGCGTCATCTCTGAACTTGTTTTTGTTTGTGGTCTTTAGTTATCTTCGATTAATCGTAACGAAGGTTGCTCAAATGAGTATAAATATTGAAGCATATTCCATCAAATATTCAGTTCAATTGAGTTGTTAAAGCAATCAATCTTAAAACTTCAACAAGTGGTGAAAAGTTTTTCAAAGGAATCAAATAATGAGGGATCTCGATATAATTCTTCTTCTCTTCTTTATTTTATTTGTTGGAAGTGATGCAAATTATCCAAATAAAAGAAATCGCCCAATTATGTACTCCAATTCAATGGAAGCACCGATTTACGGGTACACTCAAATGTATAGTTCAAATTCAAAAACATATGAGCTCGATTTAAAATTTGCTACTGAAGAACTTAAATCAATGTTAGTGAAGAACTTGGATGCATATCTACATAGTATAGAGGAAATGAATTCAAATTTTATTGAACGAGAAAAATATTCATGTTTTGAATCTACGCAAAAATATCTAGACCAAATAAGATATCTGAAAGATGCACATTCCATGGAAGAAAAAAGCCAGGTTACCTCAAAGATTGTCTCTTCCATTCAAATTCGTGACTTTAAACTTGGTCGGCAATTGTTTTTTAATTCAACCAAAGTAGAACGAGATTTTCTAATCGCGTCTGTTTATAATAAAAATATTTCTAATGCTGAGATGGTGATTGAATTTTTGAATTCATTATCGGATAATGAAACAATTATCCTTGGTTATCGTTTGCTATTTGATCAAATGATTAAAAATCAACACGTTTACAGCGCACCAACAACAACAATCGCTTATCGTGCTTTTGTTGATTTCAACAAAACTGAAAATAATGAAAATTTTATTCATTTAAAATCAAAGCTTCCACAATCATTAAATAATTTCCCATGGAATGAAATTGTTATTATTCAAAATGCAAAATTAAACCAAAGTATTTGTACATTTATTATAGGTAATGCTTATTATAAACATGATGACTTAAGAAGTATTCCATTTCTTTATAAAACATCTACAACTGATAAAGACTTACCACAATTTTTTTATCCAATATCAAATGGAAAATATTTTCACATTAAAAGTAGAAGAGGCAATTCGTATTTGTTTGCTGACACAAATGACTTTGCTTTAGACATTAATCGACGGGCAGTCTTTGGTTGGGGAAAAGAGAATGAAACAAAGGAAACTGGAAAATGGCAATTGGAATCAATTGAAGGATCACAAAATTTCAAAATTAAAAATATTTACTGGAATGAATATTTATCTGCTGCAGAAGGAATTACATTACTCAAAATTCATCCTAAATTATTCACATTGAGATCTGGTAAATGTGATGATGAATTCTGTGAATGGAATTTTCTAAAATATGAGGGAGAATAAAATGTAAAAAATGTCTAAAGAATATTTTTAAATTTATTGAATTTTCAAAAAATAAATATTTAATATAAAAAGATTTAAATAAAACAAAACTCAAATCATAACTCACATAAAATTAGACTCAATTTCAGAGGAATACTTAAATAATCATAAAAATTACAATAAATTAGTTACCAATAATAATTAAAAAATATATATTTAAATTTTTATATTTAATAATTTCTGAATAAAAAAACTACTTTTGTTTTCTAAAACAAATTACAGATTTTATCTTTACTTTTTGATTTAATTAAATCAAATTTTGCTTTACTTGTAAATTAAATTAATTGAAATTTTGTTAGAATGAATTTTTAAACTTTTAATTAGGTCAAATGGTCGAAATTTATTTGATCAAGAAAAATAAAACTTAAACATCAAAAGTGATTACATAACTTTTGTCTGTTTTTTATTTATTTAAAATTATAGAATTACATTTATCTGTTGTATTAAAAAACAAAAATCACAGTAAAATTTATATTAAATAAAAAAAATATTTATAGGAAGAGATTTTTTTTTACATCCAACACATTTAGACAACATTATTAATATTATTATTATGAAAAATAATACCCTGTTTTGTTTTCATTCTTATATTTTCACAGTTTTTCTTTTGTTTTAATTTTTACCGAAAATTAAAATAATCTCCGAAATAAGAAACTCTCATTATTTATGAGATTATATTACAGTTATAAATAAATTACCAAGAAATGACAAGATTCTTGTGCTTACGTTTACAATCAATACAAATATTAACACATTTATTAGCTTTATTTATTTTATTTTTGGAATAAACAACTATTTTTAAAGAGAAATTTTCTCATATGACAAAATCAATAAAATTCATCCAGGATCAACAACATCAAATGTGGGTTGCATAACTTTTTATTAATTATTTAAGGGAAGGGAAAAAATATTCAATCTTAAAAATTAATTAATAATAATAATGGGGTCCATATTTATATAAATTAAAATATTTTAATGAGATCAAATTAATCTGCTTCATCATCACTACTAAAAGGCGGATCATCCGCTTGAAAACTATTGTATTTTGGATCTTTCATACCTAAATAATTATCATATTTTAAATCACAATACCTACAAAAATAACAAAAATAAACCAAAAAAAAAAAAAAAAAGAAAGTAGATTCAATTAATAATTAATTTATAAGAAATAAAAAAACACTTACATATGAATACAATATCTATCAATATTTATATATTTAAATTTAGGAAAACTTTTTCTAAGTTTCCTTTTTGTTTCATCTTGTTCGAGAATATTTGAGAACACTTCTATGTATAAATTTTGTAAATCTTTACAATTTGTCAATACTAGAAGATCGTTAGAAACAATCTAAATAAAAAATATAAAAAATTATAGAGAAAAGAAAATTTAAAAACGTTTATTTGATTCTTACATTTACTTTACTCAGATGAAGTTCAATTAAAGCATTTATTTTGGATATTTCTAAAACAAATACGTTTGTCAATACTTTGTTATATGAATCATAAGTGAAACTGCGTAAATCTCGTAAATGTGTTATTGAATATCCTTGTTCTAAATTATTTGTATCCGGAATACCAGTAAATGCATAATCAGTTAACTAAAATTATTTAAAAATATCATTTAAATTTTTTATACTTATTTAATATTTATTTCTCTTACTCTACAATCAGCTGTAATTGTTAATGCAAGTTCTTTTAAAAATTTTAAATTTTTCCAAATTAATTGCATATCACTATTTCTTAAACCAATACAATCTATTTTAAGTGATATTAAATTTGGCAAATTATCTGTTACTTCTTCAATTACATTATAGCTTAAATCACGGATATTTAATTTTTTAAGTTTTAGATTTTCTTCTTTAAGTAGACCATTTTTTAAGGAAGTATCATCGACATTACTCAATCCCAATTTTAAAACCTGTAAATAATTTGATTTAGATTTAAATTTAAAAAAAAAAAAACATACATCTACTTGACACTCACTTCTAAATTCTTTAATTTAGATAGATTTTCAACTTGTTCATCATCAATTTTTACATTGGAGGATCGAGCATTTGATATAAATGTTTTTAAATTTGTAAGACGGTCAGTAATAAATGAAAAAATTGCACATTGATGAGTGGAATTAATCTCATTCAACACTAATTTAGTTATGGATGGTTGTCTCACTAAAAATACTATAAGAGCGTCAGTTGTTTTATCAACAGTTAATGCTGTTAGCTGTAAATTATCGATATCAGCTAATTGCCTTATAAAATCTGGGTCCAGTATCAAATTTATCTTTAAATGCTTTAATTTCACTGCAAATATTTTCATATGATAGATTAAACGTTTGTAATCAATGCCTTGTGTGCCTGGTTCACAAATTTCTACTCCTGTATTATACAGATTAATCTGAACATTAACATCAATTTTTTCTATATTTGGCATTGCACACATAAATGTTTCAAATAAATTTTGAATTTTCATATCTCCTGTTATGTCACGCAATTTTAAATATTTAATATTATTGATCAAACCATATTTTGTTAAAAATTCAATTTCACTTGGTACATAATCTAAAGAACAATTATAAAGTGCCAAAGATTTTAAACTTGTTACCGCCTTAATGAATGGAAAAAAATCAATTCCATAAAGTCTACATTTCCGAAATTCTACAAATAGAATACGAGTTGAAAATAAATAATTAAATAAATCTGTTGTCGGGCCATGTATTATAACATTAGATGAACGCCTAGTTAATTTGAATCCCATTTCATTATTAGGTATTCTGAATATAAACTTTTTGGTAAAAAGTGGATGTTGAATAATTTCATACCAGGTTTTACAAACTAAATTAGCTTCTTTTAAATCCCATATTGAAAAATAAGTAAAAATCTTGTAAATAATCTAAAGTGGGAAAAAAATGTTACATTAATTATCCATTCAAATTTTTCACGTGAAACTAAATAACTCACTTCAATTGGCAAACTTAAAATCGTCACTTGACTCCGATATTCACTACGTGTTTTTTTACAGTTATCCATTTCGAAAGTGCGTAAATCAATCGTATTTAAAGTTGGTTCCTATTAAAAGTTATCTTGGCACAAAGTTACTTTTTATTGTACGATAAATACACACAATTAGTTCGTTTCAACAATCAAGATTAATTCCATTGAGCATATTTCATTTTAATTCTAGATTTAAATCGTTAATGCAAGTGCACATAAAAAAAGCCTGGAAAGACAAACAAGAAATTACTAATAAATAAGGTCTACAAAAAATTTTAAAGGATGCTTTGTATAACTATTCTTTTGAATTTTGCAACATGTCGCAGCATTTACTAAAAAACAAAATTAATTAAAAATAGAAAAAAAAATTTAAGCGGAATAATATGTTTTAGTTTTTATTATTAGAAATTTTTTCAATTAAAGATAAATAAACCTCGAAATTCTTGCCAAAAATCGATTGCAATATTCTGCATAAAATTGCATACAATTTACAATGTTAAAAAGAAGGAGAAATAACATCTTTTTTGCATGGAAAAATTTTCGTTTTTACTTCTTCTTCTTTAAAAAATCACAGTGTATGTCTAGCTAATCAGTAGTCTTTTTTCTGAATAAAAGCCACAAGTTAAAACAAATAAACACTTATTTTAAAGAAAACACAATATAAGTTGCAATATAAAATCTCTAATCTAAATTTGTTTCTGTATTAAATTTAAATTCTCACAATAAAGACGAAAGGCGACTCACTAATTTATAGTATTTATAGATTGCCTCAAACAAATATATAGCCACAATTTTTAATCATTTGTTAACTATACTTTATAGTATCATAATTACACAAATTAATTAATATTATTACAATATTTTTGATTAAAGAAATAAATGTTTGGCTTGTTGTTCTATATATAACATGTAAAATCGCGCAATCGCGTCCATTAATTTACACTGAACTGCAAAAAAATGGGCATTGAACTCTAAAACATAAACATTAAAGTTTTAGACTATATAAATTCTTAGTATTGCCATAGTACCAAAAAACTGAGCTGAAAAATTAGTAATCAACAATTGTTGAACTGTTGAATTAATTAATTAATTGAACGATTTTTTTAAAATCAACAATTTTCTTCTAATGAAAAACTTTATTTCATAAATTTTTATTTAGAAATTCATTCTATATTTTCTTTATTATTTTTAATAATTACAATCAGATAAATATTACAGTAAAATTTGCAAAAATTTCACTACATTTAAAAAACAATTAAATTCACTAAAATATAGTTATTCTTCTGTTTTAATTTTCCAAAAACATCCTTCAGTTAGACAACTACCTGTTCTTGAGGTGAAAATATAGTGTAAACCATCAGAATTTTGATAATTATTATCATCAACATATAAATATTCATTCCAATAAACATTTTGAATTTTAAAATAATTTGTATTTTTAATAATCTCAAATTGCCATTGATTAGCATCTTCTACTTCTTCAACTTTATTACGTATAAAAATATTACGACGTTTATTATCAAATGTATAATCATTTGTATCACCATACATACATTTATTATTTAATTTATTAATTATTTTAAAATTTTCACCTTTTGTTTTTGTAATAATATTCCAATAACATAATGAACAATCAATTATTGGTGATAAAAACATATGTTGTCTGTAAGGATCATATTTATAAATAAAAATTGTATATAATCCTTCATTATTATATTTTTTATTAATAATATTCACTGTATTATTCCATGGAAATATTTTTAATGATTCTGGTAACACATTTTTTAAATAAATTACATTATAATTATTTGGATAAATTATTGTAAAATAATTAAATGTTTGATAAGCAATTGTTGTTGTTATTGTATTAACTATTTCATTATGTTTTAACATTTCATCATATAAGAGACGATAACCAAATATTTGATCATCAATTTCAGATAATTCATTTAAAAATTTTATTAAATTTTCTAAATATTTTATATTTTTACTATAAAGTGCTGGAATTATTTCATTTAATGTATAATTTTTTTGTCCAAAAATAACAATTGCACAATTTATTTCACCAATACTGATTGCAGTTGTAATTGTTGTTGTTATAATTTCTTTTTTTATATTCATTTTTAATTCATGTAATTCACTTGTAATTAATGAAACAATATTATTTGTTGGTGATCTATCAAAATGACGTTCATAATTAGAATAAATACCAAGAAATAAAATTGAAAAAAATATTGATTGAATTATGATTTTCATTTTAGAAAAAAATAATAATAAAATTTAAAGGAAACAAAATTAACTTTATTAACGTGATTTAAAGTTCAATTCAGACTGTTGTTCAAACTCTATACTTGAGTTTCTCGTACTAAAAATTACATAAATGGGCGGATTGTGAAAATATTTAGTTACTATTTTTTTTTTTTTTTTGCAAGACAAGAACAAAAACAAAATTCTAGATAATCGCTGTGTGGTTTTTTTTATTAAAAACATAAAAAAAAAGATTCATAATTTAAGTTCATTTTGGGTTGATTTGTGATCCGGAAAGTAGAAAGGGAAATCAGACAATCTATATACAAAAATGCAATCACATTTGAATTTATGTTTCCAACTGTGTATTGTATAATCATATAATCGTATACACAACAACACGTCATTGGGCATTTTTGATAAGGAAAAAATAATTTTATGAATGAAAAATAATAACAACAAAAATTTTTTTTTTTAGAATGAAATTAACAATTATTTTATTTATTTATTTAGTAACATCAATTTTTAGGAAATATAAAAAGAAAAAACAATATTTGTACTTTTAATTAAATTATTTGAATGCAACATGAGTTGCTTGAGATCTACCACTTGGATCTGAAGAACAACCCCAATCTGTTCTTGGAATCCATCTCATAACTGTTTTTGCATATGCTTCACCTGGAAACATTTCTTCAAACAATCGCCGATAATAAAAGGCTTCTTTGGTTAATGGAGTATTAAATGGGAATATTGTTGAAACATTATTAAAATCTTCATCTGTTACATGAGAGGCTGCATATTCTCGAATTGTATCAATCCAATCATATCCAACACCATCACTAAATTGTTCTTTTTGTCGCCAAAGCACTTCATCTGGTAGATAATTGTTAGCAAATGCAGCTCTGAGAATATGTTTCTCCATTCGTGGACTTTTTCCTTCATTATAAAATTCATTTTTGTTACCAGGAATTCGATCTTCAGGTGCTATACCCATCGAAAAATCTACAAATGAAGTGTCTAAGAATGGAACTCTCAATTCTAAACCCCAAGCCATTGTTGATTTATTTGCTCTTAAACAATCTGATAAATGAAGACATTTCACTCTACTAACTGTTTCATAATGGAAATCATTCATATTTGGTGAATTATGAAAATAAAGGTAACCACCAAATATTTCATCAGCGCCTTCCCCAGATAGTATCATTTTGATTCCTTCACTTTTAATAAATCGTGACAACAAGAACATTGGAATACTTGCTCTAATTGTTGTTATATCATAAGATTCTAAATGATAAACAATATCTCTGATGCAATCAAGTCCTTCCTCAACTGTAAAATGAACTTCAGTATGATCACTGTCTATATATTTTGCAACCATTTTACTATATAAAAAGTCGGGTGCATTTTTTAAACCAACACTATATGTTTTTAATCTAAAATTTGGATCTTTTTCTCTCATAATATTAGTTGAAATTGATGCTATCAAACTAGAATCTACACCTCCAGATAATAAAGCTCCAAATGACACCTTTTCATCACACTGAAGATGAGAACGTACAGCTAATTCAAGTCGTTGTCGTAATAATGTTAAATCAACACGGGTAGTCGGCACTTCTTTAACCCATATTGGATCATAAAAACTTTGTGTTTCCAAACCTTCCGGTGTTCTAAATGTAAATGTACCTGGTAACACTGCTTCAATATTTTTACATTGACCAATTAAACATTTCATTTCACTTGCAACCCATAAATTTCCCTGTTCATCTGTTCCTTGATATAAAGGAATTATTCCCATTGGATCTCGTGCAAATAACACAGATTTACTTTTTTTATCGTACAAAACAAATGTGTACATACCAGACAAATGACGAAATAAATCTGTTCCATATTCTTGATATAATGAAATGATAACATCACAATCACTTCGTGGTTTATAACCTCTAACTTTTTTTGCAATTTCTGCTGAAATTTCTAAATAATTGTAAATTTCACCATTGGCAGCTAAAATAATTTCCCCATCATCAGACACCATTGGTTGACTTCCAGTTTGAACACATAATATTGCCAATCTTTCTTGTACAATAATAACACCATCATCAGGTAGATATGCAACTCCACTATGATCAGGACCACGATGTCTTTGTTTACCTGAATGTCTATAGCCAATTTCACGCAGACTTTCTCCACGATAATAATTACCACAAGTCTTATCACAGCAACCACTTTTTGTAAAAATTCCAAAAATTCCACACATTTTTATTTGTTTTGTGTTTTTTTTTTTTCTTTTATTAATTTAATAAATTTTAATAATTGAACTTTTATAATTAAAATTCAACTTTAAGAACGTTTTCTTTCTCTCACTCTTATTACTTTCTTTATAAAGTTTAGTTAAGAACTTAACTCAATCAACTCAACTTGACAACTGAATAAATTTATTGAAAAGAATTTCGTATTTATAGTCGACGATAATAAAAAATAAAAAACAGCAGAACAAAAAAAAAATAAATAAAAAAAGAAAGATGCTCGCGCAAACCTGAAACAAAATATGTACAAAAAACAACAATTCTATTTTTTATTTCACACAACTTTAACTCAAGTTTCAATACAACTAAAACATTAAATGATTATATAGAATAGAATATAGAATTAATAAATGATGATAAGAGAATAAATCTTTAAATGTATTTGTGTATTTCTGTTTATTCAACTTTAATCAACAAAGTTGTTGCATAAAAATGGTGATGAAATAATAATTTGGTTTTGCATCCAAAGTTCAAACGGGAACAAACATTATAATTAAATGTCTACACAAACAAACATATCCGTCGAACATTAATCGCGTTATCTTTAATCAAGAAGGAAAATTACATTTAAGAAGCAAGTTTTTTTTTATGTTAAAAAAAAAATATTGATTTGTTTTTTATCTCTTTCTCTCATCAACTTTTTTTATGTTGGCAAAAAAATTGATTTTTATTTATTTATATTTTTATTTTTTTTGGTAAAAAAAAGTTTAATCGATAATAATTGTTTTGCGCAATAATCTCATCTCACGATTAGAATAAATTTCAATTAATTATTATTATTTTCCCAATTAAATCCCAATTGCTCTCTGACAAAGTTGTAGAAGAATAAAATTTATACAGAGAACAAATGAAACATTTACATTTGAAGAAAGAACAAAAAAAACTTTATTTGAACGCGAAAAAGTGTACACGTGAAAAATATTCATACGTCCATACAAATAAATCTGCCTTATTTAATTTACAATTTACAATTTATAAATTTACAATTATAAATCATAATAAAATATTCTGGTAGAACCAGATTTAAAACTAAAAGCTGAAAGAGAAAAATCAATCAATTTTAACATTGAATATTCACATTTAACCTTAACCTTAAAAAAAAAACAAGAAATTTCTCTTGTATAAAAATTGTAAACAAAAGTGGGGGGAACTTTTTTATATGTTTACATATATACTTTTGGGCTTCTTATATTTTTGAATGAAAACAAAATGATAAGAATCATATATGTACGATAATATTGCATCCGTTTATTCGTATATAATAAATTAATATTATCTAACTTTATATAAAAGACAATATTTTTTGTGTTGCCTTCCCAATAATATTCCTTTGCACTAGAAACATTTATCTGTCTGGGCTCAAAATTTTTGCTTTTTTTTTAATTAATTAATAAAAAAGTTACTGACCTTATCTGTTTGCTTAACAAAAAAAAATTTATTAATTTTGAAACTGAAATTCTTTTTTTTATTAAATAAATAAACAACAACAACAAAATATTATATTCTTGAATAAATATTTTGGTCATTTCACTCTCGTGTTTTTATTTACAATTTTTCATTCTTGGATGATGCAATTTTAATATGGGGTTTCTCTTGTTGATATTTACTTCTTCTTCTTCTTCTTATTCTCTTGTATTTATTTTTGTTGTTGTATTGTTAGAATATTTTTGAATGTAAAAACGCGACAGAATGTCTGATTATGATTTTGTTTGAAATGTTGCATCATTTTTTTTTTTTCAATGTTGGATTTTCTGTTTAGGATTTTCTTATTCTTTTATTATAGTTAGTATGTACGCTTCATCAGAGAATAATTTTTGATTGTCTGATTATCACTTTAATATTCATTGTTGCGTTTTTTTTTTTCTTGAACTTTATTTATTAAATATTTTTGACAATTTCTGTTTAATAGTTTTAATTGATTTTGATTAAAGAATATATTTATGTTTCGTTGATTAAAGCGAAAGTTTCAAAGTTGTGTGAAAATAAAAATCAGTTTTTACATTTAAATAAAGTGTTTTATATATGATTTAAATGTTTAATTTATTTTCATAGTGAAAATATTTATTACCAAAAAAATTTGTTTTACCTGTGTTTTATAAATAATCAATTTGTCAATCATTTTTATTATACAAATAATATTAGATGATTACTAATAATAATAAGTTCTAATCATTGTTTATGCATGCACGTTTTTGTTATTGGAAAAATACTTTATAAATAGTTACAATATTTACATATAGTACTTTCCATTTTTACTTTGTTTTTTTTTTATGGGATTATTATAAATGAATAATATTTTAGGGACTAAAAATAAATCATACAAAAAAGAAATAATTAAATGAAGAAAAAAATATTAAACGAATGACGCAATCAAATATACAAGACAGTGTGAGGAGAGTTTGAGAAAAAATGTATAAAAAATAAATATCAAAATAAATTATTTTGCAATTAATTATAATTAAGAATTTGAACTTTTGACTTACTAAAATATTAATACTGATATCTAGGGCCCGGATTTTTAGTTATTTATAATTGGATTTTAGGTACCTAAAAAAAGCACTTAAAAAGTAAAAATAAGCACTGAAAGTGTGAAAATAGGCATTCAAAAATTTTAAAAGCATAATAGTTTTTAAGCACTTTATTAAACAAAAAAAAGGAAACATTAATTCAAAATTTAAAGGATATAAACTCTTATCCAAACTACAAAATCCATATTTTACTGTTTATTTATTTTTGAATTAACATGAACAATTAGCGTTGATTTTAAGTTCTCAAATGTGAAGCTTTTTCGATTGTCTGCTAAAACGGATTTGTACATTGAAAATGATCGCTCAATATCGCATGAGGTTATTGGCGCAAATTTGAATTTGCATAATTCTAACGGTGAAAACTTGGAATTTAGTTCATTATTCCCTCCTAAAATTTTAGCAATATTTGAAATAATTTCAAAGCCATTATTTTTCTGCAATATCCGATCTAGTTTTTCTCTAATTTTTTTACCATTTTCTCCTGGAACTATTTTAATTTTCTCACAACCAGATACGAATAATCCAATACTAGTTTGTATTGAAAGTGCACGAGCCTCTAATTGAGTAATTAGTTCTGGTTAAAACCCATAATTACTTGATATAAAAACCAAATCATTTTTTATTTGGTTGTCTTGTAATAATTTTTTAGCAACACTAATAAAAGCAGAATCTTCTTCGTCCAAATTATTTAAAACTAAACGAATTTCAAATTTACAATTATTTATTTTTTAAAAAAAATTTGAATTTTTTTCTGATAAAATAAAATAAATCATTAAAAAAATTCTAAAAACAAGAAAAAAGTGATTAAAAATGTGAAAAAAAGTGAAAATAGTCAATTAAACGAAATTAGTTATTTATAGTAAAATAGGCAAAAATAGGCAAAATAAAATTAGTAGATTTGGAATCAGAAAATCACGAATCGGATTTGTGTCGAAGTAGATTTAAAATCGAAGAGCTCAATAAAAAAAGTTATTTATCCAAAATTCCGGGCCCTACTGATATCAATAATACATAGTTAATTGCAATCATTCTTTTCTTCTTCTTCTTAACTGATATTGAATAAAATATTTATTAATTCTTAACTGAATTATAAATAAAATTAAATAAATTTTTATTAAATGATTTAGTTGTTGAAAGAAACCAAAATAATGTACAATAAAATTCAAAAGAGAATCTTAAATGGTTTTCAAAATTTTATAAAATAAAAAAATTAGCAAAATAATAAATAATAAACAAAACTATGGATAAATAATAAATATTGTTAATATTTAATTTTTTAAATTAATTTTTTTAAATTAAATTAAATACGGCGGTAAATGTAAATAAACGACATTGAAGTGAAAAAACGTACATTGAACTTTAAAACAGAAAAATTTATTTTGAAGTATAAAAATAGGGTCTGCCATCTATGAACAAAAATTTGATGAGATTTTTGCTGAATTACTTTATATAATATTTTGAAAATTGCTGAATTTCAATAAAAAGAAATGCAAATGCAAATTTTTGAAAATAAGTAGAAAATTCTTTTAACCTTCAAGACAAGAAGTTCAATTACTTAATTACATAATAGACCAATTTTTTAATATATTTATTATATAATTTACTTTTTATTCTAGATGAACAAATTCATTTCATTACGATTTAAAATATTGAAAATTTTCAATTCAAAAAAAATTCAAATTCAATATAACAAAAAATTATTGTAGATACACAAAAATATTCTGAATCTTCTAATTGTTTGGTCTTCATAGATCTCAGGAAAATTTGATTTTTGGTCTTCACTAATGAAAGTAGAATATATTTCGAATTAAACTTTTTGCCATAAAAATCACTTTTAATAATGCCAACAGAAAATATTAAATATTTAGTCCACAACAAACAAACAATTAATTATTCAGTCATTTTCTCGTACAACTGGAAGGGAGTGAAATGGGAAACCAAAAAAATTAAAAACAAATTTTAATTTTTTATAATTTTTATTTAATAATCAAAATAATTTTTTTATTTCTATTTTAAAATAAAGTGAAAATTTTTTTAATTTTCAACAGCTTTAATTTTCCATTGACAACTATCAGTATTACATATTTTAGCTTTGGAGGTAAATAAATGACCTGCATTTATATGATTATCACCATCTTGAACGAATAAATATTCATTCCATTTTGTATTTTTTATTTTAAAATAATCAGTTCCCTGTATTGATTCAAATTGCCATTCTTCTTTTGCATCAGTTTTATCAGCTTCATCACGTATAAATATCCAACGTAATTGAATATTTTCTGTTGTTGTTGTACCAACATTTCGTGCATGCATTGTACGATCATAAAAATTATTTTCAATAATAAATGAAATACCATTTGTATATGTTGTAATTGTCCATTTACAACGATCAATATCTGAATTACATTCACCTGAATTTTTAATATTCACTAATGCTTTATCAGTTGAATTTGATGCTGTGAATAGTTTATCATTTGATTTATTTATTATATTTGTTGATTTATTCCATGGGAATGCTTTCAATGTTTCTGATAATTTACTTTGTAAATAAATTAAATCTTTATTTTCTGAACGAATTGATGAATAAATTCTTATCACTTGATATGCTATTGTTGTTGTAACTGTTGTTGAACTTGCATCTCCATGTTTTTCCATTTCATCATAAAGTACACGAAGTCCATGAATTTGATCATCAATTTCAGGTAATTCATTTATGAATTTTATAAAATTTTCCAAATATTTTGAATTTTTATTATAAATTGCGGGAATTAATTCATTTAATGTATAATTTTTCTCATCTTTAATTACCACAGCACCAATAACATTTCCAGAACCGATACATGTAATAATTGATGTAAAATCATGTTCATCTGTTGCAGGAACATTAGTAAATAAAAGACACACAAAAATTGATGAAATTAAAAACTGCATTATTTTAACTTTATTGAAAACAGTACAGTACAAAAAATAAACCAATTGAAACAAGTGTTACTTAAGGCAGTCTTACTTTGATATTAACATTGTTTGTTCAGAGTCAACTGACTACTTTTATATACAAATTTTCTCTCGCATATTCAATCCAATAAATTTAAATTAAAAAGAAATGCGACGCGCGAATAAATTTAATGAAAAATTGCTTTTGTTTATTTTTTTATTATACATCCTGCGTTATTAGGGAAGCAATAATTTGCCTTTTATTTATTTCTTTTGCTACATAATCAATTATCCAGTTATAAGTTCAATTTCGTTCATATAAATTTAATAAGAAAAATATTGAATTAATTTTTGTGAAATTTTATTGTAATGATTGTGTAAAAAAAAAAGGTGTAAAAGTATTACGGTAATCCTTTTCCAAATTTCAATTTTATAATATTTGGGAAAGACAAATTATTTTTTATTTGGTGTTCTAATAGTATAAATTTCAATTTAAACAAGTTAAATTTCACTTATATAATATTTTAAGTATATCAATTTTATCTGTATTAGTTAGTACATGCTACAGTAATTCTATTCAATTATGTGTTCGTACATCAGACATCTTATACAGTATATACTAATTGTAAATTGAAGAATAATCTCAGAAAAAAAAAGAATAGTCGTTTTATTAGTATATGTATTTTCTTAGATTTTCAATTTATGTATTTTTTTTTTTCATCTTTTAGTTTCAAATTATAGCATTTTAGTTTTGTTATAACAATTTGTGATTTTATTATTAAAGTCACCCCCAATAAAGTTCACAAACATATTCATGTACAAATAAGAAATAAATCAAAAACAAAAAAATTATAAATAATTGTTTATTTGAGTGGAATTTAATAAATGTCTTCAATAATTTATTTAATACAAAAAAATTAGATAATTTTGGTAACGTTTGTTAAAATTAGCATCAATTTATAAAAATCATCAGCCTAAATGAATGCGCTAGTTGATTTTATTACAGGCGTTTAGGCGTTTTAAAATTATTTCTTGATTAATGAAAATTGTAATTCATATATTTGGCTCGTTCTCTCGTTAAAAACTTGTTACGCTAAAATGCAATAAGTTCAAACCATAAAACTTTAAACTCGTTACAATATTACTAAATTAATTAATTTTTATTATAATTATATCAAGAGAATATAAAATATTTACAAACGTCTAACGTTAAAAACGGAAGAAAATAGATGAAAAATAAAAACCAGATGATGATGATGATATAGTTATAATAATTTGACTTTGAATGCTTTGAATGGGAAAAATCGTTAAATACAAATCTTGATCAGAAAACAGAAAATAAAGACAACAAATATAGAAAAAGGTAAAGGTAAAAGTAAGTATATAATTTCGTTACAATGTTTAAATTAATATCATTTGTGTTGAGTTAATTGTCGATTCAAAAATTATATCATCATTTTGTATAAATAAACTTATTCTTATTTTATGTTAATAATCATTAAAGTAAGAATATTATTAGACTATTGAATTTATATACGTAAAACGTAAATATATTATGTGAGTATATTTCCAACTTATTTTCTTTTATGACTGATTTATTGATGCTTAATGTTTTTTTTTTGTTGTTGTTTTAAGAAACGTTTGCACGTAGTTTAGAGGTGAATAAGAATGAAAAGTCATAGATAAGGAAGTTTTAGCGATACTGAGTTACTTATTTAGGATTATAAAATTTTATTTTAAACTTTAAATTTTTATTACATCCATTAAATATAAATTGATTGCAGAAAAATGCACGTTATAGTTTTTTTTTTTATTTAATTATTTTATTATTTAAATCAATTAAATTTTTATATTTTTTTATGTTTATTTAATTTTCATCAGTGCCAATTTTCAGTTTAGTTCAATCTCATTTTATAAAGTAACTCATACAATTGTCAATTGATGAATTTAGACGAAGTCATATTAACAGCATCAATTCATATCCTAAACTATTTAATTAATTGAAAGAGATGAATATTCTTTAGAAGAAATTTGTATTTTTTAAAGATTAGAGAAACCTTTCTTTCACTCTCTAACCAAAACATAACTATCACTTGAATTGATCACTTTAAAAAAAGAAAGAACTCAATTCTATGCCTCGTTAACTAAATTTGGATAATAAAAAAAAAAAAAACAACCTCAAGAATTAATTTCTTGTTCCTTTCGGAGAAATAAAAATGTAAAATTAAGAAGAAGAAAAAAAAAACACGAAAAGACAAGAAACAAGAAAAAAAAAAACAATTAGGCAGATGGATCAAAATAGTATTTTAGAAATCTAAATCTAAATTTTTTTTATAAACAAAAAAATAGACAAGACAACAACGGACCAAAAACAAAGAAAAAAGTGTAACCGCGCTTCTTTGCTCTTTAGAGTCGGTTTTCAGTTTTTATTTCTTTTCTTTCAATTTCTATTTTTTTTTCATAAGTTTGGTTCCGCAACCCTTCTTTTGAATTAAATTATTACAGATTAAACTGTGTTATTTTTTTTTTTTGATAAAGATAAAAAGGTAGCGTGTCATGTCAAAATGCTTGTCAAGAACAAAAGAACAGAAAAGGGTTTCAATTTTTGATTGTATATGGTCATTGAGTGCTGGTTAGTGGAGGGGAGGAACAAGAGAATCTATAAAATGATTAAATAGTTGTGACGAATTGAAAACATTAAAAGACGATGATTGTACAATTTTTTTAAACGCAAAATATATTTAAAGGTTGATTCTGATCTTTAGTGAAATTAATTGAATGTAGAAGAATCTGTAGAATTTTATCTTTTGCATTTTATAAATAAGAACAAAAGTCAAAAGAATAAAAGAATAAATGGAAGGCATTATTTAAATTTGTTTTTAATTATAAAACAAAAGGATTATTACAAGATACGAGTATGCGGCTTTAATAATAATAGAATGCTCGCATGCGCTTGATGAACATTTTGAAACAGGTGATATTTTTTTTTTGTGACTTTGTGACTCATAAACTGATCTAGAATTCTTAGACATAGATGGAATACTGTTTGATGAAAATTGAATATGAATATTTTTTTGTTGTATAGATTTAGATTCTAAATTGATTAGCTAGACACACGGCTGCATAAAATAAAATTAATTCATACAGCATATGAAATAGAATTCTAATAATTCAGAAGCGGCTAAAAATATAAAATACAAAAAGTCTATTTAAATAACAACAAGAATTCTGTAGGTTATTTTAATTGTGCAAATCAAATGTTAAATAATTAAAATTTCAAACTCTATTAAATTCAACACTATAATCCTCAATCATATATAAAAAGACATAACATTGCCACTTGTATAAAAAAGATGCATAATCAATAAAATCAGCATAATAAAAAAAAAAAAAAAGAAGAAATAAAATCAACTAAAACAAAAACAGAACAAAAAAAAAAAAAACAACACCAAAAATACTTATATACAAGATATTTATGATCAAATCGGATTAAATTCTTTTCATTTTATTATTATTAATAAAAAGCGCGCAGTTTAACTAAAAAGGAGACAACGATAAAGAAAATGGAAAGAAAGAAGAAAACTAAATAAGATGAAGATGTAGAAGCCAATGTAAATCATCGTATTATATTTAAACTTAAAATACAAAGAAAATGTAATCAGAAATTAAGAAATCATCGTTGTTGTCATTATTATTATTATAGTCCCGGCTAAATAAAATGCGGAAGTTTTTTTTTCTAAACAATCTACTTGCAGTGATTTGTGATATTATAATCGTATGGACACATTCCAGTCTAAGAAGAAAATTTGAACCTTTTCTTTTTCTTTCTTTTATTACAGTCCAATTTTTTAATAATCAAAGACAGAATTTTGAACGTATTAAATTATGTGTTTGTATTAATTCTTAAGAGGAATTTGCTTCCAGTCTTTAATAATAATAATTCATTTTATTATATTTCATAATAAATCTATTCACGAGAATAATTTTCTTTTTAGTAACGTATAGAAGGTAAATGTTAGGTATACATATATAATACCTCATATATATATACATATATTGTGTTGTTTTGTATTGTGTTATGTGGTAGAATAAATATAAAATAATGTATATGAGAATTATTTTTGAGTTACTGTTGTTGTCTCTCTTACGTTTTTCAATAAGAAGCTTGTTAGTGAGTTCATAAAATATGAGATTAGTGTAGTTATGATGATGCGGGAGTGTTGGGTTTATAATTTAACATGGAAAATATTTATAGTGTAATTTTACATTTTAATTTTACGGCTAATGTAAAATGTGTGTAAAATATCACATATAGAGATTTTTGGGTTTCAATGAATTACTTAAGGCTCGTTTGTTGTGTAAACCGACAAAACATGGTCTAACTCTCGTAAGATTTTTTTTATATATTTTCACCGATTTTCAACGAATTAGGAAATATATAAGAAAGATGCATCGGATCACCTTTCAGAATTTTGAAATTTTATATACAGCCCCATTGAAAACCACTTGAAAAATGCAAAAATAAGTAAAACATGGTCAAACTTCTCCAAAAAATTTTCTACATGGTTTCATCGATTATCAAAAATCCAACGGATTAGGACAGACACTAAATACCACTTTAATTACAGTTGAATATCTTCACCTATACAATTATGAATTGATTAAATATTTTGTACATTGTTTCGACTAGAAACAAACAAAAGTATTGCGGCTAAGCTCTTTTGTTTTTTTAAAATCTGCAATTTAAGGTTTTAACCAAAGATTCATTTCTCTGATGAAAATAATAAAAAAGGAGGTTATTTAGAATATACAAATGAAATCATCTTAAATTGTAAACCCACAAAATATTGAGTACAGAGACCATTATAATCCTCATAATTATTATAAAAAAAAAAACACAATGAAAAGAAAAAAAAAATGAACGTAACCTTTTTATTTCCAATTTCTTTTTTATTTTTCCTTCTTTTAAAATTTGAATTATGTCGACGTAAATTCAGACAAAGTAAACATGATTTTACGATGAGCAGCAAACAACAAAATCATACAAATACATAAACACACACACCCAGAAATAAGAAAAAAAAGAAAACACAACATCAGAAAGACAACTTCAAAACCCCAACAGTAAAGACATAATAAAAATCACATTGCTCTTTTTTTTTATATTTCTTTGATTTAACGCAAATTGTGAGAAGGAGTAGGAATTTTTTTTTGCATCTTCTTCATTGTTTCTTTTTTCTTTATTTCATTTTTATTTTATTTTAAAAAGCCATCATGGGCGACTTTGTATATGAACACAAAAAGGCAACAACTGGTGATTTTGATTTTTCTTCTTTTTTATATTTGAAACAAGCTCACATTAAAACGCACAAGATAAAAAAAAAAACCGTTCACGATGATGAAGGAGGGGGAATATAATAAAAGAGAGAAGAAGAAGAAGAAAAAAAAGTTCATCTGAATTCAATCGGGTAGTTTTTATGATTAATAAATTTCCTTATTTGACTTTTGTCTTTAACCTTTTTTTTCTCATAACATTTTATTTTATTTTTCATAATAAAAAAAAAAAAAAAAACCAAAACCAAAAACAAAAAAAAAAAAACAAAACCAAATTTCTTATAAAATGCAATTTAATTTTTTTTTTTTTCTTTGTAAAGAGAAAAATGAGTTGGAATTAAAGTTAGGGAGGATCGATTTAATGTTCAATCGATAACTAACAACCATCACTTTTGGATAATTTAATTTGACATTTTTATATTTTTTAGTTGAACATTGACAATTTTAAATTATAACCGTCGTAAAAAAAAAAAAAAAAAAGAAGAAAAATTCCAGAAGAACAAAAATTGACTTTTATTATTTTTAATATATTTTGTTGTTGTTGTTGTCTTCTCTCTTTTACTTTTATAATTGAAATTTGTTTTTCTTCTTTTTTTTTTTTATATTTAAATGAAATTATTGTAGCTAGACGACGATAGCTAAAAAGAAAGAATACAAAAACTAAAGGATATAAGGATGACTTTGTATGTTCATATATTGGCAACAATATTTATACGCCGATCAATATTTTATTTTAATTTATTTATTTAATTTTTGTAAATGATTTTTATGGATGAAATTTTTATTGTTGTTGCTGTTACTTATAAACGATTTAAAGACAATTTTTTATATGTAAAGGGAACATAAATTTTTAATTGATCTTAGGACAACGGATAATTTTTTTGCCACTGAATTTATAATTAAAATTTTTTTTAATTGAATTTATGATGGGATCATAGGACATTGTGACGACGAACATTGAACTAATTAGGAAAAATTTTTACAACTTTTATAGATTTAACTTTCTATTGAAGACGGAAATACCTTAAAGACAGTGGTGTAGCAAAGACTTTTAATTTTGATTAGGTTTTTAGTTATCCTAACGTGATGTTAGGATGTTACAAAAATAACTGATAAAACACACACATGAAGCATATACTAAATAATTTGAGTTAACTTAGTTTAATCCGACCATGAAACTTTGTTTATACCAACATCACTACGATGATCATATTTTCAACTACCGAATGTTAATACATGAATTGCTAGTGTGTTTTAGTTTTTTATTTCTTCGCTTTAAAATATTAAAATAAATTGTTAAAAAATTGAATTTATTGATACACAATCACAATTAGATCTGAAACACTTAAATGTACGCTACTGCATCAATAAATACAAAAATGGATTTTATAAATTTTTTTGGCAAGTTTTACTGATGAATGACGATGACAAATTTATTGATTTTTATCATAAAGAAATGATGGTATGATGATTTGTTAAAAATTAATCGGATTCTAATTTTGTTGAAGGTGGGAAAAGTAAATCAAAATTTTAAATTCAAAATAAAATGTAAGTTATACCTCCTGTGGCTTAAAGATCAAAACCACAAAAGCTTATTCATAGAAAAATTCTATTTTTGTTTTTGTTTTTTTTTTTCTTTCTTTCAACTTCTAATGATCTCTGATTTAAATTTAAATTTCAAAATAAATGAATAAAATTCTGCGCTAATATATTTTATTTCAAAATCAAAAATAAAGGAAAACAGAAATAAAGCCGTGTGTTGATTTTTAAATTGTCATGCGCGTTCCATTAAAAAATATGAAAAGTTTACTTAACAAAATTTTTATTGTTTTATTGTTGTATTTGATTATTTATTATTTTTATTTCCCCCGTATACTTTTTCCTATATAAAAGATCATAAATATAAAAATCGTAACAGAGAAATAGAAAAAAAAAAGATTAGAATCTTCCATTTGTGAACTATAAAAATCATTAATTAAAAGAATACAAAATGCTATCACACCTCAACACACCATAGGTATAAACACACAAATGACTGAATATATACATAATTTTTTTTTAAAGTTGGAAGTTGATTGGAAGTTGATGTAGAGGACAAACAATTAATCATTTATATATTTTAAAGTCATATTTTTAAGTTAAAAATAAAATTGTGACTCCTCCCGTGTTTTTTTTTTCATGTTTCGGTTTTGGGTTTTTTTAAACTGAACGTTTTCTCATACATTTCTCTTTTAGTTTTAACTTCTTCTTCTGAATACAGTGTTATTTTGTTGTGAATCGATTGATGATGATTGAAAATTAATCAGAAATAACAAAATAAGAAAACATTATTGTAAACTAGACAGTTTTGCGCCGGTAATAGGTTGAGCATTGCTCGTCATGACTTAACATATTTTTCATCATAAATATTGAATTCAATATTTTAATTTAAAAAAATTTGTACACATTTATTTTTTTATATGATTTGCTGTGTGTGTGTTGCTTTTTATAGTTAAAATATCAGAACATAAGATCAATTTAGCTGCCTTATTTTACGGTTATTATTATTCCTATTATTTTGTCTCGGTTCGATTATTGGTAATATTTATTTATTATTATGTTTTTTTATGTATTTTAATGTGTGTTACATATTTTTATGTTTTATGTTTTCATAATGCAAAAGGCAATGAAAGTTAATTATCTGATGATGACGAAATAAATATACCCATTATCTATCTTAGGTTATTTTAAAGCTTAGTTTAAGTTATTTGTGTTATATTGACCGAATTATATTATTTGACATTTTTAGATTATTGTGTTAAAGACCAACTATAAAACTGATAAAGTGTACGGAGTTATTTTCTCTTCTTTAAGGATGTAGATAAAAAATATATTCACGATGATTGAGAAATAATTCCTTGGCTCGCATATTTTCATTTATCATTAAATTATGATGATTATGATTTGTTTTTTGTCTCACATTGGAATTTTGTGTAAATATTTTATTAAGTGAGTTGACTTAGTTTCATTGTCGTATTTCTTTTATTTTTTATTTTTATTATTTTCATCCATTAAAAGGCGCTAAACTGAAAATATCCGCGTCAATAATCAATTTAGATATTTTAAATTAAGAGTCACCACGTCCGTCCAATTATCGTTACGTACTTCCATACTTCCTTTTGATCTGAGAATAACAAGAGGAATACAAAAAAAAAAAGAAACACAACTGAATCAAATTATCAAACATTTTATTTTATTTTTAGGTAACAGGAAAAAAAAAATGTAAAGAAACAAAACTAACCAATTCTAACCTAACAACAATAAACGTCATCGTACTTCAACCGTGTAGTCAATCCAAAAAAAAAAAAAAATGACCATACAAAATTTCAATTTATAAATTAATTAATATTGTTTAACAATAATGTTGTGACTGCCATCATTATTAACGGTTATTGTATTTTATTGTTATAAATATTTGAGGATGAGGTCTCATCTATTCATTTCATCTTTATATTCTTTTATATATGTTTTCCAACTTTTTACACTCTTTTGTCTGTATTTTTTAAACTGATCATTTGTTTATTGTTTTTTTTTTCTTTTCTATTTTTCAATTCAGTTTGTTTACATTAAATTTTCTTTCAATTTTTCATTTGTTGGAAAATATTTCCGTTTTGATAAAGCAATAAAAAAATTGAACAGACATATTTTTTATGGATTCAATTCTGCAGTGAAGATTAGTATGCATTTCGTTGTACATGAATTATGATATTTTTAGTATATAAAGAAAAATTACGACAAGACTCTTGCCACAAATATTATCAAATGTTCCGGATTTACCATGTTTTAAACTTTAACGGAAAGTAGGAATTATTATGAAATGCTGTTCATTTATATACAAATTCTCCAATTGTATAAATTACAATTGTTTTAATAAGAATTTTAATTAATGAATGAATCATAATTTGTAGGTTTATGTTTTCAATTAATATTTCTTAATTGAAAAATAAAATCCATTATTTGCTCCATACCAATAATCAATTGACGTAATCGAATAATAATTTAAACTGATTCGATTAAAATTATTTCGTTTACGCTTCATCGTTTTATAATCGTCCTTTAAAATATCATTTTTACTTATGAAAATCCCACACTTTTTCTAATCATCATTTTTACGTCATTGAACTCAAATTATTAACTATAATCAAAGAAATCTATTAAATCAAAACTGCAAAATCACAGCAAATCAAAGAAAAAAAATCAACGCCTTTTAATAAATAAAAATTAGAAAAAGTTGAGGAGGATTCTTTCTCAAAAGTCATTCAAAAAAATCATCAATTATCTTCAAAATATTTAAACTTTTTTTATATTATCGTTTATACTTATTTTTAAATAAATCAAAACAAAAGATAAAATGAAGAAGAAGAAGAAGAAGAAGTTCCTGAAAGCATCACCGAAACACATTTTATTATTTCCACACCTACAAAAAGAAAGAAAGAAAAAAAAAAAACCCCAAATCAAAGAAAGAAAATATAATAAAAGAAAAGAACAACAAAAAGTTAAATAGTTTCGGTAGTCATCGATCGATGGTAAACGTTAGATGATTGGTAGGTATGCTGAACAGTAACACTTCTAAAGTGTCTACATCAATAGATTAAACTAAACATAAATATGAATTATCTAAAGATGATTTTGCTGTTTTTTTTTTTTCATCTTCTTCTCTCTTTTCTTATTCCCCTCTCTACTGTTTTTTTTTTATATGCCGTCTCCTTTAAATTAAATAATAATTATTGTGGGTTTCCTTTGAAAAAAAAAAAAAAAAAAGAATCTAAAAAAATTTCTACTACATTTTTTTATTCTTGTTTTTGTAAAGCTTTCCAAAATAGAAAGACAAATCGATTTTACTTCTAGTGTTGAATATTTGTGTTAATCATAAAATAATTATTTATAAACTTTATAATATTAAATGTTTCTGGGTTACACTGAATAACATTTGTGTGTTCAAGTATTAAATAATTTTCATCTATCTTTTTCTATCAACCGAAAGACGGTGTTTATTTTTTTTCTTCTTATTATTTTTCATCGAAAATGACGAACAACTATTTTTATGTTTGTTGTTTTATGTTTCGATGATTTAAACAATTCTTTTCTTTAACAGATAGAAAGAACAATAGAATATCGTTTCACCTCATTTAATTTCTTAAAGAGAGTATGATTTTTCATGATTCGACAAAATAAAATTAAATGAAGGTGAAAAAACAAAAAAAAAACAAAACAAAACAAAATAAAAAAAAAACTCCGCAGAAGAAATTGTTCTTTTTTTTAAATTCTTGTTGGTGTGTTCCTTTGATTGATATGCCATGAGCTAAATGATTCTGAAGTTAAATATAAAATATTTATAATGTGTTAGTTTATTGTGATAAAATTTTTTTCAATAATTTATATTAATGATTTTGTTGATGATAAATAAATGAGGATTAAATTGGGTGGTAAATTTAATGAATTTTTTTTTTAATTATTTGGTCTCATTTACACAAAAGATTAAGACGACGAACCTGAATTTTTTTTTCTTCTTCTTATTTTTTTTCATTAATATTTTCGCAGTTCAGAATGTTAATTATTTCACTTTGCTTATAATGTACGTACAGTTAAGAAAAGTAATTAAACGATTAAAATAATTATTATAAAAAAATTTCCGTTTCATTCTGTTTCTTTTTTTTTTTTTAATTAAAAAATTAAGAAAAATAATAATAAATTTAGTTCATCAACTACCGCAGTAATTCAGTAGGCATTAAGAACAACGAGAAAAAAAAACACACATCTTAATTTTCAATATTATGAGAAAACAATCAACATTCTTTATAACACCCAATTAAAGGCGGCATAAGAGGAAAAAAAAATTAAATATTAAATTTCATTGAAACACAAAAATGAAAATTTTATATAAATAAAAGATACAAAACGACGAACCCGACTAAAATCCCTATATTATACACCAATCAAAATAAAACCATCCCATTAACCATCCACAAAAAGAGGAAAAAAAAATTAAACAAAAAAAAATCCAATCCAATTTAAAATACTCAAAAAATCTCTATATAAAATAAAACACGAAGACGATGAAACAAGCAAAAGATGAAGATGTAAAATGTTTATAAGAAAGAGAAGATTGAAAAAAAAAACAGAAGAAATAACATTTTCCACGATTAAAAATTCATAATAAATACGTATATACAAATCTAATCCACTCTTAATTAGTCTTCGACCATAACTTCCAATATAAAATGACCAACAAAAATAAAAATAAAAGAAACAAAAATTTCCTGTCGCCAAACATTTACTCAGATTATGTTATTATATTCTTCTTCTTTTTTTTTTCTTTGTCGTTTTTTTTTTTATTCTTTCATTATTCTTCTTTTTCCCCTCTCTCACTCCCTCTCACATTCATATAGTTTCATTCACACGTATAAGAATGATAATAAATATAAAGATTTAACATAAAAATGTAATTCTAAAAGAATTCTCATCACCTTGTAATAATCAAATAAATTTAATTATCAATCCGAAATCTACAATTTATGCAAAAATGGGAAAAGAAACAGTAAGAGCGAGACAGAGAGAGAAATCTAAATATAAATAATAATAATTATTATTAATAAGAGAAAGAGAAAGAAATGTGAATGAGTAGTATATTTATATATAGTGAAAGAAATAAAACAAAATAAGAATCTAATAAGATAAAAAAAAAAAAAAAAAATCTCATAAATTTTAACAATTAAGAAAAATTTATATATGTTCATTTGTATTGATCAAACCTCCTCCGCCACCTTCTCTTCTTTAATGATGATCATCATAATAGTTATCAGGGGTGTACTTTCATATTTGACATTGTCGATTAATAATTTGATATTATTATATAAACGGTTCAGCACCGTGAAAAGAAGGCGGCCCAAAAATTAGCTAAAATTGAAGGGAATTGACGTGTAACAATTTGTAGTTGAATTATGACTGGTAATAATGGTATTTTATGATCGTTCCGTAATTTAAGAAATTTGTATGAATATTTCATTTTTATTCTAACAGATGGTGAGTCTCTTTTTCCCCACAACATCATAAATAAAAATTAAGATTCTATAATAAATTCTATCAGAATGATTTTTGTTTTTACTGAACGTATAATGAAACTTTTAATTTGACATAATGAAGTTATAAATTATTAAAATATATTCTAACGCCATCTCTTAAGAAAGTTTATAAAATCTCACATAACCAATTAAGAAGAAAAAAAAAACAGAAACCTTAAACCACCTCTATTAATTGCCATCATCGCTTTTACCTTTTTAAATGATAATCAATTTATAGTTGAAGCCGATCAAACATGTTTTTTGTCGCGTACGATTCTCACTTTATATATTTTTTTTAAGTCTTTTTAAACGTCTTTTTTTCGTCGTTTTCATTTTTTTTTTCTTTCTCTCTTTTGAAATCAAATTAATGATGACTCTTTTATTTTTTTTTCTTTCTTTCTTTCTTTTTCTTATTCCTTTCTTTCTTTCTTTCTTTAATGAAAAAAAGAAGAAGTGACAAACAGAGGAATAATATGAATTCAAAAAATCTTCCAAAAAAAAAAAACTACGAAAAACGATGAAGAAAAATCCATAATGAAAAAAAATTGTTACACCGAAAGACGAAAAAAAAAAACGATGAGTGGGTTTTTTATCTTTTGAATAGATAGAAGAAAAAGAACAAGAAGAAGAAGAAGAAAAAGAGACATTTTGTATGGTGTGGAAAAGAAGAAAAGGATAACAAACGATAACAAGAAATAGAGAATAGTTTGTAAAAAGGTACCGATCGAAATATATGACTTTTTTAAGTATAACGATGATCATCCGACGCGTCGTTTATTTATTATCTAATTTCTTCTTCTTCTTCTTCTTCTTCTTCAATTCTTGTTGTTGTTTTATTTTTGTTCCTTCTTATAAATATGTGATAAACTGATTAAAGTCATTCATAGGTATTAGGTTAAGTTATAAGTTATAAAAAGAAAGAAAGAAGAAGAAGAAAGAAGAAGAAGAAGAAGAAGAAGAAGAAGATGATGAAGAATATTGGAATATTTAAAAGAAAAAAAAAGGTGTTTGTAACTTATGAATTATTCATCGATTGTTTTGAAAGATTTTTCGGTATGTTGATGTTATGTTTGGTTCTGGTTTTTATTTTTATTCTTTATTTTTTTTTTCGTTTCTCTTTATTATTTTTCGATTTTCTTTTTAAAACCGATTAAATGTCTTGTTCGTTGGATAATTGGTTTATCCGATGACATTTTTATAAATATTATATTTATGACGTTTTACATGCGTATTAAAATGGTTGTCCTTTTTTTAATAGACATCAAAAGAAAATAATGAAAGTTGAGAATTTATCGATAATTGTTTCTAGTTGAAGTTAATAAAGTGAAAAACTAAATTAGTGGAAAATTTAATTAGCACCTTAAAAAATATAAGGATGTTAGGATTTTATAATGGAATAGAGAATTGTTTTGTGAAATTAAACTGGATCACTTTTTGCATTAGTTAGGTAAAAAAAAAAATGTCATTCATTTGGCAAACAACAAAGAAATATAATTCACAAATAATCTTATTTATTATTTTCATTAAAGATAAAAAAACTAAAAGTTTAAAAATAAAAATGAAGATTTACAGCCAGACTATAAAGAATAGAAGTGAAAAAGATAAAGAACTACGAGAAGAAGAAGAAGAAGATCAAAAAGACGAAAAAGATGAAGATCAATAAGAAGAAGAACACGACGATGGAGAAAAGAAGAAAACAGAAAGAATATTATAAAATTTTATAAGATAGCGCGAACATTATTTAAATTGTATTTTAAGTTGTCTCTTTGATTTCCGAACTAATTTAGAAGCAATTTTATTAAAATAAAAGATAAAAAAAAAAAGTTAAGTTTTCTGTTTGTTGTTTGTTGTTGTTTTTTTTCTCTCTCTCTGGATTTTGTTATTGTTGTTGTATTTTATAATGTAATTGTTGTTGTAGTTCAATATGTGATTTTTTCTCTTCCCAACTAATTTTTTTTATATTTCTTCCTTTCTCTGTGGTGACAACATTATCCATTTTGATTTAACATATTCCGTTGTTGTTTTTTTCGCGTGCGATTTTAAAGATTAAAAATTCTTCTTTGATTTTAATAAAAAAAAATGTTTGTCTTATAAATAATTATTTATTTGTATACGGTTAACAATAATTCTTTATTTAATGTCAACAGAAGTCAAACTGACCAATATTATGACTTCATATATATATATTTATTTATTTCTTTGTATTTCTTTGTTTTTATTCAGAGACTTAGAGGTGATGAGTCGTATAAGTTAGTCTGCAGTGGTAGTGGTATGTAACTGATATGTAGTGGTAAGTATAATATTATTAATGTGAACATGATCTTTTAATTATCTTAGAAAAAAATACAATCGCACTAAAAAAGTGTGAACAACAAAAAAGAGGATTCAGTTTATTCTTTCTTTCTCTATCTCTTTTTTCTTTTGAAATTAATAATTTTATGTGATGTGATTATGAAGTGGTTTTTGATTTGGCATTAAGCTACAAAATAAATCAATAAATTTTATTTGAATTCTCTGAAATAAACCATAGATGATTCTGGTTTAACACGAATTAGTGATGAACGATTAATGAATATGTAAACTTTCAGTAATGTTTATTCTTGAACATCAAAAATTGAGGCAATCAGTTAAAATTTACTGTTTTTTTATTGCCTTTGTACAACTTTGTTACGTCGATTGACAATTTACTAGGACAATTATCTCATATAATGTTATCCGTAACCCTATAAATATTTACTATCTCATATATTTTGTGTAAAATCAACGTAGACAAATCTAACAGTTTTGTAGAATTTGTTGTGTTGATCTCTGCTAATTATTGCATTTGAGAAGCGAATAGATTTTAGCTCTTTGCCCTTAGCCCTTAGTCTTAACTTTTATATTGTCTTATGTAAAGTATAAAATAATGGTTTATAGTTCATCCTTGAATTAACATCTAAATTGACTTCTTCAAAAGTGTTAAAACATTGTTAAAAAAAAAAGGTGTGCTGAGTCCAATATTACCTTTCACAAACCATCATCAACATCAATAGAATTTTTATTGAATCGTTAAATACAAAAACAAAATTAATAATCTACACAATATTCAATATTTCTCTTTCATCCTCACCATTAATTGTAAACGATTCTGCTAGCAGCCAACATCATCATCATCATTATCATTTACTTTAAAAAAAAACACTATTCAATTAAGAAAAAAAAAAAATTCGGGTGTCAAACACGTTCAAATAAAACAAGAATAATCATTCACTATAGTCTGTTAGTCCGGTTTAATTAGTTTAACTTGTATATTCTTCTGTTGTTGTTTATATTCTAGTAAAGATGAAACCATTTTTTTTTCTTCTTTTTTCACCTCCTCCAATATCTTGTCTTATAAGCATTTTTAATTGGGACATCAATTAACCATACCTATATGCGTGTGTGTGTGTGTGTTTATGTGTGCGAGAGAGAGAGTAACGATTTGATTTTTAATACGTTTCGGAAATATAGATTTTTTTTTCTTCTTTTTATAAAAAAAAAATAGAAGAAGAAGAAGATTTTAATTTATGGAGATTTATTTGTAGTTTTTGTGTAAATATTTGTGACGACATTAAATAAATAATAATAATAATAGAGATCTAAAAAAGAAACAGAATCAAGCTGTGTTTTAATTACCCATGTATGATTATCGGATTTGAATTTATAGATGAGTGTTTGACATAAACTCAACTCTATAGGAACACTTTAAAAAAATATACAGACAAAAAGAGAGAAACAAAAAATATTGTTCTTGTTCCGTAGGCGTTTTTTTTTTCATTTATTTTTGGGTTTTTACACCAACTTGAGTTTTTTTTTTGTTTTTTGCTAATAAAGAAATAAATATGTTTTTTCGTATTTTTTATTGATGTCTTATGGATAAATCATGTTTTGTTGGGGATTTTGTTTGGTGTTTTTATTAAAATTTTAATCGATTTTGGTTTCTAATGTGACTTTATTTTGGTTTTAGCATTTAAGTTAATGACGATAATTATTATTTAATGTTGTCAATTATCACTTCAGATATCAAAAGTTTTATATTTTGATTTTATTCTAAACAATTGTTAAAAAAAAAGAATTTATAAAATTCATCCTTAAAGTCTATAAATTTCAGACTTGTTGATTTATTTAAACGCAGAATAGAATTTTAGACATTTCGCTGAATGATCGTTAGTGAAGAATGCTGATTGGAACATCGAATTAATTGAAGCTTTTGAAATTAATACAAAATTTCACGAGTAATTTTTTTGCATGATTTCTTTTGATTTAATTTTCTCACATGGCCGTCTTTGATTTCTTTTACTTCAAAGGACAAAAACAAACAAAAAATGCGCGCGCACATTAAGTTAGAAAATTCTTCATTTTTTTTTTAAGTCAAATGCGATAAGGAAAAAAATGACTAATTTATAGTTTTTTTCTCCCCATTTGTTTTTTTTTAGAAAGAAATAAAAAAAAGACAATTTTAATAAGAAAAAAATAAATCAACTAAAAATGGTAAATTTTGTGGTTGTGTTGTTATTTTTGTTACTCTCTTAAAAATAAACCCTCAACACAAATTAATCCGGTTGTGATTCTATAATTTAAACAACAAATTAAAAGAAAAAAAAGAAGGAAATTAAAGAAATAAAACTAAAAAAAAATAAGAAAACAGAGAAAGATTCTCTGTTGAATATTTAAAAAGAAAAATCCAATTAGGCACCTCATCACATTAAAAGAAAAATAGTCTATTCAATTCTTAACATCTGTGATTTTTGATATTTTTTCATCGGTCTCCAAATCTCCACCTTTTTTTTTCTTTTTCTTTCTTTTTTTAACAACAAAAGAAAAAAAAAATTTAATCCTATTTAGTCCATTAAAAAACATTATAAAAATATGTTTGTCTTCTTTTTTTTTTTTTCTTCTTCAATAAATGAATTATGATGGCCAGAAGAGACCGATGTAACAATCAATAATTTAATCGAACAAAATGATTTGCATTTAAATTATCGTTAATTTGATTAAATAACAGCAAGAGAAAAACGATTGATTATCGTTTATCGAAATAATATCTGCGGCATTAAAAATATTCTTATTCTGTTTTTTATTTTTGTTATTGTATTATTTAGTCGATGATGATGCGGCTACTGAGATTATTCCTTTTAATCGAAAAGATATAAGGATGCCGATGAAAAGAGATAACCACTTTTTTATTTGATATGATAACTTAATTAATTCTTTGTTCTTGGTGTCATGTGTGAATGTTTAATGAAATTTAATATAAATGGTAAAATTTTAAAGCTCAAGTGTTGAAGTTGTTCAATGTGAAAAGAAAAGAAAAAAAATGTTTGTAATAAAGTGTAGGTGAAATACCATAAAATAATCGTTTTATTGACAGTTAATTGTACAAACATTATAAAAATAATATTTAGTTTATTTTGTAATCTTTTAGTTCAATGATCCAAAAAAAAAAAAAAAAAAAACAATAAAGAAAATTCATTCAAAAATTGTCTTAAGATCAAAGAGAAACATAATACAGAATAAAATACAACAACACAATTCCAGAATCAGCCGCAACTTGTCCAATCCATTAAAGAGCCACTTCTTTTGATTAAAATGTCAATGGGTTTTTGCTTTGGTAAAATTTAAATTTGCCATTAGTATAAATTATGACTTAATCGACCTGTGGGCAAATTTAAACTGCATTCATACATACAAATAATAATTTCTATACGCACACTAATTTACATTTATATATTTTTTAATTTTTAATTTTATAAGAAGAAAGATCAACCGAACGACACGAAACAAATGAAAGTAAAAAAAAAAAGAAAAAGAAGAAAACAGAGAGGAAGAAGAAAAAAAATATAAATAAATAAATAAATAAGAAAATAAACAAGATTCACAGAAATAATTCTTTTAGCAGTATGTGCGAATGAAAGGGGAAGAGCATCACATTATTATATAAAAGAAAATTGAGAAATCGAATTAAATTTGTTATTTTATAAGAACTTTATGTTATGTGTTATTAGTCGATTTATGTCATAATAAACATTGTATCGTTCCCTTTTGATTATAATGTTTTTAAAAAGAAAAAAAGAAAAATAAAATGAAACTGATTAAGCGTATCCATGAAGCTTATAATATTACGATGGTTGAATGAATTTTTCTTTATTTAAATATATTTTTTCTTTGTAATTGAATAAAAAGGTAAAAATGAATGACAGATTTTTTTATTTTTGTAAAATTAAGACGTTAGATTATTCTTAATTAATTAATTGAAAAATATTTGATCTTAACTTCAATAATTATTTAATTAAACATCGAACAACTTTAAATTAAATGACAATTATAGACTTTGTATATCCAGACACTGAAATACTTTAAAGTTCATTCAGATGTTAGATACAATAAATCACACCTCAAAGATTATTGAATTAATTAATAAGATTGTTTAAGAAATTATTAATGTAGGTAATAAAATTGTTCCAAATGTGGTGGTACAAATAATAGTTTAGATTCTATATTTCAATGCAATAGTAGATACCGTGCCTTAAATGCCCTTAGCAATTGATACATAAGACATTTTAATAAATCTAAATTACTTGAACTTACCTTAACGCACAACCTAATAATTGAGAAGATTTACTAAAGTTGTTATTTGTAATTGCAAAATATATATAAAAAAAAAATAAACGAACCATTTTTGCATTCGAGATAATGAAAATTCACAACCCTGTTTTTTTTTTTTTACTTTACCTTCATAAGTTCTTAAATACCTTTAACACATCAACTGATATTAATTACAACAATTTTTTTTTATGCCACGAATATTTATTGTTATATTTTCAGTTATTAATTGCTATACTGATTGGAATTTAGAAAATATATATAAAAAAGAATATTTTTTAAACCATTAAGAAAACGTCAGAAAGGCAACAATATCAACAAAACAGCAACAATCTTTCTTCATTTTTATTATGTCTTTATTTTATGATCAAAATGTTGCATTTTGATTGAATTATTAATCATTTTTGTATTTATGTTCAACTGATTTTGTTGCTAATTTCGTTTATTTACTTTTTTTTTTTATTATTGTTGTTCTTGTTCATAAATATTTTGTTTATTTTTTTTCTTCTTCTTCTTCTTTTAAATATTTATTTTATATTATTGAAACTCCTTTTTTTCCTTTTGGTTCTTATTTTATAACTGAAGAAGTTATATATTTAATAGAAATCTGTCCAGGGGTGCTGAACATTAATAAAAATATAACATTTCGATTTTTTTGTATTTTATCTTTTATATTGAAGTGATGTGATGTGTTCGAATGACATTTATGGAGGAACACCTGGGATGTGGTATTGAACAAAAAAAAAAAACAACATAGAATTTGTTTACCCTTTATATATATACAAACTTGCAAGACATTATCTTTACTGATGAATATTATAAGATGAATTGATTTTATTTATAGATATGCAATTTTAAGTTTAGAATTATGTTCACAATAATAGACATTTTCAATTTATTTCACCTGCTAAATTATGGAATTAAAATATAAAAACATAAACACATCTGCTATACGGATTATAATAATTCACCTAATTCACATACTAAAAATTTATTGGATAATAGCCAACGGCTTCTGTGATATATTCTTTATTAGAGCTATTTAGTCCCATTAATAGGTTTTCCTTAAACACTAACCTTAAGTATGAACCAATATTCTATAATTTTGTATAAGTTTTGTTAGAAGTACAAAAAAAAAAAATAGCAACGAAATAATCCACTTAATCATGATTATAAAATGCAATTTTCGATCCTCAAATGATGCGTGTTTTGAATAAATTTATGTTCCTCTTTCGTCGTCTTAAACGGTTGAACGAATTTCATTTCTAAAAAAAAAGACAAGCAAAATACTAAAAAGTTTAAAAAAAAAAAGGAAGACAGAAACTATAAGAGCGGGGAATCAACAACAAAAAAATGTCATGTGGATTTCGAAAGATTGAGAATCGATTCTTGAATATAATTGTTTAAATGTGTATATAAAGCAGATGTTTTGTAAGGATTTAATTAGGACAATCCTACCGTTATAGCTTCATTTATAAATGAAAAAAATATAAATTAGACAAAAATCAACATTTTAATTAGCAGACGATGACTTTTGTTTGCATTGCATTTCATTTTCATTCGTTTATTGTCGTCCGTCCAAAATATTCAAAGATTCTTAATTTAATTTTAATTTAAGATCAAATTAAAATAAACTTCTTCATCTTCTTCTTCTTCTTCTTATTATTCTTCTTTTAGTTCTCTTATATTTCTTTCATTAAAAGTGTTTAAAGGTTATAGAATTAAAAAAAAGAGTAAACGTTTAAAAATTTTCGTTGTTGTTGTTGTTGGTTGTTTCTTAATTTAAAAGTAAATATATTGGTTAATAAACAATTCTAATTTCTTTAAAATGAATTAACAAAAGACAGAAGTGTTTAATTTAACAAGTTATTTGTTGTTGTTATTCCTCTGGTTGTTCTTGTATTTTCTTATTTTCCTTTTACAAAAATAAAAGAAGAAGAATTCTTTAAATTATACAAAAAATGCAATCGAACAAAAATTATAAGCGTATAATTAATGTTTTTACATTTTCGTTAATTTTCATTATCAAAACACATAAACTAGACTTGTTTTTTTTTGTTCACTCTTCATCTTCTTCATTTTCATTTTCTTCTTCATCATCATCTTATTTATTTTTAATCTTTTTAACTAAACTAATTATAGAATATTATGTCGTATATATATTCTTGTCCTAATCTAATGACAATAATTATTATTATTATTAAGTATTTACTATTCTCGTTTCTTCTTCATTTCTGTTTTCTTTGAAAATTTAAGAAGATGAAAAAGAAGACGACGACGACGACGATGAATAAAATAATGAATTAATAAAAAGAAAGAAATAAACGACAAAGATAAAGAAAGTTATATGGAGGAAGAGGAAGAAGAGGAAGGGATGTTTTAGAATATTGAACAATAATAATAAATAATAATTCGATAGTAAGCATGGAATTAATCGAAATATGATAATAAATCGATAAATTAAAGTAGTGGGGTAGGGTAGAAGTGGTGGAGGTGAAGGAGATAATGTGTAGGAGAGATCATCATTTTATTACAAATTTTAATAATTTGTTTTTTTTTTTTCTTTTAAATGCCAGATTCATAATTTGAGCGTATCATCATCATCCTCATCATCATCATCATCATCACCAAATAGATATTATCGTTGTTTATTAAAATTATTTAAAAGAAGAGAATAAAAGTGTAAAATGAAAACGTTGAAATTCTTAAAATTTATAAAGTTGCGGCAGTTTTTGTATTTTAATTTTTTTCTGTTTGTTGTTATTGTTGCTGTTGTTGTTGGAAGAAATCGTGTTTAAATGTTGTCTTATTTTTGTTTCGATTTTAAGTATTTTTTTTTTGTTCGATTTTCACTCAGTTCACTCTTCTCTCATCTCATCTTATAACTTTTTTTTTTTGTAATTCTGTACCTTTTCTTCTTCTTCATCATCATCATCATCATCATCTTATATTTATTTTTTTACTTCTTCATCTTTTATAAAATATTTTTATATTATTTTTATTTCATCATTATTAATTGTATATGCTTTGAGCCACTTCAGAAGTGTTAAATACGATCTAAAACGAATTAATTTGAACATGTTTTTTTTTTTCATTTTGTCTTCATTCATTCTTTCTTTTCTTTTCTGTTTTCTTTTCTTTTTTCTGGTGTTTTTTTTTTCTTCTTTTTCTTCTTTCTTGTTCACCTTCTTCTTCTTCTTCTTCTTCTTCTTCTTTTACTATTTATGAAAAATGATTATTTAAATTAAGCGCTTTATTATTGTAGAAAATAGTTATAATATGCGTCTATACGGATATTTGTGGAACGCAAAAAAATATATGCCGCTCATTTTCTTTTGGTTTCAAGAATTTATTGATTAAATATATTTTATTTTATTCATCTTCTTCTTTCTTCTTCTTCTTTCTTCTTCTTCATCATTTTTTATATTTATTTTTTTGTTTATAATTAGAAATAAAGTGGGTGGATTGTTGAAATGGTTTTTTAACAGATCACGGTATATCATTTTATTAGTTCGATTTTATTGGTGCCGGATTTATATTTTGTTTGTTTCTCGTTGCAGTGATTTTGTTTTATTTTTTTTATTGATTTTTCTGTTGGCGTTATGTTTTTTTTTTTTACTCTGTTCACAGAATTTATCCAAATTTTTTAATTTTTATGTTGATATTTTTAATGTGTTTAGAATGGGATTTTTCCATTTAAAGTTTAAACATTTAATTCATTTTTTTTTTATTGATTTTTCTATAATTAATTTCACTAAGATTATTTTAAATTTTGAATTTTGATTGCGTTATCAAGAAATATGAATATTCAATAACTTATCATTAAAATATTCTCTATACAAAGTCCAAGAATTATAAAGAGAGGATAAAATTTCTCCAAGAATTAAACAAATACAGATAAGTTAATTGACGAAAGTTTTTACATCTAAATTAAATTAAAATCTCATAAAATAAATCTAACATTCAACAATTTATCGGATTTAAATCAATCAACGTAGAATAACAAAAAATTAGAGCACATCAAATATTTCTAAAGTAGAATAGAGGATCTAGAAGGACATCATAAAAAAATCTCAATACATCACATTTGACACAATAAGAAGAGTGAAACCAAAACAGAAGAACATCAAGATGTAAGTGCGCGCATTAGAATTTAGATTTTTATGAAACTTTTCATGTTGAAATTCGATAAAAATTAAAAAAAATGAAAAGAAAATAAACAAACATGCGTCTTTCACATCGGTAGGTTAGGTAGATAATTTAGTCGAAACAGAAGAGATTATAAAATTTAATATTAATTAGAATTAATTAATTAGAATTAAATTTGAAATAAAATAAAAATAGAAAAAAAAAAAAAACAAAAAAAAAAAATAAATAAAATTCAAAATGCAAATAAATTGTGTTTTTTTTTTGTTTTGTTTTTTTGTTTTTTTTTGTTTTTTTGTTTTTTGTTTTTTGTAATAGATAGAAGTTTATTATTATTATTTAATTAAATAATTTCTTAATTATAATTAATTATTTTTCTATAATAGGTTTTTTTTTTCTTTTTTCTTTTTTTGTCAATTTTCTTTTTTTTTTTATGTTTTTTTTTTTTACATTCAATTTTTCTTTTTTTTAAATTTTATTCTAATTAGTTTTTATTTATAGATAAAACTTTTTTTTTTCTTTTTGTTTTTCCTTTAACTTTTTTATCAATAAAAATAATTTTTTTATACTTTCATTTAAAAGATTTAAAATGTCTTCAAAATTTTAATGAACTTTTTTGTATTTTGTCTATATTTTGTTTTTTTGTTTTTTTGTTTTTTTTTGTTTTTAAATTTTTAATTAAACAAAATATTAAAGATTATTATAAATGTTTACAATAATATTTTGTTTCTCTATTTATTTATAGATTTACTCTGTGTTTGTATTTATGAAGAAAAAGATAATTCTGATGAATTTCCATATTTGGTTGATTCCAAAAATGATTGTCATTATTTTGGTTTCAATATAATTCTGTTAGGAAATTAACGTTATTGTCTTTATCCATAAATACAACTTTTTATATTGAACTTCATGAATATTTTATATAAAAGCCAAAATTTTGTTTAGGAATTTCTATTTTTTTTTTTTGTTCCTCGTTTCAAATTCAAATTCTTCAATGTTTAAACTTTTTTCCAAATGCGTTACAAAACTATTCTCACGATCTGAAATCTAAGACTCTATCAATCTTTAACATTTACTCTGATTGAATGAAAATATTTTGAAACAAAATTAAAAAGAAAAAAAAGTATTTTTTGTTCAAATTGATCATCGAGAAAACAGCAGCTAAAGATATTCATGAAATTCTACAATGAAATGAATTCTAATTAAAATGAAAACAAAAAAAAATAAAAAAACTGAAGTTTATTTAAGTTAACGCTATTTTCTAATTTTTTTTTAATTCATAAAGTGCTCCATATTTACTTTTTGCTGTGACTTACTTTGTCACAGATAAGTTTTCCTGTTTTCACGTGTACAACTTTTTTTTTTCTTTTAAAATTAATTTAGAAAAGAAATAAAATCAAAAAAAAAAAAAAAATTGATTTTTAAGGAACATAATTTATTACTAATTTTTTCTTTATCTAAAGATTCTTCGTCTTCTTCTTCTTCTTTTGTTATAACTTTTTTATTTACGAATTACAAAAATCTATGCAAAAAAAAAATAAAAAAAATAAGAGTTTGTGTTGAGCTGCATTTATACAATTTACATTCGTATTCAATAATTTTTTTCTATGTGCGAGGACAAAGTGACAAGACATTTAATTTTTAATTGCTTTTGTTTCTTTTTTTTTCGAAACAATTTATTTTTTTTTTTTTCAAATCGACAAAAATTTCAAACTAAATTCATATTTTTTTTTTGGTCTGTTTTGTATTTTTTAATTTATGTCTTGTCACGTGATCCTTACGAATATTTCTTCAATTTCTTTAATTAAAATCTTTAATATTAAACGTATAGACAATTTATTTATAATTCAGTCCGGAAAACTTTACAAGAAAAAGACAATAAATGCGTTTATTTCCAATTAAAATAAAAAAGAAATAAATAAAAAAAAGGACGGGGGCGGTAGGGGGCAGCCATTTGACTATTGGAATAATTAACTTTAATGAAAAAATGAACCCATTATATCTGTCTCTTTCTGTTAAAGTTCACAAATAAAAAGTAAAGTACCAAGGTTCAAGTTTTTCTTTCTTTCTTTCTTTTTTTTTTTTATTTTTCATATTAAAAATCAATTTAAAATAAAAACAGCAACAACAACAGGATTATTGATACAATTGTTATAATAATTGCATTGCGTGTGACACAATATCCAACATTATTTTCTTGTTAGATTATTACAATTTATTTTGCTCTATCTCACTTTGATTTAATTGAAAAAGATTTATAATATGTATGTGTGTGCATGTGTGTGTGTGTGGTTGTGGTGTGTCATTAAAGACCATAGTGGAATTAGGGGAAGGGAGATAAGGAATTAAAAAAAAAACATGTATTTATATCACTTTGTTTGTTTTTTTTTTTTTTTGTAATTGTTTCTATATATTTTTTTTCTTCTTTTGTTTTTATTTTTATATTTAATCTTATTATTAGTAAATTTTTATATATGTAGATAAAATAAAAAAAGAAAAAAGAATGATAAAAAATAATTAACTCTAAAGAGGATAATTAATTCTAATTAAAATTACATTTTCATTTTATTCTTCTTTTTCTTTTGTTTTTAATTTAAATATTCAAAATAATAATACATAGCATCAAACTAGCTTTGGTTTTTGTTTTCTTCTTCTTCTTCTTCTTCTTCCTCTTCTTCTTCTTCTTTTTTCGTAATCATTTCATTTCATTACATATTTTTTGTCTTTCTTCATTCTTCGTTATATATATATATTTTCTGTCCTTCTCACATTGAATTTGTTGTTGTTTCATTTTTTCTTTTATTTTTTTTTTTTTTGAAATTCTCGCGCTGGCAAATTAAAAAAGAAAAAAAAAAGAAAAACAACAACAACAAAAGCATGGCGAGAAATAAAAATACAACAACAAAAAAACAAGAAAAAAGAAAAAGAAACATAAAAATATAAATAGGCTGCATGCATTGCATTCTTTACAATTAATATTAATTTTATTGATTATTTAGGTTGCATGCAAGTCTTTTTGTCTTTTTGTTTTTTTCTTCTTTTTCTTCATATTAATTTTTTTGTTTTTTTTTTTTTGTAATAATTATTTTTTATTTTATATTTTTTGTTTTTGTGTTTTGTGATTGATATTTAAATTTGACGTGTTAATTAATATTACAACTTTTTTCGCTCGTATTTTTTATTTAATAAACGTCCATTCTCTCATTTTGTTTTTGTTTTTTTTTTTTGTTATAGAAAATTATAATATTTTTTTTTAATATATTTAAATAATAAATTGCACTATGAAAAATATAAAAAAGAAACTATATGCACTTAATTTAATAAGAAAAAAATCTATGTAAACTTTTAAACGTTTTGTTTTTGTTTTTGTTTTTGTTTTTTTTTCTTCTTTTTTTTTTTAAATAATTTATTTATTTATTAAATAATAGTAAATTTAGCTACTGATGTCGATCATGTGTTGTCAATTGTAATGGAGTTGAACCATTACTATTATTATTATTATTGTTAGTTGATGATAATGTTGTTGTTGTTGTTAATATTTTTTTATTAATATTTTTTATAATTATTTCATCATGATCAGAGTCATCATCATGCACGTTTATTTCCTCATCAGAATCTGATAAATTACCATGTGATTCTGCTGATGATGTATTTGTATAAGAACGTGCTAAATTAAGTGTTGCTGATGCTGCTAATAATGCTGCTGCAGATGATGATGGTACTAATGAACGGAATGCACTATGTTCACCTCCCATTAATAATGGAGCTGATACTGTGACTAAGTGATTTGTTTGTGCTTGTCCCTGTTGTTGAGTTGTTACTGTATTTGATGGTGTTGTTACTGATTGTGATCCTGTTTGATGGTGTTGATGATGATGGAGATGATGATGATTGTGTTGTTGTTGTGGTGAGGTAGGGGTGAAAGAATTTTGCGTTGTTCTTGATGATGTGTTGTTGTCTGTTGATTGTTGCTTTAGCAGATTCATACGTTGATGTCGACGCCATTTGGCCCGTCTGTTGGAAAACCAAACCTAGTAGTTGATTTGAGATTAGTTATAAATTAGAAGTTTCCTTTAAAAGGATGTATATTTTTTTTTTTGCTTTATTTTTTATTTGTACATCTTTTAAGGAATTTCTTTTTAAATTCTTACCTGAACACGTGCTTCGCTTAATGATGTCCGTGATGCTAAACGTTCTCTTGTGCTAACACACGGATAATGTGATTTATCAAATTCTTTTTCTAATTCTTCTAATTGTTCAGGACTAAATGTAGTACGATTACGTCTGAACTTTGGTTGTTCCCCATCTAAACTTCCCGAATCCTCACCTTCAATGTCTGTAATAGAATAAAAATGTTTAGTTCATTCCAAGATAACTCTTACAGACAATCGGAATTACCGATTAATTTACCATCAGGTGATCCAGCTGTGTCAAGTGAACTGGAACCAGGTGAACCTGCCATACCAGTATTACTATTATTTGATGTCATCATACCTGGCAAACCAGCTCCAGGGGGCCAAAGATGAGCTGTTGGTGCCCACGGAAATGCCCCATATGGATGAGGTGAATATAAGCCATAACCGGCTGCACGAGCAAATTCGGCGGCCGCTCGTTCGGCGGCGCGATTTCTTAAAATTCGATTTATTGATGAAACAGAGGGTGCGGTTGCATTTGTGCAGACTCCTGTAAAACAAAAAAGAAAAAAATATAAAATAAAATATCTAAGTAAATATTCTTCAAGTTTTCAATTTTTCTTTTCTTATTTTGTTCTTATGGAATTAATTATAACTTAACGCGTTCAATGTCGGTTTGTGTGTTTTTATAAGTGTGAATATTTCACACTTTTCTTATCGAATAAAAAAATGAATAAAGAATAAATAAAAGAGGTAAATAAATCGATTCTCAAGCAGGTAAAGTCTTTTTTTGTGTGTTTTTTTTGTTGTTATAGGTTATGTTTGTTGTAGTTTTGTATTATTATTTTTTCTTTCGTTCTTCCTTTTTCTTCATCTTTCAGTTTTTTCTTTATTTCTTTTTTTTTACATTTTTAATCAATGATTTATTGTAATGCGGTTTACTGGCCATAAGAAAGATACAACAACAACAACAAATATGTTTGTTGGACTAATTCCAATGAGACAAAACGAGATGACAACGTCATCTATAGTCAACAATAATAAATGTTAATGACGGTGATGATGATGATGATGACAAGAAATTTAGAGACGAATCATGTAATAAAAAGAAAACTGAAAAATAAAAAAAAAATCGAACGAAGTGGAAAAACTAGAGTCCAAAGTGTAATTTTATAAAATAAAAAGTTTTTTTTTAAAACAAAAAAAAAAAAAAATACAGAAGAGAAAAAAGGGTTGAAGTAAATTCATAGAATTGCGTGGAATTTGTTTTTTATTGTTTTCATTCTTATTTTTATATTAGGTATGAAAGGTAAGTATATAATTCGCTAAATCTACTGACACTTTCTTGATATACATAAGGTACACACACACACACACAAACATATGTCTTGATATAGGTGTATATAAATAATGAAACTGGATGATCACCATGGAATGTTTTACTTGCACCTGATTTGTTCATCTTATGGTGTTAAATGCTTACAAAAATATTTTTCTTAAGGTTTGAGACGCGTATTATTTTGTTTTTTTTTTTTTTTGCTGTTTTTAATTCTATTTTCTGTGTTTATGCGGTTATTTGATGTGCGCATTTTATGTTGACATTTTTATATAAATGGAACGATAAGACATTTTGTTTTATGTTTTATCTTATTTTTTTTTCTTACTCATATAATTTATGCTTATAAATCTATAATCAAGACACAAAGAATGATGAATTTGTTGTTAAAGAAAATCATAAATTACCATTTTCGATATAGTTATTTGTGCTTTATAAATACCTAACTTATGTTGAAATCCTGGTTTTAACATAAATCTTTATAATCAATTCTTTTATTATATGAATGCGCGAATAAATTCTGATTATTAAATAATTTCTCTCATTCGAATTCTTGAAGTTATTTTTTTCAATTTAGTGTTTCGTATGAAATAATTAAATTGTAAATTCAACAATTGTTTGTGTTAAAAAAATATGACTCTGAAAAGGTGTTTAAGGAATATCTTATTCTAAATTCATCGTATAAAATCAATTTCTTTGGATAGTGTCTGAATTACAGATAAAAATACCACGACATACTATGTTTTATTTCTTTCAATTTCATTATTAATTAATTCAAAGATGAACAACTCTCAACTTTTTAGTCATACAGAGAAACATAATCAAAATGAATAAAAATCAAAGTTATATTCAGTTCAGTACCTTTTAAAAATTTAACATCTTACAAAAGAATTCTATATAATAAAATATTTATAAAAACTGTTACATTATATATTTTGATTGGTGTTCAAAGTCTCTTTGAATTTGATTTTCTCTCTCTCTCTGTTCAAATCAATGATCAACAATCAAACAAATATAAAAATCTAATTATTTTATATTATTTCATTGATTGTATTTAATATAATTGTAGTAAGTTTAACATTATTTAATTCTGTTTTTTTTTTCTATTTTGAAACATCAAAATTTGAACGCTTACCGCCTGCCGTGGTGATGGGTTTTACATGGTAGCGATTTAAAAATGAACGAGTTCATCATCAAAATCTATATAGAAGTTCTCTCTGTTTTGTGTTTTCTTCTTTTTTTTTTTTGAGGATCAACACGACGGGATCATGCTGAGAATTGTATATTTTTTGTTACACGATAATACAATTTTTTGTGTATATTTTTTTTTTCGATTTAGTTTCTCTTATTTTTTCATTTTCTTAAATATAAAAATATAAACAAAGCAGTGATAATTGGAGTATATAATTGTGATTAGTATTATTAAAGATCATGCAGTGAAGTACGAACCGATTAATTTCAATAGACGTAAAATTTTAAATTACAAATGGAACGAGTTCAATGTTCCACATCAACTAAATATTAAAATAATTTTAATTGGTTATTTTTTTTCCACCCAAAAAAGAACAAAAAAAAAGGTCATCATGAGTATCAAATCAAGGTACCGACGAATAAAAAAAAATCCAGAAGGTCGTGTTTCAATTGACAAATGAAAGGAAGAAGTAATAATTTATATTAAATGAAATATAAAACGATGATCGTGATCTCTAATCAGTATGACATTTTTTGACACTTTCATTTGCTTCTTTAAATCTTAATCCATAAACATGTTGGACACAAAATGGACATTTATCAAAATAAATAATGTCCATGGAAAATAACCATAATTTTTTTCTACTTCTCCACTTATTCATACCTTCTTCATTTTCATTTTAATCTTCAACTGAAATCTGTTTTTTGAATGACTCTATTAGTCCCGACCCCAAAAAATAGTAAAAAAAAAAAAGAATACAAAGAAAAAAAAAACAAAAAAACTGAAAACAAATATATTAAATGTCAGACAGGTTACCTGATACGATCTTCTTTTCTTTCTTTCTTTTTGCTTTTTTTTTTTTTTTCTTTATTTTAAAAAGATGAAATCAAAGTAAAACGAATATAAAAAAAAAGTAAAAAGACCGCGATGAAGAGTGGACGTAAGTATAAGAGAAACAAGAGAAGAAAAAATTGATTTGTCGAATTAAATAAAACAAAAAACAAAAAAAAAAAACGAAAGAAAGAAAATACGAATAAACTGACAAAATGTGACAATGTTTTTTTTTTTTTCTTTTGTATCGCATGTTTGAGTGACTTGTAGAGAATATTCAGATTCTGTTTGATGATAAGAAAATCATTGAGATTTGAGAATTTTTTTTTTACTTCCGATTTATTGGTATGTTCTTTGATTTTGATCAATTAATGTGTTGAGTGGGGATTTTTTTTTTCTCACAATTTACCGCCTCCTTTTGTCAGTAGCAACTTTCGAAAAAAAAAAATTTTTTTTATGAATATAAATTGTTGTTGATTTTTCATGATCATAATTTTAATGAAACATTAATTATTAATGGTAACTTTTACACAAGGAAAATAATTCAATTTATTATCAAATCCTATAAATAAATGAGCCAATGATAAATATTTTATTATTTATAAATCAACTGATAAAAATAATTCTAGTTCTAAATTATAAAATTCTTTTCACTACCAAACCAACTATTGGAGAAATCTTAAAGAAGCCTTTAAAAGACAAGAACAACAACGGACTTATGTCTTGTTTCACGAAACTGGAAATTTGTCTCTATCATAAATTTTCTTTTTTTTTCATATCGCAATCGTCTGATCACAGTTACTAATTTTTAGCTGCTTTTGTTCTACGATATTTTTATTGTACGAATAATAAATTAAAAACCATAAAATTCTAAAAATCACAATTAAATATATTGATTTTATTAAGAAATTCCTCAATGTCCCACCAGACCAGTAGCAACAACAGTCATCTTTTTCTCTTTCATTATATTAATTTAATCCGAATATAATTATTTTTTTTTTCAAAACATTAAATCAAGTGAAAAAACAAAAAAAAATGTCACGCAGTCGTACCCAGAATAATTTATTGCATTTTGACATAATTCTTCTTTTCTTCTTCTTCTTCTTTCTTTTTTTTTTTTTTCTCTCCATTATTTTGTTGCTGTTGCTGTTGTTGTTGCTGTTGAGTATTTATTTTTTTGGTCTTGCTAAAGCTTGAGGTTGTGACTGTCTGAATATACGTCTATTTTATAGTGGGCGTGAATTATTATTATTGTTCCGTTTTGTTAATCGAGTCTTCAAAAGATTTCAACATCTTCAAGATTATTATTATTATTATTATTATTATTATTATTATACCCAAAAAGAGATGATGATTAATAAATCTTTTTATTTGTATAAAAAATAAAACTTCTTCTTATTCTTCTTCTTCTTTTTTTTTTCTTAAATCTTATTTTTAAGATTAAATAATATTATTAGTATTTTTTTTTTTTTTATTGAAGCATCCATAATTTTTTTTGTTGAATTGGTTAAATAAACATGAGTTTTCGTTGAGCTTATCATAATATTTTTTTGCATTTGATTGAATTTTATGAAATATTTTAATAATATCGGCTTTCGTTTATAATTTTTATTTTCTTGATTTTTGCAAAATTTATAACATGAATAAAGTCATAAACTATACCGACGGATAAATATCTGATTAGTTAAGAAAGGAATGAAAAATATTGTTGTCTTGTTTTCTTATGAATTTCTGTATAAAGTTTAAAACAAAATCTTCTAAAAAATGAAGAAGTCATAATCTCATTGAAATCAACAAATCCTTGCCTTATTAAAAAAACAATCATTATACGCATCTTATTCCGTTTCCCTTCCAATCATTTAAACTAAGAATAGAACAGGATCAAAATAATCGAATCGATTCTAAATCGTTTATTATTGGTTTTGATTTTTTTGTTAAGTCACTTAAAACCGGACGCATAAATCAAAATATAGACAAATTCTTCATTGTAAATTTTTTTTTTCTCTTCACAAATTATTACAACAACAAGAAAAGAAATAAAGTCTATAAGATCATCAAATCATCATCATCATCTTCATCACTTTAATATAATATTTATTGAGGATTATTATGATTATCAAAACATTAATATACAAAAGTCATCAATATTTTGTGTTTCTTTTGAATTGACGTTGGTGTTTTTTTTTCTTTCTCCATGTAATATAAAATGTTACACATTCAATATTCACAATAATATCACAAGGCATCATCAGCATCTGTATAATTTGTATTTTTGATTCATCAAACATTAAATTCTTTATTCTTTTCATTTTTTTTTTTTTAAATTCTACTTTATTCTTTCTTTTGATTGTGTTTCTTTTTTCTATTTCATCTTCGACTATAAGGTTATAGGTGTTAATGGTAATTGATTCTATCCAAAGAGTTATAAAAAGAATTTATAAATTTTCGTTGTTTTTCTTTTTTTCTTTTTTTTTTGATTTTTTGTTTCTTAGAAATTTTATTTTTTTTTATGAATTTTTGTAGTTCAAGTTTTTTTTCTTCTTCTTCTGTTTCTTCTTCTAGTTATTTATTATTTGTTTTCTTTGTGTGTCGTCAATTCACCGAATTAATTGATGATTTAGCTCTTAACACATGAGAAGATTAGTATGGGTTCGAAAGACTTTTATTATTATAATTTTTTGACACTGAAAGAATTCTAAAGAATTATGTGGTTGGCATAATAATAATAATGAACTGTAATATTATTATCCAATAATAAATATTGAACAAATATATAATATGATTACAATAAAAATATTTATGATTGTAAAATCGATTTATGATGCGGATTTACCTTGAAATTTTTACATTCTGTAAAAAAATTATCTGTAATATAATTTTATTATATTTAATTGAGTTTGTTTTGACTTCTAATTATATCCTAAACAATTTATAAAGTAGGTTTGACTCCTTCAAAAACCTTTTTAACTTATAAACGTATAACATTTGTTTAACATTTTTATATAACAGCGCGCACGACTCAACCACTTAAGTATGCCCACTCAATCTAAATCCATATTATTATTAAATATTATTTAAAAATGAAGAATTAAATTCATCGTTAATATATTTTTGAAAAATGAAAGAAAAAGAAAAAATCAAAAATATATGTTACCATGAAAAGAATCCAACAAGTGGATGACTATTTGATTTTTATAATTGTAAAATGGTTATAACGAGCTAAATAAACACCATTAATACCTACTTAAACTCGAAAGTAATCAGTTATAGTTTAATTAATCAGAAAATGAAATGAAACTCTCTCGAATATTCTATATAACAATTCTTCTGGTTGTTGTTGTTGTTGTTGTTGTAGATAAATTATATTAGATATTTTCGATTATGATTCTATGAATGCCCTGAATGAATGTGTGTAAGTTTTGTTTTCTTTTTTATGCAACATCATTCTCTCCAATCAATGCTATAAAAATAATAAGATCAGATTTTTTGATCGCCTGCCGTTTTTTTTTTTCTTTCTCTCTTCGTTTTGTTTCTATTTTGTAATTTACACCTTTTAATGTCTTCAATTTTTTTCTTTTACATATTGTATAGAAAGATGATGGTTTTTATAGTTATTTATCAATCATTGGATCTATTGATTATTTGAAGAGTTCAAAGTAATAAAAGAATTTATAAATTGTGTTTTATGCGTTGAAACTGAATTATGGCATTGCGATGATAGTCGTAATTTAATAGAATATTAATCATAACATCCATATTGTTCATAATCATCGTCATCTTAAGCTACTTAATCATAGAATCTATTCAACAATCAAAAATATGCTTGCGAATAAATTTTAATGAATTCTTATTTATGATGAACAAAAAAAATTTGTCGCCATCTTTTAGAGACAATAATCTTCTTCAAAAAAACATTTTGAAATTGGTAATAAAATGTCAATATAATAATAATAACAATAATAATAATAATAAAAGAATACAAAAAACCAAAATCAGTATAATCTAACGCTATAATTGTGTTAACGTCAAATCATCCGATTAGTTCAGTAAAACATAATAAAAATAACTTAAAAAAAAGCAATATGGCTTCATCATTTTTTCTTTATCCAGAATCAGTATTTGAAAATGTCCACATTATAAGCTTAAACTTAAAAAAAAATACTAAAAATAAAAAAATTACAAAAAATGACAGAAGGCGTAACACGTTCGATGGGAAACACTTCTTTTTTCTTCTCTTTTCTTATTCTTTATTGTTGTTTCTTTGTGCTTTTTCACAGTTTATTATTATTTACTCCATTTTCAGCATTTGTTGTTATTATTATTATTTTTTTTTACCTTGGTAACCGGAAAAACAAAACACATAATTCGTTCATCCGTTGCAAGTTCATCAATAAAAAGAAAAATAATAATAATAAAAAGCATAACCTTAAAATTTACAATTAAATTTATAGAAAAAAGAAATGAAAAGAAAGAATATAAAAAGTTAAATCAAGATTAATCGAATATTATAAGGAATTACATTAATGGTGATGATTGGAAAGGTATAGTCAGTGCTACCAACCACACAAGACAAAAGTATAAAATGAAAGAAAAATTTTTTTTTTTTGTTTGATAAATCTCATTGATTATTTATAATAATTACAAGATAATGAAAATAGATAAAAAATCATGAGTAACGTATAATATTGGTAAAAAAAAAATTATAATTACATATTTATTAATCAGGTTGACCCGATCAAATATTTAAATTATCATTAAATTTGACTAAACTTCACAATTCTTTGGCGTTCATAATATAAAATGAAAATGAAAAGTTAAAAAAATAACCGCAGCCGCCGCACACAAATATGGCGACGAACATTTTATAAAATTTTTTCTTTTTTGATTTTGCACTCGATCGATTTTCTGTGAATTGAACCGACGACGATTACAAAGCATAAAAAAGCATTTTTTTTTATTTCTTTCTGTTATTTGAATGGTGTTCAAGTCTATATGGTCCGATAATTATAATTAAAGATCTATCCGAGGTAACATTAAAGAAACAGAAAAAAAAGAAAGAAAGAAAAAAATAACATTGCGGGGTGCCATTTTCAATTAAATCGATGTGCGTTCGATAGTTTTTTTTTGTCTCTCTCACTCTATTTTTAAAAGAATGCATAGAAAAAATTTAGTCAGTTTGACATTTAAGAAAATTTTCTAATTTATTTTTGACAATTAAAAATTTACTACGCTGGCTTGATAAAGTTTTACTTGAGTTTGACAATGTTTGACGTTGAAAGATCTTAAGGAATATTTACGCTTTACTTTTTTTTATTTTGTTTTCTGTTTGATTATTTTATTTCAATATAAAATTAACAAATTAAAACACAATCGGTTCTAAATTAATTTCCAATTCAGTGATCTTTGTACACCGACCGGGAATTTTTTTTTTTTTGTATTTGAAATATTTTACATAAACGTTAAAACAGTTAAGTTTTCTGACCGCGCGTCCGGCTGTCGCTTTGATTGTTAATTAATAATTTATTCCAGATTATAAATAAAAAAAAAACTAAACTAAAAAGTGAAATATAATTGAATCGTATCAATTATTATAGGATTTTTAATTAAAATACAATTAAATTGTAGCAATTTTATTGTCCTTTATAATTAATTTCATTTGTATTTTATACAGTGCAAAGTAATTGTAAGTTTTAAAGGAATGGTTTCGACGTTTCAGGTAGTTTAATCGCAATTAAACACCCCACGAACATTTAACAATTTGTCAAAGGGATTTTAAATTAAAATTAAGATATCAGAAAAGTATATTTAAAAGGATTTACTTCCCCATTCATGTTGTGACACAAAAGTCTATTTTAATTAATAATTAAGTGAAATGTTGAAGGTGTTTTCACACTATTCAAACTACAAGTAACAATTAATGTCGACAATATGAGATTAAATATTTATAAATTTTTAAGAGACAACAACTGCAAATATAAAGTCTTTGTACATTTAAATGTGCGATTGGTCAAATGATATATTTTATTATTTAAATTCTGCATCAAAAAGAAAGCGAAGGACAAAATATTCAAAAGATTGTAAAAGAAAATTTTCAAACAATTAAATGAGTCTCAATAAAACCTAAATTATTGTAATTATTTCGCAAGTAGAAATGAAATTCGTACATTAGAAAATTAGTATAAAACTCCTAAATTTACACTACATTTTTCACAAAATTCATGATGATTTTTTGTTTTAAAATTAAAGAAATTAATTAATTTTTATTTTTATTCAATATTTGATGAATCTCTAAAAATATGAACTAATTTTGAAATAGACAAATAAAAAAAAAATTAAACGCTGTGGACAGGATTCGAACCTGCGCGGGTAAAACCCAATGGATTTCAAGTCCATCTCCTTAACCACTCGGACACCGCAGCTTGTTGATTAGGAAAAATTATTAATTAACAAAATCGGTAATGTAGTTTACTTCTTTGTAAATTATTAATTTTCTTTAATTAAAATTCTGCATTGCAATTAAGAAAATTTAAAGCGAAATAATTTATTTTTGGTACCAAGAAAAATGCGCAGTGTTGTAAAAAAAAAAAACATTTTTATGATTTTAAATTTAAAATATTGATTAATTTTGAGAAATCAAAGGTGAAACATTTTTTTTGTTCATTCATCAATCTCACGTCTATTTTTATGTATATTATTTGATAACGCATAAAACATAAAAAAAAAATCCTTGAGGATTTAATCACAAAAATCCAATTCTCACATTTGTCAACTTTAATCGATAAGATAAACGTGGGAATATTGTAAAATAATTCATTCATAAAAAGAAAATAAATAAATGATTTATTTTAAAGAAAGAAGAGAAAAAAAAATGTAAATACGCTTGAAGCGCCGCGACGTTTTATTAAAGAACTTATAGAACTAAAAGATGCGTTTTAGTTTTTTATAGTCATGTATTCGTCAGATAAATCAGACACATGAATTCAATAAATCAATCCTAATCAATTTTTAAAATCTTATTTTATAGAACGAAGACGTACGTGATTAAAGGAAGTTTAGTGAGCGTCTTTATTGCTGGTTGAATTTTTAAAGTAAAGAAGCTTTAAGTCTCAAGACATTTTAATATGCAAATTTTCATATCAATCTGTGTGGTGTTCAAACTGATTAACAAACGACTCGGATGCTATGTATATATTGTGCTAAAGTAAACGGATTGATTGATGGAGTTTCTTTAAGATCGAAACAATACAAAAACGTAGAAAATAACTACAAGAACAACATAAAATGAACTTCCTCTCAATTGATTTTAATCTGCTTTTTTTTGTATATTTACAAAAAGGAAAAAGTAAAGTAAAATGTATAAAAGAAAACTTACCTTCTGAAATGAGTCTTTCTCTAATTTCCCATGCAAATATTGTTGGATTTTCTCTTTTATATTGTTCAATTTTTGAGACAACGGCGGGAGTTGCAACTTTTGGTTTTGATCCTCCAATTAATCCTGGAGGGCGCAGTGTACCTGCAACAATATTATTATATTAATTAATGATTCCTTTTATAGATTTTTATTTAGAAGCATTATAGTTTTTTGTTTTGAATATTTTTAAATTTGATTGAAAACGAAAAGAGCGTTAACGTTCACGACAAAACGCAATTGCCGTAACCGATCGAAATGTTTCGTCAAATATATTCGTCATCAATAAGGAGACGATGACATTGTATTTTTATCTCGTCAACTAATAGCTTTTAATTAGTTTACAGATTACAGTCTTCTTCTGAGTCTAAATAAAACATTAGAATGTTAAATACAAATATCTGCACTAAAAAAAAAAAGTTAAACGTATATTTTGAAAAAACACATTTCGAAATGCTACAATTTTCTACAACTAAAATATTTCCAAATAAAAAAATCTAAATTACAAATTTCGTAATAAATGTAAATAATTGCTAAAGTCTGCAATTCAAACGTTATAAAATTAAATATTAAACGAAACTTTTATTTATAAAATTTTCAAGGATCATCACAGCCCGCCCACAATCGAATAAAAATTATTGTATCGAATATAAAAATAAATCGATATCAAACAGCAGACAGTCACCGTTTATCATTTAACCCAAAAAAAGAAACAAGAAAATTAAAAAAAAAATGGAAAGGAAAAGAAGAAACAAAACTTCGATGATTTTTGTAGTCCACCCCCTAGAATGCCTTCAGCTATTAATTGAAATTTAAGAAAGAAAAACATAAGACAAAAAATAATATCTTTGGATTTCTTTTTTATGTTTTTGTATTTATTGTTTTTTTTTTTATGTTTGGTTCAGAAATATTGTTGGGAGGCGTTACAAAATTCGCGCGGCGTTTATTTATAAAATATTGTATATTTAGTTTAGTAAAGATTCATAAAACTGCACCGGCGATGACATCCTAAATACACCCATAATCCGGATTTCAAGTGATAATATTTTTTTTTTTATATATAGAAAAGAGGGACCAACAATTATACATATTGCCACAAAAGGAGGTGAATTATATAAAAGATTATTTGTTGAATGTGTCTGCGAGATGGGTGGTCATGTCCTATCAATTCAATCGAGTGGAACTTAGCCGTAAGGAACTATTTTTCTCTTTTGTTTCATATAAAATAATATTATTCTTAACTGTATGGATTTTTATCCATATAATAATTCCAGGATATAATAATAAATAAATGCGGTTTTTGTTATGTCTATAGGATTAATATTTTTACGAATGGTAATTGTTTATTATTGTTATTTATTGTGATACATATAAAAGATGAAATGGAAGCTAAAGTCAGTATAGTTTACATTCATTACACATGTATAAATATTGTTGTAGTAAATGTTTATATATTTAGTTTGAACTTTCCCTTGTTACTTTGTTTGTTTTTATTTATATAAAGTAAAATATTACGTATTGTTAACATAATTTTATTCAATCAGAAAAATAGTATAATATATAAATATTGTATAAGAATTATAATTAAATTAGAAAGTTTATGTAACGGAAAAAAAAAAAAATATTTAATTTTAACTGTCGTTAAGTATGAAAATTTATCATAATAAATTTACGATACGATTCATCGTCAATTGCTGTCTGATTAATTTAACATAAAACTAATCGATTTTATATTCGTTTGTATCTATATACGTATATATATATTTTAATAATAAACAAAATTGTCATAAAAATATACACCTTATAGCACGGGACTATAAATCAAATAAAACTTTTGAAAATAATAAAAAAAAAAAAAATAAACGCCAAGTCTAGTCATTAAAAATTTTTTTCAATCTTTTAGCCAAAAAATTTATTGGTATCGGCGGAGGGGACAAAGAAATTTATATCTATCGGCACGATTAATCGAAACAAACATTAAAAAATAAAAAGGTATGATTGTTGATCACTGTATATGCGATTGCATATATTTTTTAGGTTATGAATAAACAAACAACATTTATCATCACACTTTAATAACCAGTCTCTAATTACCATTTCTTTCTTTATTATTATATTTTTCTTCATATAAAATTCATCATCAGCCGTTCGTCCGATCTGCAATCTGATCATATCCTAACAGATTATATAAATAAGTTGAATGCATATATTCATAAATACGATCAGATCGGCATCTGTTTCCTTCAGGGTATTTAATAATTTTATTATTCAGGTGAGATTTTACTGAAGTGATTGTGGGGAGTTATGATTACTGTGTATCATTATTGATAAGATGATGAGAAAAAAAAATACAGGAGACGCAGGTGATTACAAGATTTAACTTATATTTTATCTGTATCTGATGATCAGGTAGTTTAGATTGATCTTATTTTCTATAATATAATTCTAAGAAGTATATAAACAACAAAAACATATGTAAAAAAAATTGTATAAAGAATAAAAGAAAAGATAATCCTCTTGAACGAGCGGTTAAAACTAAATCTTCAAATAATAAAATTCCAATTAAAATAAAACGGGGAAAAAAAAAATATTGAATTACAAAATCTGTTTTTAACAAAAAAAAAAAGAAATATTAATATAAGTTAATAAAGGGTTAATTCGATAATTCATATGTACTCGAGTGTATTATATTTATTATATTCAAGAATAAATTACATTTTACCTTTTTTATTTTTTCTTTATTCTTTATTAAAATCTTCATTCGTTTTCCATTTTAATAATAAAATTGTATAAAGTTTTATTGATCGAATTAAAATTTTATAAAATCGAGAAGGCTGCGTCATTAAACCATTAAAAAAAAACATATAAAAGATAAAAAAGAATATAAGAGAAAAAGAATTGGATTAAATTTCGATGAGCTGCAACTATTTTCATGATCTTATGAAATTGAATAGAATAAAATTTATTACATTTAGTAGTTTGATATAAGTTTAAGAAAATAAAATTTTATATATAAATAAAAAAAATAAAAGAAAGATTGTTTGTTGTTTAACAATGTCAGTTGAATCAGTAGCTATAAGGCCCTGACGTTTGATGATTTGCATGTGATTTTTCGTTATTCTTTTATATACATTTTATTTATTTATTATCTTTCTATTTATTTAATTATGAATGTGGATTGTTATAAAATCAACCGTATATAAACGTAGACATAGGCTAAAGGTGTTAATTTGTCTAGATTGATGCTTGGGAAAAAAAAAAACTCTTGGTAAAAATATTTATAAAAAGAATGTTATCGCGCATACTTACAAAAAAAAAAAAAACAATTTTTATGCGTAAGAAAATTTGTGCCTATTTGATTTTGTCTTTTGTTTTTTTTTTTTTCAAACAGAATGTCAAAGACCTGCGATTTAATTTTTTTTTGTTTTTATAGATTTTAATTAATGTTTCCGGGATCCGATCAAAAGTTTCAATCAATTATTAAATTATTGACCATTCATTATTAGTTGTTTTTTTCTTGACGCTTTTTATGAATAATTAAACCAGTTCAAAAACATAAATTTCACATTTGAAAGAAAAACAAGAAAACATTTGATCGGATCATTCAAATTTTGACTAATTTTAATCAGTCTTTAAACTGCGTGAAGATAATTTGATTATAGAAATTCATATAGTTTCCATATTTTGTGCGTCCCACGCAAAAAAAAAAAAAAGACAGAAGTTTGTCTCTCCCCACGCACGTACACAATTTTTCCTTTTCATATCTAAGCCAAATTTAATTCAAAATTCCATAATGTTTTTTTCGAAATCAACAAAAAATAAAAAAAACATGAACATACAAACTGACAAACGTAGAAAAAGAATGATATAAACTTTATCATGACCCGAAGGTATTCGCAAAATATTTTTTATAAGGGAAATCTTAACGAAAAGGTAAAATAACAATAACAACAACAACAACAACAAAAAAAAAATGGTTAGTTTCTTTGTTTTTTTTTTGTTTTGTTAGCTACTGGGAAATCATCAGCTCCATCAGCTCAAATCAAGACCAAAAAAGATATGACTCCAATAAAAACGGACACATATGGAGGCTGTGAAGAGCGTGGAACACGCAAAGTTCATATAACATGTTTGTGTATTTAGTGGTCATAATATTTAAAACATAGACACACACACACACATGGTTGAACACATATATAATAGAAAGATTTTATTAATTTGCATATAGACATTATTATTATAATAATTATTTTGAATTGTACAGAATGCGTGATCAGGGTAAAAAAAAAAAAACAAGAAGAAGAAGAAGAAGAAAGATAGGAAACTATATTCTGTGTTTTTATGAGAACATTATAACGAGTCGTGTATTAAATGTATACATTTTTTTTTATGTTTAACTTTATTTGTGCTTTTATTATTATTATTATTATTTAAAAAAAAAATTAAGTCTACAAATATACATAAATTTTATATACAAAGAATCAGTGATTACACCTTGACTATCCTGATCGTGATCTCACAAAAAAAAAAATGTCTGTCACATTAAAATGTCAAAAATACAATTTTCTTTGGTTTTTTTTTTATAAATTTGGAATTATGCTTTTCTAACTATGGTCGACATTTAATGTCACATTTTGTTAATATTATTTTTTTAATGAAAACCACAGCCATAGGTAAAGAATTTAGAATGAACTCAACTCAAATCTAAAATCCTCTCAACTGTTTTCTGATAATTGTAGACGGGTATTTAGTTGTATTGAGTTTGTTTGTAATTCACCACACCTAAGTCCTAATTTATATATTAAAGTTCATAATTAAAGTTCACTTCAAATAGAATTCAAGATATTTTCTTTTACTATTATGGTTAAAAGTTGTTGCATTTATTAAATTAAAATTCAAATGTGCGCATTTCTTAGATTATTGTGCATATTAATGACATTCTTATGTTCAGGTTTTCTAAATTGATTTCATCAATCGTTTTTGGATCAATAATATTACGTAATTTTTGTTTTCATATATTTAATTTTGTCGTACGTGTAAGAATATTAAAACAAAATATTTATGGGTGTAAAATAGTACAAGTTACAAACAAGCATTTCAATTTGGAATTAATTTTAAAATTATTGTTGTTGTTGTAATGTGTCGAAAGTTTTCATTTAAATGGGAAATAAGTATAATTTTATTATAGGATGGGAACAAACATTTTTTTTTTCTATAAAGATAAGAAAATTATAATCAGAAATCAAACATTTCTATAGAAAGAAAAAAAAAAACAAACAACAATTCATATTCTTGAGATTCAATTAAACTGTCAAACATACATCAAATTTCTCTCCTAAAGGGATATACTTGACGTATATGCATTTGATTTAATTTGCGAAATAAGAAAGGAATAAAAAAAATGAATAAATAATTAAAAAAAAAAAAATTATAAAGTAAAGAGAATATGAATAAAAACAATCAGGGTATGGGAGCAGAAAAAAAAAAAGTGATCACGATATTTTTAATTCAAAATAAACTAATCTTGTTTTTTTTTTTTTTGTAAAAATATATAAATTGTTTAACTGCAATTACATATTATTTTTGCAGTTATAATTATACAATTATTTTTATATTTAATAGTAAATTGAACTGAACTAAAGGAGAAATCGACAATTTTGTAGTTTTTTTTTTATTTTTTTGTTGTCGTTTAGCAAGTTTAAGTTGAATTCCCGTCAATCGATTAGCTTTTTTTTTTTATTTTTCTTATTTTTTTTTTTTGTGTTATGCCACGCACAAATTTCAAATAACGTTTTTTATTCGTCTTTATTATTATTATTTTTTTTTGTTTGTAACAATTATAATTGGTTGAAAGTTTTATGAAAATTTTGAATGTCGTCGTCAATTCTTTTTATTTTCTTTTCTTGTTGTTTTTTGTTTTGTATAAAATCAATTTCAGTTCAGTTTTTGTGCTTTTTTTGGTGACTTTAATTTATTTGTTTTAAAAATTTACCTATACTGTTTATTTTTTGTTTTGAATCTTTTTGTTACGGATGAGTTTTATTTCTTTGTCAAAACCATAAAAAGAGAATTTAATTTATATTTTGAATTTTTTATAATAGAAATAAGAAACAGCAATAAAATGAAGTTGGCGTCAATTGATTATTTAAATGTCTCGTTTTATATAAAAGAATTTATTGTTGTATAAAAGCAAATTATTTTACACACGAGCACATAATTATATTTAGATCCATTTTGTTATAAATTTATTTTTTTTTTTATTCTGTTAAAAACGTAACAAAGTAGCAAATTCCATTAACAAATTAAAATCACAAAATGATTTCTTTGAATCAATTCTTTTCTATAAAGAGAAGAAAAAAAAAAAAGAAGCTACAATAAAAAAATTAAAACCATAAGAAAACCATCAATTATACCCATTATATATATAAAGATCCAATAAAAATATCTCATCAGGCAACTCATATCTTTTATAATTGGGATCCTATGTTCGTAGTATACTTTTTTTTTTTCCTTTTATATTCACAAATTGGACATCAACATAACAAGCTTATTTAATTTTATTATTGCGTCGAATATCGTCCTGTCTCTTTTACTCTTCCTTAGCTAATTGATGTTTGTGAAATTATCAGGGTTTTTATAAAAAATAAATTTAGATATCAAATAAAACCATTCAGAATACAATAAAAACAAAGAAAAGGATTAAACAATAAACTTTTCTTTTGGGGGGTGAAAAGAAATGAATCAAAATGAACAACAAAATGAAAATCATAGAACCATATAGAAAAGGGACGTTCACAATTACAACAAAAAAACCGTAAACAAACATAATTTTAAAATGGCGTGCTTTTTTTTTTTAGTTTTCCCCTCATATAGCAAATCCAAAAATTTTCTTTTTGTTTCTTCTTTTATTCGACCAAACAAAAAATAAACAATAACAGCATAAAAAAACACGCGGTTTTTTTGTAGTAAAAAAATAGAAAAAAAAACGGTGAATTGGCAGAATCAGCACAAAAGACAACAAAATAAATGACGATTTTTTTTGTTGTTCTGTTTGTTGTTTTCAATTCATTTTTTGTTCGCTATTGATGTTGTTGTTATATTATTGTAGTTAGGTAGTAGTTTATTAATGTTCTCTATATATTAGTACTGTTATTGTTGGTTTCATTATTATTTCATTATAAATATTACATAAAAGAAAAAAGGAGTATAAGCAACAACAATGAAATCGTATACCGGTGAAAAAAAAGGGAATTTCTAATTTGATTACTTCCTGACATAAAAAATTACTAACAAACATTGAGTGGAGTTTTACTGAATTTTCTTGAATTAAATTATTTATAGAGAAAGTCAAATTAGACTGAGATTTATGTTTTGATTTTTTTTATATTTTTTTAAAGATTTTTAAATCAATATTTAATCAAAAGGAAATGAGAAAATATTCATTTTATTATTTAAAAAAAATTATAGTGAATTTAGTAATGGTGATTGACATTTTTGGCATTTATTAAATGAAATCATTAAAAATGAACTTGAAAACTTCATGGCCTGTACATAGTTTGGTCTGGTATTTACCAAGTTCAACATTTTTCCAAAACTCTATGCTCACACACAGAGTTTAATTAAAAGGGTTACCTGAGGGATTTAATTGATTCGTTTATTTTTTTAGTTTTCTTTGTCGTACGTTTAGAAAATATTTACTCGCAATTTTAGTTAAAATGTAAAAATTTCTTAAATTATTTTTATTGCTTCAGTTAACTCAATTAAAAGAGATTGTTTAATTACGAAAAAAAAAATAGTTAATTGGTTTAATTAAATTTATAGAAAATATCTAACAAAACGCTTACAAAATTTCTTCAATTGACTGAACAAACTTTATCGTTTGTTTTTCTTTAGTCTTGCAAGAATAAATAAAAATTTTCACACTTTTACATGAAATAAAAAAATACACCTTAATTTTACAATTAAAGAATTTTATAACCACAAAAAAATAATATTAAAGTACAACCAATAGAAAGAAAAAAGTGTACGGCTTTCACCTGATTACAATCAGGAAAAATTCATTTTATTTTATGTTATAAGAAAATCTTGTACCAAAATACTTATTATTATTTTATCATTATGAAACATAAAATTCTAACCTCAATTCATTTACTTATAAACACACACACACACACACACACACACACACACACACACACACACACACACACACACACACACACACACACACACACACACACACACACACACACACACACACACACACACACACACACACACACACACACACACACACACACACACACACACACACACACACACACACACACACACACACACACACACACACACACACACACACAGATAGAGAGAAAGATCCACAAAAACAAAAGTATAATTAAAAATATTAATTATTTGTAGAAAATGAATAAATTAAAAGATAAATCTTTTAAACTTAAATAATAGTTTTGTAGTAAAATAATAAAATGACGGTTAACATATTTTTTTTTTTTTGATATTTATTGTTTGATTGTGTTTCTCCTATTCAGCTTTTATTATTTTTTTATTTTATATTATTTTATATATATAATTTTTTGCGATTTTCATTAAAACAATGGACCTAAACAAAACTGTACGGTGTGCGAACCAATCTTAAATAAATTGAATTGAATTATGGTGCTTTTTTTTTTGTTTCTACATTAAAAGTTAAAAATTCTTTAATAAATGAGAGAAGCATTTGTATGAAACAAAAGTTCAATTTATATAATTAATAATAATCTGTATGTATCGCGTGAGATCTTATGAATTTGCTGATTTGAATATTTTCAGTTGAAAAAATATAATTTGTATTATTATTAATTCGAATAAAGCTTTCTGATGATGTTGAACTTATTTAATAAATGAATTTAAGCCAGAAGCTAAATAATTATTGATAGAGGATTGTTATAAAAATTTCATGAAACTGATAATTATTGCCTTTTGTGGGACAAAAAAAAAAAAGCTTAAGCCTTTTTTGTTGGTTGCACAAAAATTATGACAGCGAAATAAAAAGCTTTGTCATAAAACATAAAAAGGCCATCTAAATGTGTGTTCTGATACCTTCTAGACTTTATTTTGCTGTTATTATTTATTAGAAGTAAAATTGTCATAATAAAATCAAATTAAAGTAACAATAAAAACTAAACTAAAGTTATTAAATAATAATTCTTCATTACTAATATCATAACAAATACAACGATAACTAATTCCCATTCTAACATTCTATAAATTTGCTTAAATAATAAAAGTTTCTATCTATAAAAAAATTGTAAAACTTTTAGAATTTCTGTTATCCAGCAAAGCAAAAAAAAAAAAAAAAAAAGAAAAAAACAGAAATGTAAATGAATTAAATCTAATTTAATAAATCATTTAAATGGTAGACTGCACTTTGCAAAAAACATATAAAAAATATATATAACAAAATGTGTGGAAAAATAATAATATTGTGTTTGTTTTTCTTCTTTTTTTTTATAAATTATTCATTCATTAGCATTACGTTTATAGTTTTAAGTATTAAAATTTATTTATACAAAACTTTTAGTTGTTTTTAGTTAGTAACTAATTAATGTTTTAGTTGTAAATATTATTTAATTTTGTTTTGTTGTCACTTATTGTACATTTGTACATTGTACATGTGTATATTATTACGTATAAGATTAGTTAAGGAAGGTGTATTTTTTTATTAACTATTATTTTAATTATTTAAATTTAAATTGTTGATTGTTAACTTTATTTTTTTTTTCAACTTGCATTTCCTGTCTTCCGGACAGATAAAATAATTATTATTATTTAAATAACATTATTAATTTCTTGTTTATTAATTATGTTTATCGTGTAACATTAACATTATTATTATTATTATTGTTATGACACGTAAAAAAATATCGTTAATTCAATTTGTTTCTTTATTATTAAATATTTGTATAAATAAATTAAATATAAACATATGCGCGTTCTTTACGATAAACACAAATATATTTTACGATGTAAAATTATTTATTTGTATTATTATGCAAAATTCCAATCACCAGATGGTTTTGTTTTTTTTTTTTTTTTTGTTACTTAAACATTTATTGTAGGTAACGTTGGCTGATGGTCATATTATGGCGTTTTAATAAATTTTTTTTGTAATAAATTCGAAAGTGATTTAAATTTTTTTTTTTGGGGGTTTTATTAGCCTTGCGGATATATCATTTTTGGATTTAAATTCTGTACAGAAAATTGATGAAAGAATTTGAATTGTTTTTCGTTGGCGTTTAAATTATTTGTGTAAAAAATTTATATTTATAGGACCTTAGTTCGTTCAACAGAAAATAGAAAGGCAAAAATGAATACAGAAGGTAGAATGCAGAAGTCATGAAGCCTTAACGAGAAAATCTGATCTTCTTGTCTTATATGAAAAAAATGAATGGATGAAGGTGGTCACTTAAAAGGCGATTCTTTATTCTAATATTTCTAATTATTTAAAATGAAATTGAAATAATTGACGATTTACTTCTGTTGGAAGCTTTTGAGTCATAACTTTGAGTCATAGGAATTTTTTCTATAATTATAACCTCTATTGTTATACAACCGATAATTTATGTCAATTATAATCCGGTTGTTTATACAAAAAAAAACCCATTAAACTATGCTTTAACTACACTTTATATTATTTTAGAATTATTACAAACATTTCATATGTTTTATGAATACAAATAAATATTATAATAATCAACACAATAAGATAATTTTCAAGCTCAGACTTTTGTCAAAGAAGAAAAAAAAAACAGAACAAAATATAAATTATACTGTAATCTACTGTATATTTTTCAATTTACCTTTAACTTCATATAAGTATATTTTCTGCATTATATAATTTAGTTGCTACCTTCAAAATCAGCATAAATTAAATTACACAAAAGTATTTGTTCATTTTGAATTTTTTATATTCAATTGATGACAATCCGCAGACACAATATACACAACATACAATTCAAAACAAATTATTTTGTACTCTATATTGTATGTGTGTGTATATTTTATGATGATAAATAATGCAAAATAATAAAAAGAAAAGAAAAGACAAGAAGCAAAGAAATATAAACCACAAAAAAAAAAGAACAAAAATTAAGATCGTTTCTTTTGAGTTTTGTTTTTTTTTTTTCTTTATTTACAAAAGGCGCCTTCTTATTTCTTAACGCGTCTTTTCATATTTTTTTTTTAATTTTCAGTTAAATTTTTTTTTCTTGTAAAAAGAAAGGAATAAAGAAAAAAAAATGTCTTTTATTTTCGTGTTTATATTTATGGTTCTTTAATAAACATTGATGAACTGAACTGAATGACTGACGCGATCTTTCATAATAATAAATAAAATGATGTGGGGTTTTATCCATCATCTGTAAAATATTATATTTGACTTTCTGTTATTTAATTATATTTTATATACAATTAAATCATATACCCTCACTTCATATCCGCAGATTAAGAAATAAAATAAAGTAACATAGAAAAGTTTTAAAACTCTTATTAAATGAAAACGTTTAAAATTTTTGCATTTTATTATTGTTTTGTTGTTGTTGTTGTGGTTGTTCATTGTTTCTTATAATTTGTTTTTTGTTTTAAAATCAGAAAATTTTAAAACATAAACGTGCAATAAAATTAATTATAAATTATACAATTTTTATAGTCTATTGAATTTAGTTAACCCCTTAAGTTCTGTGTATAATTGGGATAAGTTTGTAATTACAATAAAATCGGTACGTTTACTATAAATAACTTGATTACATTGGACAATATATTTTCCATATAGAAATATTATCAAAATATGTTAGCTGATTTGAGTTGTATTGTACGATTAGACGAGGTAAAGTCTTGTGAAAAACGTCTACTATTAAATGAATGCATGCAATACAAAAATTATGTATTCAGCAACAGATTTTTTTTTTGCCTTCAATTATAGTTTTGTAATTTATATTTGGAATAAGATGGATTATGAATGATGAATTTTTACATTCTTGGTCTAGACTTAAGGCTATATTTTATTCAATAGATTTGAGCATATTATATAATAAAATGTTTATATTAATAATTAAAACTTTTGGCACTTTATCCGCATTATTACTTTGAAACAATTACAGAAAACAGAAATTAATTCCATGACTTAAAAAATTAATAAACAGTTTTAACAAAAAATCCACCGTTCCAAACTTTCACAATGAAATTTAAAAATTAATTTCAAAATTAAATTCAAAAATAAAATTTTCAAGTGAAAGGGTTAATACTGTTACAATTACAATATACAAAATATTTATAATGTTTTTATTATTATGATGTGAAGAATAAGATAAAAAATATTTAAAACACGGGAAATAAAACGAAAAAAAAAAAAATCCACGGAACAAAACACAAATTAAGTTAAAAGACCAACAATTAACTTTTATATTATTGAAGTCAGCGAATTAATTGAAAATATAAAAAACAAAAACAAATTGTAAAGTTAAAACATATTCTGATACTGACGCAAACAACAACAAACAAAACTTAAAACTAAAAAGAAGAAGAAGAAGTTAAAATTTAAATATAAATTACATCGTTTAGCATTTTCCTTCTTTAAACAAAAAATTTGAAATTCACTCAAACAGAAAATATTATATTATTATCCCATTTTTTTTTTAGTTGTTGTTGTTGTTTTTCATTTTTCATTTACAGAAGAAGAAGAAGAAGAAGAAAAAAAAACAAAATATAGTCGTTTGTTTGTTGGTTTATTCTTTTTTTTTGTTTATTTTTTTTTGGGTTGTCCTCTCTATAATTTTACTCGGTACCTTCTTTCTGCGTTTTTTTTTTTTTTTTGTTGTTTCTTAATTTTATATAATTCTTTTTAAACATTTTATTTTTTAACAGTTTTTTTTTTCTATGACTTAAAAGAACAAAAAAAAAAAAAAGAAGTTAAATTAAATCAAAAAAAAAAAAAAAAAAAGACAAAACAAAACAAAACGAAAGAAAATTATAATAATAAAAATGTATTCTTAGCGATATGCGATCAGTGTAATAAATCATTGAACAAAAAAAATCTCACGGTTATTTAGTTTAAAAATTATTATTATTTATTAAAAAAAAATTCGATTCGAACGAGGGAACAATCCAATAATTTAAATGAAAGTTTAAAATCAGTTTTCACATAATAGTTGATCTTAAATTAATGTTTTTGCTCCCTTTTACATTTCCCTTTAGTTTGCCTCTCAATTAGAAGGCATTTTAAATTGTTGTGGCAGAAAAATGTTTAAATGATAACCTTTTGTGAGGTTTTCTACCATTTAAAAAAAGGGAAAGATCAAAAAACAACAAAAAGGCGATACAAAAGGGAAGAATCTTTTTTACGAAAATAACATAATTGACGCCGCTTATTTGACATGGAAATGTTTTTTTGCGGTAGATTATTAATAGTTTATGGTTCCTTTTAAATTTTAAACAAAAGTTTAAACTGATGTTTGACTTGTATGCTCCTCACAGATTTTCTTTTATTGTTATTTAACTGACATTAAAGGTAACCACAATGAAATTAGTTTTACGTCTTTTTATTCAACAAAAGTAAATAATTCAAACGATTAATTTGAGTTTAATCGATTGTTTTATTATTATTTTTAAAGACTTTAAATGCAATATTGAAGAACACACATATTTTATATAAAAGACAACTCAAAAGTCACAAGTCACACGTCATAACACATTCAGATATCTGATGAAAATTGATTCTTTAGTCTTGATTGATAAAGTTCAATGTTAAACTTATTTAATTAGAATATAATTCTCTGCATAATGAAAGACTAATTCGCATTCAATAAATTATGTTCCTTCTTCGAATCATTCCTTCCTCGAATGAAAGGAAGTGAACTTTATTTGAATCCAAAATAAAAACTAATTTCAAACACTAAGTTTTGGCATTCATAGTTAAATACAAATGTTGGTATAATTTTTCATTTTTGAATATATTCGCATCATTAGAAATATTAAATTATAGTATACAAAGTTCATTCAACAAAATAACTAAATTTTATTAATAACTGAACCAAAACAAAAGTCTAGTTAATTATAACAATATTTTGTCAAATTTTTGGTATAGAAATTTCATGATTCACATTTTACAAATTTTATAAAAATAAATTCAACTCAAGTACAATAATTGTTATTAATCAAATAATTCTTCACGTCACTGATTATTTCCAAAAAAAAAAAAAAAACAAAAACAAAATAAAGTCAAAATATCTAAAATTGTACAAACGAAAAAAAAAAAAGAAAACATCAATTTTTGTGGTCAAAATATTGTTATAATTTAATGTAATTTTCTGTTGAACTACCTTAAAACGGTTCTGTAATAAACTCAATAAAAAAAGAAACAAAAAGAAAGAAAACTCTTAATGATTAATGGATAGAAAGATAATGAAGTAATTGTATATTTTGGTCTGTCCAACATCTAACTTATTATTAAGTGTATATATTTTTTTTTTATAGTTTTTTTTTTAAAGAAGAAAACATACACACACACAATAAATAATAAAGGAAGGAAGAGGGAGGAACAAGAGTAAACATCTGGACTACCGTTTATTGAAATTAGGTCCGTTTTCTTTTCAAAAAATTTATACAATATTTTATACTCGGCGAATTGAAGAAATATTACAAAAATTTATGTATATAAGAAAGAATTTTATTTATTCTTTGTTGTAAATAATTGGGAAGATCCTTTGAGTTTATATCTGACTTTTATTATAAAAAGTTGATGGAATATATAATTTGCGGTTTTAAATGATATAAGTTGAGATTAATATGTGATAGTTTAATTTTACCAACCGTAACAAATGTTTGTTGTTTTCTATATTTGGATGCACACACCAAAAAAAAATATAAATATACGTCATACGTGATTTTCTTTTTGTATATTTTTATTTAAAAAATTAGTTTATTGAATTACTATGAAGTTTAAATGATTGTAAAAGTTACAAATCCAATTGTCTATAATGTGAATCTTATGTAAAATAATTTTACGTATACATAAATCATCAGAATCTTTGTATAACTCTTGCACAAAATTGAAATGAATTATAATGAAACTTATGGCAAAGTTGAATGCAATTATAAATGCATTTATCATAACCAACAATTAATTTTAAGTGAATTTTATACAATTCACGTAAATATGTTTCAAGATTTTGTAAATAAAAATGACTTACCTAATAATTTGGAGACAGCACCTTGTTGTGTTAACATTTGTTGTGCTAAATCATAACCACGAAGTCCAAATCTTGATAATTCTAATAGTCTATGTTGTGATACAAGTGCACTTAATGTTGATGGTGATGGTGCACCTGTTGAAAATAATCCTGATGATGATACAGATCCTGGTGATGGTATATTTGATGATAAAGCTACTGAAACAAAACACATAGAAAAAACAAAACAAGACATTATTATTTGTAATAAAAAAAGTGAAAATTTTTCAATTAAATAAATTTCAATTTAGAAGTTCAATGAAATTTAATTAAAAAAAAAAAAATTTTTAATCTCGTGACAATTTGATTAATTGTATAGCTATTAATATTTGCAATATAATTAAAAAAAAAAAAAACAAACAAATCCAACACAAAAGAATATTAATTATTGTCTATATATAGTAAATTATGATTAGAAGAAAAAATTTCCGGAAAAATCTTTGAAGCCATGTCACTGCGCTTGCACATTATATTATTGAATGAATAAAATGAAAACACGTTTTATGTATTACGATTTAATATTTGTTGCTTTTTTTTTAAACAAATCTGTATATTTTATATATAGAAAAAAAAATAATACTAATAATATGTAATTAGATATGAATTTACTGGGACAATGTGTTTTTAATAACATATAAATAAAGAAGAAGAATAATAAATAAAATATTTGTTGAATGATTAAAAATGAAAAGGAAAATTCATGCAAATTTTTTTTTTTTCTTTTCTTTTTTATTTTAATTTGATTTTTATTAAATCTAAAGTCTACAGTGTAAAGGTAATCATCTAATAATTTTATATAAATATTATAAGGAATTTGAGCTTCAACGATTTTAATCGAATCTACAATTGAGGAAATATACATTAAAATTTACTTTACAATATTCTAATTATAAAAACTATAAAATTATTTTTCTTAAAGTCTAAACTTTAAACATAGACCAAGAGCAATATTTATTTTTTTGTATATAAATTATGAATTGTATTCCGTTAAACATATATACAAATAATAATATTTATTAAAATCCTATTTGTTCAAAGCCTTCAATGAGCTAATCGTATTTTAATGAATGTTTCACTTCATATATACTTTTTTTTTTTACCCCACCCCTTCGTCTTCTTATTGCACTAAAAAAAGAAAAAATAAAAAAAAATTGCTAGCAATTGTAAGACTTTAGTTTAAATTCATATATACTTGAATTATTTTTTTTTCTTTCTTTATTCAAAATGAATTTTTTATAAAGTGCATTAATGTGCACACACGCAATGTTGTTGTTTCTGCATTTTTCTTCTTCTTTATTTTTTCCTTTCAATAATAAAATACTTTTGATGAAATATTTTTTTAAGTGATTTTTAAAAACTTTTACTCGTTAATTAGAGAAAAATTAATGTGTGATTAGACGCGGAAAATATTGTAACAGAATTTTATAATGGAAATTCTTCAATGTTTTGCATTAGGATGTTCACAGAATTTGAACTGGAGGTAATAATTTTATGAACTTTAATTTTTAAAACGACTTTTATATTTTCAATCGATTTTTTAAAAGCTTTCATTCACATTTGTACATTTAAATACAATCGAAGTAAGAATGAAGTGTAATACTTAACTTTTACAAGGACGAATAGAAAATTATGCAACTTTATTTAAATTCTTATTGAAGTCACCTTTAAATAATGCAATGAACTTTAAAGACACATTAATGCATCTTTTTCTAAACTCTAAACAATATTTTTCACGACAAGAATTAAAAACAGAATATAATGAAGACGATTTTATTATAAAGAAAAAAAAAATTTAATAATATTAGAAGAAGTTTAAAAATCATTTCAAAATAAAAGGACTAGAATATTTTGTTCTGTATTTAAATAATGAAATCTGATCTGAGGCTTAAAAAATTAACAAAAACAAAAACAAAAAAAAAAAAACAAAAAATATTGAATAGAATTTTTATAAAGAAAGGGAATTGATTCTAGGAATTCTAGGTAAACAATATAATGGACGAGTATAGCTAAAAAAAATAATTGAATGTATTTGTGTTTTATACTTTTATTAAATATACACGTTTGTATATTTTCTATATAGAATTACCACGCGCTGGTTACGTTAAATACTATTGATTGATTGATTTTCACACCTTTATAAATAATACAAAAAAGAAAGAAAAAAAAAACAACGCGGCTAGCAAAATACCCAACTTACCCGATTGAAAGTTCTCATTTAAATATTTTTTTTTTTGAATTTTCTATTTTTTATTTTTGGTTTCCTAAAATAAAATGGAAAAAATAACAAAATAAGAGATGATTGCAAAATCTATTCGAATATTGATTTAAATTAATTTAAATTTATTTTTTTTTTCTATTTGTTGAATATTTTATGCGGGGCATTTTCTTGTTTTGTTAAATTCGAAAACTTGTGCATAGCACAATTGAAATTCAAAACTTTTTATTTCTTTTGTCGATTATTTTTCATTTTTTATTCTCAACAAATTTTTTTTTTTTGATTTATATTTGAACAGAAGGCCACTTCTTCGATTTAATAAAAAAAAAAAAAAGAAATGAGTTTAAAAAATTTTTGACATTATTTTGTTTATGGCAATATTTATTTATTTTCTATTTATGAAAAAGTTCCATATCGGTACACATAGTCGAAAATCTCTGAAGTCTTAACTCTAAGCACAAATTAAATTTAATGAAAACGAATCATATACATGAGTGTGAGATCGGGAAACGTACATACAAACATATTAAATTAGTTTAATTTTAATCAATCACAGCTTGTGGTTGGTTGTTAAATATTCTTAAAAACCATAACTAATCCGTTAAAAAATAAATTGTATTATTTTGTTCATTATTAATTTTTAGGTTTTTCTTTTCTTTATTTATAATTTTTTTTTTTTTTTTTTGAGAAACATTTGAAAATCTATAACATAGCACGTTCTTCCTGTCATACTGTGATAGTTGATGAAATATTTCATTCTTTTAAGTTGAAAGAAAAGAGACTCAAAAATTTTAAATTGGGAATTATTTCTATCATCCCGTCAATAGTTATTTGTTGTTATTTCTATTTTCTTTCAATGAAATGAGAAAAGATTATAGGGAGGGGAGGAAGAAAATTGGAATAAAAATTGTGTATGGAAACGATAATATTCGATGATTTCTTGATTCCTTGATTGTTATTATTGAAAATTACATAAAATGTAATGTTAATGGAAATATAATGTGCGTGCGTGTGTGTGTATATATATGTGTGTGTGTGTGCGTATATTGATAGCAAAAGAGGAAAAGAAAAGAGATTGTCGATCATAAAGCGCATGATCATATCATTTTATTTTATTTTTTGTTTATACAGATTCTGCGATTATTTTTTTTTTTTTTCAAATTTATGAACCAAAAAAATTTGTATAAAAATATAAATACGAGTCTTATTTAATTTTAATATATTTATTTTATTTTATTTTCTTTATAAAAATAAGTGACAGAGAAATAAAAGCAGAAAAAAAAATGTAGATATAATTATTATTATGTGATGGTGCTGATGTCTAAGCAATAATCTTTGTAGTAACTGAATTAGATTTTAAACTGGATGGATAAAATAAATTAAGTCTTCTTATTATTATACACTTTTTTTTTTTTTGTTTTTACTCATGAGGGAAATGTTGAATATAATTTTCTGTTTAATGTTTTATTTTAATGTAATAGTTTAACTGTAACACACATCTAATCGTACCAGAAAAAAAACAAACAAACAGAAATGCATTAATTGTGTTGTTGTTGCTGTTGTTTGTTTATTTTGCACAAAAAAAAAAGAAAGAAAAATTAATTTAGATTGAAACATTTATATCGCATTGTATCGATGAATACAAATTTTTTTTTAATGTACAAAAATAAATGTGAATTAAACGTGTAATTATGATCTAATTCAATATAAAAATAATTATCATTTCTATATACAGTAAAAATATGTATGTAAGAAATGAATGAACAAGAGAACAACAACAACAGTACTGAAAGAATTGAGGTTTTGATCAAAATAAATGAAATAAACACAATTCGTTTTTTTTTTTCTTCTTCTTCTTCTTTTTTTATTCAATAAACAAACAATCAAAATAATCAAGTCAAAACACCCGCTGATAATAAATTTTCAAAAGAAACCAATTTTAAACCATGGCCGACGGGTTTTTTTTTTATTTTGTTCACTTTTTTTGTTTTCTTTTCTTATTTTTTGTGAGGAAAAAAAAAATTATGTATTAAATTTTGCGCCACTGTACAGATATTATTTATTTAAGAATGAGAAATGACTTCTTATAAGAAATTTGTTGTCTGGTGCGTTTCTCGTAGGTAATGTGACAAGAGTCACAACAGGGGAGGAAGTAAGGTGTTTTTTTTTTATTTAAGAAATATTTATTCTTTGTACCAAAAATGAAACGAAAATTATTCTTGTCATCACAAAATTTTTTGTGGTCTAAATAAAATGCATCTGCTTTGTCATTGCTATTCGATAATATAAATATCAGTCATCGTGTTGCTTTTGTTGTATTAATTCATCTTTTTTTTTTGTGTTTTGTGTAAAACGTCTTCTTCAGACTTATAATTTTTTTTGTTGTCCACAAAAGTCAATTTTTATTATCAGTTTCTGGCCCCCTTTAGTGGAACGTTTTTTTTTTGGTGTGTACAATTTTTTTTTCTTAAATTATAAACAAAAAAAAAATAACCGCAGAAGAGAATATAAAAGCGCATGAAACGAAAAATAAAAAATATGTATAAAATTTATACCTTGAAGCAATTAACACATTGTACTCTGACGTGTTAACTAACAAACGACTCGAAGATCATAATCAAATAATTAATGGCACCAAGTATTGTTGACTAAAGACCTTAGACACGATACACTTTGCGTATAAATATTTTACCAGATGGGCCACGTTGATTTTTTCTTTTATGTTTTTCTTTTTAGGTTTTATGTTAATTTCAATCTGCGGGCCTCTGGGATTTTATTCTTTATACTTTATAGACATTATTTTTAATGCAGATCATTTTTATTGTATGGCTCTTTTATTAGGTTTGTTCTTTTTTTTTTTTTTGGAACATATTTAAGTGATTTACCGTATTTGAAAAAAATGTGAAGTAATTTTTACTTTTGTTCCGTTTTAAGAAATTTTTGAATTGTGACAAACTTCATGCGCTTGATGAAGCCAAATACAATTTAAGACAATATAACGCATATTTTTCTTTCTATAAAATGGAATGTCATTATGACAGTTTGGTATTATAATTGATTTCAAATTATTATAAATTGTTATTGAAAATTGTTTATATAAAAAATGTACATATGCGGGATCGTCCATGAAATTAACTTTATAAATAATACTTTCTGACAAAAATGACGCGTTACTGTCTACAATAATCTTAAATATACGTTCCAAATGTGTCAGCTGATGATAAACGCAATCATACAAATAACTTAAGAAAACAACACAGAAACATATTTCATTTGTATTATATTCTCTAAAAGATTTTTCTATATATAAGATGCCGACAAGAAACAAATCAAAAAAAAAACTTGATGTAATATAAAATAAAAATTGACGAAAACCAGAACTTTATACTATTGGTATACAATATAACATTAGTACAATAAATCATGCAATTATATAAATGACATCACGTCCAACACCCTTAAAATATTAAACAACTTCAGTAATTATAGTTAAAAAAAAATATCAATTGTTTTCAGATGGCGATCAACAAAAAGAATTAAAAAAAAGAAGAAAAATCTCCTTTTGATTTTTAACGAAAAATCAAAAGATGTTAATGACAAAATCCATGAGACAATGATATCTTGTACGTGACTTAATGTTAAAACTTCTGTTTGAGAAGTCAAGTTATCTGTTATTGTATTTTATTATTCGTTTCTACCAAAATGACGATTGTGTGATTTGGTAAAAATTTTCATTCTTTATAACAATTTTTTTTTTGTCTTCTTAAGTTTTAAGTTTTCTTATATATATATTCTTTTTTCACTCTTGTTTCTTTGTACATCTTCAGCTTATTCGTCTTTTTTTTTTGTTTGTTGAAAAGGAAGTGAAGATCAGATCAGATCAAGATCAAGATCATCAAAGGAGAAATGAAAGAGTTTTACTTCCAAAATGATGATGATCACTTTAAATTTTGTATCGAATTGTTATATGACCACACAGAACTTTTAACATTTTTTTTCTACATTAAAGTTATAGGTTTATAACATCTGCTGATTTGATGAAATGATAATGAAAATCTTTTTGTAAATTAATAATTAGAATGATAAATATATGTGTGTGTGTATGTGTTTGTGCATATAAATTTATGTATTTTTCTTTGCTAAACAACTATTTATGTAGTTATGTTAAGTTTCTTTTTGTTTTGTTAATTTTAAATGCAAATTTTATGCATATTCGTTGTGATGTGACTTGAATTAAAAGCGATTGATTGAAGGATAGAGACGAACCGGAATAAAGAGAAATTGAAGATGATACAGAGCATAATCTTTGCTAATAAATCTGTATATATACATAAGGAAAAAAAAAACTTAATAAATTATTCTGAAGTTGGAGGGAAGAGGAAATATATGAGGCTACATACATATTTTCCCATATATTCAATAGCGTTTTCGTTTCAAATTCGAAGCTATATTAATTTTGTGATTTTCATGGAGGTAAAAGACATTTTTTAATTATGTTTGTTTTATTAATTAACAAATTACTTCTAGCGCCTAAATAGTACACTATAATGAAGATGAACCGAACCGGCGGCATTAATGTCAATCTAAATCGAATTACCTGAAGTATTTTTTCTTCTGTTCTGCTTTTAAACGAAATGCGTCAAAATTAATCAATACAAGCATAAAGTCATAAGAAAACACCATAAAAAAATAACATCGTAGATCGTTAAAGGGAATAAAGTTGGGACTTTTTTTTTGTCCAAAAATAAAATCAAAAAAAAAACCGATAAGAACGAATTTTGTACGCAGAATAACATAAAAAAAAAGATCCATATCGCATGCGCGTTGATGATCAAATGAACAATCGGATAAAAAAGGTGAAAAACACAACAGAAAAAAATGACAACAACAACAGAAGAGGAGAAGAAAATAAACTTTGGACAATAAACGGACAAAAAAAAAGATCAATTTGTCGTTAAACTGAATGCTTGATGATGCGACTTTTATATACAACTTTTTGATGTATTTGGTCCTCTTTATATCAAAAAAGACAACAATTCTTTTAAAATATATTTTGGTCACATACTAATATTATTGATGGCATTTTAAAACAAAAGAGGGAGATGATAATGCTAAGAGTTTTATTTTTTATCATTTATTCTTTATTTTTCTTAAAGAATTGTTATATGGGTGCGCGAAAAATTCAAATATAAAACTCGTGTAAAATTGTATGTTGACCATCAGAATCAGTAAAGAGGAAAGAGAAGTGATATACAAGAGATTTTGATGTTTGAACAATTCATTCAGATTCCGATGGACCGCTTATTCTTTCGTTCTTTGCGCTCTTATATTATTTTAGTGTGTATGCGTTTTTTTTTTGGTTATAAATGTTATAAATTTATTTATTGTTGCTTTTAGGGTTTTTTTTCTTTTATTTCTTATATTTTTGTGTTGTGATGATCATTGTTCACAATGTCAGATTGTCAGATTATTTTTAAATATATTTAGAGAGAAGATGAGACAAATAAAACAATTTCTGAACAGGTTCTTATGTATTTTTGTACGTGATTAAGGTTAGTGTTTTTTTTTCTGTTTCAATTCTATAAATTTAATCGGTTTTTGAACTTATAGTTTTGTGTAAATTTTTAAAAGAACAAGAAGGGTATCATATTGATCATATGTATAAAGATCAAACGAACAGCTTTAATTGTGGTAGCATATTAAGTCATGAAGTCATCATAAGTTGGGTTAACAAGTTAATTACCTACTCTGAATGTACACAAATAAATATTTATGCCAAAATAAAAATTCTTATTAAATTACGAATACAATTCAACTGTGAACACAAAAATTTTAAATTTGTTTGGAATTTTAATCCATTTAATGCGATGCTTATGACAACTCAATAATTTTTCTTTCTTTCTTAATAATGACAAATATTTATGGAATTTCGCTAAGACATATTAATCCTATATGATTTGACGGAAACGACAAATCAATGAACAATTTAGAAAATTATAAGTATTTCTTTCGTCAACAGAAAAATAAAAAGATGAGACTTTCTTTGGGTGAATGTAGGCATGCATGGATTTATTTTCATTTGATGGCTTTGATTCAATTTATTAATTTATTAAATTTTTTTTTGTTAAAATAATAAATCAAACTAAATTTAAAAGGTTCGAAGGGATATTTCATCCTTATGAAAATCTTAATATTCAATGAATAAATCCAATAGAATCTTATTCCATCTGGGAAAATTTCTTACGTATAAAATTAAAATTTCGGTAAAATTGAATACAAACGAAATTGTAAAAATCAATTTTATTGGTTCGTCATTTAGACACAATGAAATTATTGCTCTTATATAAATTTAACGACATTCCAATAAACCACAATAATACAATAACAAATTTCAAATAAAATATTTTCCATAAATTAAGAAGTTTTACTCCCTCTAACAGTCCTAATAATTTTTAACCAAAAATACATTTTTATTTTAATTAATTAATTTTGATCAAAATTTTGAAAAAAAAAAAAAAAAGTCACAGACATAAAAACGACACATTAAAATTTATAGAAGTCAGATACAAACTAGAAACGGATAGAATTATTTCTGGTTCTAAAGAATTTTTAATAATTTCGTTGATTAAAAACTTAAAAATCTTAATTAAAGAAAACGAATGAACAGATTAACTCGCGCTTATAAGAAAGAAACCATGAAATTTTTTAAACACATAAATTAATTGTTGTTTTGTTGTTTTTTTGTTTTTTATGTATAAATAAGAATTTAGATAAATTGTTAAAAGGATTTAACTTTTATTATTTATTTACAAAAAATTTACAGATAAGAGAAATATACGCGATCAAATTATTCTTTCCGAATTAAAACAATTTTGTTGTTGTCTCTTCTTTGAGAACAATAAATTTATTTGGTAAACTTTTGTAGTTTTGAAGGATTTTTGTTTGTGCGATTATTAAGAGATTATTGTTGTTGTTGTTATCAATAAATTTCCTTTAATTACAATCGTTTTAAATAAAAGTATAAAATATTACAAACCTGTTGGCGATAACGGCAAAGATGGTGGTGGTGGTAATGAACCACTTAATGGTGCTCTTGGTGGTTCCATGCTCCACGGAGCACTTGGCATAGGAGTAAACTCACCACCAAGAGTTGATCCAATCAACATGATATAATTTTAAATTTTTTATTTAGTTCAAACTCCTTTTCCACCCCACCCCACACTTTCTTTTGAAGTGAAATTTTCCTATATAGATTTTTTTACAATTTTCTTTGATTTTAATTAAATCAAAATTAATAAATAAAAATTCATTGCACTCAAAACTTTTTTACGTTTTGTTTATTCCGCCCTCTGTTTTTTTTTTTTCGTTTTGTTTAATAAACGGAGTAAAAGGGTTTTATCGGTAAGTCACTGATATTGAAAGGGTTAATTTTTATTTAACGTGAACACTTTTCTTTTATAAACTTTTATAAACACTGAACTAAATTATTAATAACATTTTTGATAATTAAGAAAATCACAAATGAACCAACATATTTTTGGTTTATTGTTTAAAGAAAGAATAAAATGTTTTCAACAATTTGGTTGTTGTAGTTATTTTTCTTTTTATTATTTATTATATTTTAATTCAAAAAAAAAAAAAAGAAGCCTACCACAAACCACAGAAATCACAAAAAAATTTTTGACAAAGAATTAAAAAAAAAAATTAAGAAAAAAAAAAACCAAATTCTTAAATTTTTTTTGAAAAAAAAAATTTTTTTTATGAAAAAAAAAAACCTGATGCAGACAGTTAAGTTAACACCGTGCGACTAAGGAAGGAAACAAGAAGCAAGAAGGTTCGAGCAAAATCAAGCACCCGTGAGCATACCCCTTCAAATTTGTTACACACAGGTGAGGTAAAAAATAACAAATAAAAAAAAAACGAATATAAAGAAAACAAAATGTAAAAAGAAGAAAAAAGAACAAAACAAAAAAAAGGTAAAAAACATAATAAGGAAAAGTATTTTATATTTGTCTCTTTTCATTTCACAGAAATATTCATATATGTGTGAAAGAGAGAAATAATAATGGGCGCACCCAATGAGTTTACGTGGCCTTTTACCGCCGCTCCTCATCATAAATACACTAATAATAACACAGGTGTATATAGTGTCTCTTTTTTAACTCCAACACAATTGTCTCTTTTCTGCTTAAAGAATTTTTTCTAAAAATTGTTGTCTCACTTTTATTTCATACATTTTATTTCAGCTACCTTTAAAAAATCACTGTGATTAGAAAGAGATAAATACAAAAACAAAAACAAAAAAAAAACAGTATAAAAAGTTGAATAAGAAGAAGTAGAAAAACGACCAAATAACAAAAAAAAAAAACATAAAAAAAAGAGGTAGAAAAATATTTATCGGTTATTCAACGCTTCGATTTGAGCTTCAGTGGCTAACTTAACACTAATACTAATGTAAAAGGCGTTTTTTTTTACTTCTTTCTATTGAAAATTTCTACGTTTATTTAAAGTATACACACACACACACAAACACACACATAGATTATTGAAGCTACCATTATTTGGTTTAACAAAGTTTTTTTTTTCTTATTTTTTTCCATTTTTTGTAAAACGTGGATCATATTTCCTTTTCTTATTCATTTAGTTATTTTGCATTATTATTTTTATAAATGACGATTTAACGCATTATTTTATTTAATTTATTCTAATTTTTAATTTAATGGTGAGCAAAACGTAAAATTGTGTTTAATTTTAGAGAATTAAAAATATTTAATTTTCAAATAAAAAGCTCATAGTGTTGACTGTTGACCAACATAAAAACAAGAAGAAAATAAAACTAAATATGGCGACAACCGACGGTGATTTACAAATGTTTCTTATTTTTTTAATTCTTTGAAGAAATTTAAATGGTCGACATTTTTCTTTTTGGGAATCTCAATATGAATATGGAATTTGATGACGATCAATGTGGATCACAATTCATAGAAGCAGATGAATGCATATATTTACCAAATGACGTTTACATAATTTATACTAATTCATTTTAATTATATCTGGAGCATCTTTTAGAGTGGAAATCTTCAATAATTTTCCTCTTTTGATAAATATCAACAAGATAACCTTTAAATAATTCATTATTAATTAATCTGACATTTTTGTTTGCGATTATGGAATGGTGGGCGCCATACCCGCATTATTATACAATAGAAAAAAAATAAGAAGAACACAATAAGATCAGACTAACAACGTTATAAAAACTTTTGGTCATGTTTGGTAATTATTAAGAAATTATTGATATCAGTTCAAGTTCATTGATTTCATAAATTATTTTTATTAAAACAAAAATAAAACATTAATGTGTATCCCATTACTAAATATTAAGTTATTATTGTTGTTGTCTTTATTTTCGTCTTATTTATTTGTTTGTTGTTGCTTTATTTTTTGTGTTAAATTTTATGAGCGTAGATAAAAGTTGTATAATTTTAACATTAACATGTTTGTTTTGTTTTTTTTTTCTCTGTATATTGTCCATTGACATTAATAATTGAGTTGCTAAAAACAAAAAAAAAAAAAAAAAGAAACAGAAACAGAAAATGTCGCGCCGGTCGACATTTTGATTTTAATTTTGTGTTTTAAAATAAAAAAATTCAAATTACTTTTTCATTTAATTTAAATGGTTTAATTGTCAATAATTTAGCTGAGACATAAATGTATCATTTCAGCTTTATTCAGCTTTTACCGACATATGTGAATTATGTGGAGGCGCCATAACAATGTTTAAAATTGTACACATATATAAACCCATTAAGCAACAGATGATTAATTTTTGGTGAAGTGACACAACCATTTGTTAGACACTTACAAATGTTGTGCCATTAAAAATCCCACAAAAAGTTTAATAGCTTTGTAAAGATTCTACGAGAAACATCTGATTCTTTTTTCTAATTCCAATTTAACTGTATGCTTAGACTAAAACAAGGAACTTGTAAATTACAGCAAGTGTATTAAATGGGAGTTTAACTGTCATTCATTATTAATAAAATACTAAACCTACTCTTTTTTCTAATCGTCTCATGATGCATACCTCAGAAAATTCTATCTATAATTATAATATTCAAGACGTTTATAAGGAAGAAATCAAAAACACAAACAAATAATAATTAATAAATATATCAGCAATTTATTTACTGTTTATTTAAAAATATATCTACTCAACCTACGTTAATTTTTTCCAATGTATAAAAGTTACATTATCTACTATCTGTGAAAAGTCACAATACTTCATATAATGCACTTGCAAAATAAAACTTGTTTAAATGTATGCGCCTTTATGTGAATGTATATATTTTTGTCTGAATGTAATTCTTTCCTTTTTTTTTCTTCTTACGATTATTTCATGATTTTTTTTTTTTATGTTTATTTTTTTTTTTTGGTTGGATTTTTGTGACAAGAATTAAAAATTATTATACAAGATTATTCAATTTTATTGCAATTTACAAGCAATATTTATCTTAATGTAAGGAATGGAAGTATGTGAAAAGTAGCGAACTTAAATCGGCACAACAAAATAAGAAAATAAAAACAAATAAATAAATAAGTAACTGATGCAATTACTTAATTTTATATAAAAAATAAATTAAGATTTGAGATTAAATTGAGGGTGGACGAGAATTCCGAACTCAAGTGAATAATTATTTACTTTATGACATTAATGATAATGACTATCGACGTCCTTGTGCTCTTATGTGCCCCAACACACACACACACTAAAAATTTAAGATTTTTAACAACATCAGACAAACGGTCAGACCAGATAACAATTTATGTTTAAGTCTATGATTATTGAACCAATTCTCTAGTTTTTTTTTTGGCTTAAAAAAATAAGTAGAACTTTTTTTTTTAAAAATTAAAAAAAAAAAAATTAAAATTTCTTTATAATCCGGTATGTTACCAACATGAAGTTTGTTATACAAGATTTCTATCAAAATTATGTTTGTGTTTATCAAATTAGTATCGGTAGTTGATGGTAGGTACCGCCTTCTGATCGATAAAACACGCCTTCAGACTTTATGAACAAATATACAATTTTATCCCCCTTAACCTCTCATTTTACGTCAGATTAAAATTTGAAATTGATTGAAAAAAAGGAAAAAAACAACAAAAGCACAAAGAAAAAAAAAGAGAAATAAATGAAAGAATGTTTGAATGAAAGAAAAAAAAGAAAGAAAGAAAGAAAGAAAGAAAAAAAAAGAAAGGGAATATGAAAGCGATGAATGAATGAAATAGTTAAAAAGAAAGAGATGGTAATATAATTATGGGACTGGCGTATGGTGTCGATAAGTTAAGGTGGATATTGAAACAGTGACGTCTTTCTATCGTTCAGTTATAACTTTTTTTTCTTTATTTGAAATAAAAAATAATAAACGATTTTCAGTCATTTTAATTTTATATAGAAATTTTTTTTACTGGTTTTTTTTATTTGATCGTTTTATTTCATGTAAATATCTACGAATATGTACCTATGTGAGCTACCCAAATTACATCACTGTCACACATAAATATTCAATTATCTTGTTTCGAGTGACACGCAACACAATCCAAATGAAAAAAAAAAACTCGTATGATTATAACATGAATTTTATTCGCTTTTCAGCTGACAGTTTATATTTGTTCTTTTTTTTTTATCTGTAATTTTTTTTAATACAACTATAAAAAAAAAAATTCAATGAAATATTTAATAGAGTTAGAAGTTTAGATTGTCATTTAAACCTATTGCGCATTGTGAATAAATATAATTGAATTATTGTGAATTGTGATATAATTGTTTATAACTTTTTTTACACAATTTTTTCTTTTAAAATAAATCACAGTATAGAATATTCTGTTGCTTTTTTATTTTAAGCTAAAATTATCTAATGTTGGTATAATTTGCTCAAATAAGGATAACATAAAAAAATACAATCGATTGTTATACACAAATATGCTGTATCCATTAATTAAACATGAGAGAACAAACGTAACGATAAAAAATCATTTCACATTTTATGAAATACAAAAAAGAAAAAATATGCCAAACTTTTTAAAAGCAAATAAATCAAAATTTAACTACTTACCTAATTTATCTTACTCCTTATATGAATACACGTGTATATTTTTTAAATCCACATACACATAAAATCAAACGAGCACAAAAATTGCATGCTACAGTATGGAAATTAGACATCCTGAACTAACTAAAAAAAAATTAAAGGTGGAATGGTTAGTTTATAGGTAAAAGGTAAAAAAAAAGAAGCCGATAGAAAGGCAACTTTATATAAGCACTATATGGGTAAAGTTTTCATGATTAAATTTTGTTTATTGACCAAATGCAAATGCAGGAAACAGAAACGATTGTTCTGATTGCTTCAGAGAATTCAGTAAAAATCATTTTCATATGATTATTTGTCGGTTTATATGTTTGGACATGAAAAATTATACTTATATAAAAAAAGGGTGGGTTAAAATATTGTACATAAGATTTGTAAATTTATAATGTGAAAGCTGGTGAATAGAGGTAACCTTTATATAAGAAATTAAATAATATGATACAAGATTCAGACGTTCCAGAAGATAATTTAAAAATGTCTTATTCATTAATTAAGTTTTTTTGGAATTCGAAAGGGGAAACATGAAAAAAAAAACCTTCATACAAAATAATGAGGAATGTTCAAATGTCTACATAAATAATTTATTGGATTAAAATGATCTCAATTTTAATTCACATTTTACTTTAAATTTAAACAATAAAAGTTAATTGTTTTGTAAAAAATGACAAATTAAAAAAAATTTAAAGTTTCCGGCCTGGGTTTCAATCGTCTAATAAAGACTAAATACCACGAAAATATTTAATTGCCTTTATTAAAGTATATTTTCACAGAACAAAATTATATTGAAATAAATTTGCATGATTCTTTATTCAAATATGTAGGAAAAGTGTATCAAGCTGGATAACTATAACGTTCATACAATTTCCTTATATGTGGACACAATTTACTTTACAGTTCATATATCGTGTATATATATAAAATCGTTACCTGTGATATCACATCACATAATCAAATTCGCACAATTTTATAATAAAAGAAAAAAAAAACAATACCAAACCAATTGTTTTCTTTCTAGAAAATCATTTTGATCTGGGACGCGATTTCATTCATCTAAATTTACTCTTAATTATTCAAAGAATATTTATAAAATAAAAAAAATAATATTAATTTTATAAGATTGACCTAATAAAGGGGGTAAGATGTGAAGAAGGAAGAGGAAACAATAGAATGAAAAATATAAAAATTGAATCGATTGTATTTTAATTTTTTTTTTTGTTTCTTTTTTACAATTTTTACAATTTTTATTTTGAAAGTTATATGTTTCATTTATTATTATGATAAATAAATAAAAAAAAAAAAGAAGTAAAAAATATTGTTACGGTTATAATTATTGTTATGTTGCAAAAGTTAAAAAAAAGAAAGAAAAAAAAATCGTATTAATTTTTAAGGTTGGGAAAATATAATTAATAAGTGCTACCCGTTTACTCCCACTTTGTAAATGTACATTTATTATGTTTTCTTTGATTTTGATTTTTGGTATAAAAAGAAAAAAAAATTGTTGTGGTGTAATTTACAAAGCAGAAAAACAGAGAAAATAAGACAGAAATAAATGAAAATAATTATGCTTCATAATTAATTATATAAATAGAATAAAATCAATAATCAGTAAAGTGAAATTTTTTATATTGGTATACCAACAAATCGGTTAAACACAACAATCCAACAATAATAAAATGTATCAGTTTACTTGTCATTATAAGTTACATAAAGTGGAGCTTTTTAATGGAAACATATTTTTTTATTTTCAACCAAAATGTAAACTCATTTCTTCAATAAATCTCATGAATGACTTCTGTATTTTTGTTTTTGTTCTTCTTTATGGAAACAAAAAGAAAGATTTTTAATTGGTCCCAACTGAATAATCATATTTTCATTATTCTAATTTAAATTTTCTGAATTTATTGTTTTAATTAAAAAAAATAAAAATCTTTTAAATTAACCATTTTTTTTTCTGTATTTTCTGTATTTTTCATCCATAGCAATTGAAATGCTCCAAATAATTTCCACATAAATACATTCGCTTATATTTAATAAACAAAACAAAACAAAAAAAAAAGGTTTAGCATATTTGAAGATACACACTCTTTTTTTTTTATTTTCTTCTTTCTTCTTTCTTATAAGAGTAACAATATTTTATACATAAATTAATGTATTTTAATTTCCACTCGACATGACACGCGCTTTTTATATTACATTTACTCATATAATTTTAATTTGTATGTACGGAAAAATTGATTAATTAGTTTCAAATTGTTGGACTAGTTTCTTTAGGTTTAGACCCCCTCATATATATATATACATACAAATACACACACTTGTATATTATTAGAATTAGACGACGGTGAAAATTCAAATTATTTTTATTGTATGCAAATTTATTTGTTTTCTTATCGTATACGGTTAGCTAATATGTAAATGAGGGAAATCAACATCACGATGTACTCTTTAACACAATATGTATGTATACATATATACACAATACACACAATACTTAAACACAAATAAGACGTGACACGGATGCGAGTAATTCGAGTATATAAAAAAAAATGAAGAAAGAAAAAAAATAATAATAAGAAAATGGAAAGAAGAAAGAAAAAAAAAAAAATTATACGAAAAAAGGCAGAAGAAATTGGCAAGTACAATTTTGTGGAATGAAAACCTAATTGTACTGTTGGCTCTGGCTAACCGTTGACCTTATCATGGGTAAAAGGGGGATTATAACCCTTTTATTTTTTGCCATGCATACCATTTTGACGACGGGACAGCCCATTACCTACCCTTTTTAAATCACCTTTCTCGTTCTCTACCTTTCATTCTCTTTTTCTTTTTTTTTTTCTTAACCCTAAAAATATATAATATAAAATCAAACGTCTAATAAACACGCAGAAAATTACATTAGTGACGCCATTTTGAAATTATTACACCATTTCTTGTTTTGAGAATTATTTCATTTTTATTTTAACTTTATTTTTGTCCATTATAATTGGTATGAAAATAAGGGAAATAAGGGACCTATTTGAATTGAACATAATGTACCCATAATATATTTACTGAATTTTACATTATTAAGAAATATCTAACGTAAACCAAATCGTAAAAAAAAGAACAATCAAGAAAACATTAAAAAAATGGAGAAATTGTGAAAGACGTTAAAAAAAAAATGGAAGGAAGCAACGCGTATCAAGAGAAATCTTAAACTAACTTCTGATCAACACAAAGAATAATGAGTGTACAATTCACGTTGTAAATTATTGTAAGGAAAAAAAAATATATAACGTTAAATAGTTTTTTTTTTGTTTTCCTCTTACAGTTGTCGTTGTTATTATTTGTTAGGTTTGGGTACCTTAGTTACCTTTACGTTTACATCGTGCCTTCTGGTGTTATACAATTTTATATTGTTCAAAAGAAATTGAACAATACACAAAAAAGGGGGAAAAAAAGAACAACTAACAATAAATAAGAAATACAAAGAAAAATGTACAACAGAACTGAGATATTGTGTATTTTTTTTTACTCAATTTACAATACATAATAAGTTTTATTGGGAGAGAAAAAAAAGGAATTTAAACTGATGCTACTCTAAGTATTTGAATGCAGATAATAAAGGTTTAAATTGCAAAGTTAATGTACAAACCAACATTTTCTGGTAACCATCGTAAAAATAAAGTGTTCTGTTTGTGAACGGATTTTAGTTATTGTTCAAATTTTCTTTTTCATAATTAACAATAAACACATTTTATGGTAAGAGTGCTATAATTTATTTATTGCACGAAAATCAATTGGAAATATGACCTAAACTTTCTGTAATATGAAGAAAGAAAAAAAAAATGTAATCTTCACTGATTGGCTTATAATTTTACCTATACAAAAACCCTGAACTAATTGACAATTACAGTTTGGTTCATTTCTTTTTATACAATAGGTTAAAGCCATTTAATGCTATAAAAATAAAAACACCACAAAATTAAAAACATTATAGTGCGATAGAGACAAATAATAAAATAAATTAAACGATCGCAAGAAACAAGTATTATACTCCAACCATAATCATTACCATCAACCATTTTACCATCAACTATATTATTCAGTCTTCAGTATATTTCATTTCATATTTTTTTTTTTTTTTAGTATTTTTGCCAAGTAATTGTCGGGTAATTTTTCATTAAAAATTGGTTTTGTGTGATTATGATCGTATATTTTATTATTATTAATTTTGTTTTTTTTTTTTCTTTTTGTTATTATGGAAAAAGCCTTTACACAACTGGCCTTTTATATATTTATGAAAAAAAAAATTGTTATGATGAGGAAAAGGAGGTTATTTAATGTACAGGGAGTGAATGATATAAAGTCAGGTGTTTATTGTTGATTATATATATACGTGCGTATTTATTTCAATATATAAAATATACAAGTTTGGTTGGTTCTTATTCTGTGATGGATTTTATGTGTCAGAATTGTGAAACATAAAATAACATTACCATTAATTTCCATTAACCTTAATTATTAAATGATTTTAATTGATTTTTTTTTTCAACTAATTTGTCTTAAACATTATAAAAGTTCATCTAAATATAATATTTATAGAAATAACTAAAAAATTGATTAAAAACAAATAAATGTCAGAAGAATAGGTATTACGAAAACTATATAAATGCGGCGTGACAAAACAATCGGATAATATAAAATCTTTAATGTTAAATTTATTTAGACATTAAAAATCCGCCATTTAAATTTACCTCTATCAGGATATATACACATAATATTATCAAGTTTTATATACACAAACTGACTTGGCTGCCGCCAGAAAACCAAAAAAAAAAGAAACAAAAAAAAGGTGAACTTCTTATATTCATAAAGCTAAACTTGTATATACATATATCGCAAAAGAATAGGACACAAAAAGTTAAGGATTATTTATGACTGACGGTGACTGATAGAAGGAATAAATGTTGTTATATATAGAATTTAACTTGTACAAGTTAGTAAATAGATTAGAAAACATAGGGTGATACATAATATTTTAGAATAGTAATTTTCAACAAATCTCGAATAGAAAATAACTAACCAAACTTTAAGGGAAGTGTGAGAGACAATTATTATTAAATACACAACGATCATTGGTCCATTTAAAGTTTGAAGCTCAATATATCAATGGAAATGGTAGATCCATATCCATATTAAATTGAACCTTTACATAACAAAAATGTACAAAACATTTCCACAATATTATATTTTTGTAAGATTTATATTTACTCACCCTATAATTTTATCTTACCAATTCGTATATAAAAGAATTGTAAAATGTCACTTGTTTCCTTCTTTTCTTCTTCATGTTTTTTGATTTCTTCTTATTTTTCTTTAAAGTATATAACAACAACAATAAACGAATGAACGAATGAAAGAAATATAAATGAAACAACACGACATTACAAAAATATATCTTTAATAGAGTTCTCAAAAAAGAGTAAAGTTTCGGTCCCCACTCACAATCAAAACACTTCACAGTCAATACGATTTTAACAACTTTAAATGAGAGTCAATTGAATACCGAAGTGATTTACAGCTTAGTACTTATCACTTTGCTGGATCTTTATATTTTGGTCATTTAGTTGTATCATTTTTCTAGTATTTTAATACAGCGGATCCGTTTGTTCGATGAATTTTTGGTTAAAATTGTTTCTATCTATGCTCGTATTTCTGTAAATTATTTCGTAAATTAATGTTTCCTAAATTAAAAAACCAACTTTTCATATCTTAATTTAACTTCGTATTTTCATTTCGATTACGATCACAGAACTGTTGCTATGTACTGGAAGATCAAAGCCCATCATATGATATTCAGCCGAATTGTTCTTCTGATCATCAACTATTTTTCTATTCTTTACAAATATATTTTACAAATTTATACATCAAAATATAATCAATAGAAATTAGTATCCGCTGTATCCAAAATAAAGAATTAATAATACAAGATCCCTAATGGCCGAAGAAATTTACCGATCAATGTTTTAACGCTTCGAAATTTTTTAATTTATTTAATTCAAAGAACGCGAGAAGAAACACAAGACAAACAAAAAAAATCAAACCAAATTAAAGAAGAAAGAAAAGAAAAAACGTAAATGAGACCCGAACCGATAATGAACAAGAATCTGAGGAGATGAAATTTAAACGGAAATCTTATAAATATCATTTTTGTCTTAAACATTTTTGTGTATCACAAGAAACAGGATATGACTTTAGAAGAATAATGGTCAATGGTCTGACTATTAAACGATATATAGTGGTGCATAGGTAATAATTATAGAAATTATAATGATTTTTATAAGGGTTCTTTTATGGATCCAGGACCAAAAACAAGGATAAGAGAGAATTCCTTTTTTTATTGCTCTTTTTTTATCTTTTTCTCGATTTATTTAAAAGGGTATAGTTACTTAATAATAACGTCTGCTTGATTTTTAATTAAATTAAGTTCTCTACTTTATCGTTAATTGAATAATTAAAAAACTTATTTTTAAAGATTTTAATCAAATCAAAATTGAGTTTGCATGTGCGTTAATTATGAATCTTGAATTGTTGTCTTAAATTCTACAAAAATTGTAACATTTTCTCAATTGTGAAAGTTCAGAAATTTTGTTGAATTTAGCATTAACGTTTTAATACTAAGAATCTGCTACAGTAGCAATAGATCAATCTTTGCACCTGCTACTTTCTGTTACCTTTTTTTTTTCGGAAGTCAATCTTATTTATAATTTTATAGGATCTAAGTTTACAAGAAAATAAACCATCGTTGAATTATTTCTATGTCTATATTTAAGTTTAAATGGTGCGAGAGACTGTGTTCTTTCTAAATAACATTGAAAGTTAAAATAAATATATAGACCAATAATGAAAGGTGTTGTCTATTGTCTTTTTTAACTTTATATTATTTGTATAAAAAAGATAACAATATATTCTTTTGCAGTCATTTAAATTTTATATAAAATTCTCAATAAAATTGAAATTCATAACAACTATAACTAAAGACAATTTCCGTCAATAATATTGTATTGATGTGTATTTATAATAAATTCATGCATTAAATGCAAAATAAAATAAGAAATAATTGAGACATCTTACAAAAAGAAAATAAATAAATAAACAGGTTGACCATTACTGACATCTCTTTTGACTGACTGAACTATGAATGTTATTTATAAATAAATAAAAAGAAATAAAAAGAAGAGTAGCCATACGTAATCTGTCACGCGGAAACATTAAATATTCAGAAACATTTCAAATTGTCAATTCAAAACAATGAATTCTAATTAAACGCCATTGAAACGGGTAAGACGAGTCAAAGGAAAAAAAAAACTTTTTCTTTTTCTTTCATTTCTTTTTTTTATGAAAGAAGAAATATTTACAATTTAGATGAATGGCGATGATTGAACGGAAGCTTCTAGTAAGATTGTCATGTTTATGTGGCGAGCAAACTTTATCACGATCTGTTGACTGTATAATTTTTATTTGATGAATTGACTATTGTCGCATTGTGAGTACAGTAAGATATAAAAAGAACTAAGTATATGACATAAATGGGAGTTGAGTTAACGGATTTTCTATCTGAATATAAATTTATTTGTCAAAACAAAAGATATGGCAAAATGGCAATGATCAAAATTAGAATCAAGATTTCTATTATTTTATATGCACAAGGTTCTTGTAGAGCTCAGGGGCAGATTAAATATTAAGAGATCTACTATTGGCAATAATGACAATGAAGTGAATGACAAAAGTTTATTTAATTCTAAAAATTATTAAGCAATTATGCTTAATAATTTACTAAAATAAAATACTATTATCTTAAAAAAGATTTAAAAATTCTTAATAAATAATAATGTGAGTAAACAAAAGCACCTTCATTTATGTCCTTGATAGTAATATTTTGGGCGAACATAAACCAGAATAATGTGTCAAGGCAAAACTTACATTCTTCTCTATTTAAAAAAAGGAAACAAAAAAAATAAAACAAAAGCAAAAATAAGCGAAACACTAATAAACATTCTTTAAAATAAAAATAATTCAATTAAAAATCTTCATCAACCCTATAAAACAGATGCCATCCAGTATAGAATTTTATTCGGTGGAACAGAAAAGCAAAAAAAACGTATAAAAACAACAGAAAAAAAAAAAACTGTTTAATCTGCGCAAAAAAAAAATGTTGGCAAATTAAAATTTTCCTTTTATTCTGAAAAACGTCGATAATGCAGATGTTGAAGTTTTGTTTTTTTTTTTATATACGTTCAGGTTAATATTAAATTAACATACTCAACAATAATACAATTAGCTCCCCTTCCTTTAAATATATAGTGTACGCCGATGTCTCGTTAAATCAAAATGCGAATAATATTTTTTTTTTGTGGTTATAAACTGTTTATCAGGTTAACACAAAACAAAACAAAAAATATAGAAGAGGAACAACAATGAAGAGAGAACCAAAAATATATTGGCATCTGCTATTTGTTAAACTTTCTTATAAACATTGATGATTGCTATCAAACAAAATAAAGACAAAACGGATGGGCCAGAAGGGGTTAAAAAACATTACTTTATACAAGAAAAAAAAAAAATTATGTCAACGAGTGTATTTTTGCGTCTCGACGATTCTTATCAACTTTAAAATTATATTGTTTTGTTAATTGGATAAAATGGTTTTATGACACTGCGGTATTTTTAAATGTGATTATGATCGATCGGATCGTGTGCGATGCAATGTATATATAAATATATATATATATGCATGTAATTTGCATAGCACGTTAATTAGGTATTTTATAGTTTTTCTTCTTGTTTCAAAAAAAAAAAGAAAACGAAACGATTATTTTGTTGCAATAAATTATTATATGAATTAATGAGAGAGTAATTTGATGATTGATTTTTTATGATGTGCGCATAATATTAGTGGTATTTAAGATACTTTTAAGGACCATTAATTTATATGTTCCTTCTTTTTTTTTTTCGCTTCATACATTTGAATGAACCAATTAAGAAACTAACGCGGAACAAAAATATTTTATAACGTTTATAAAATGAAAGTTTGAAGATTTCACATTTCCATTTTTGCGGTATTTATCTTGTATGTACCTTAAAAAAAAAAAAAACTAGTACCACGATCAAGTTCAATTTATTATATTTAAAATTTGAAGTAAATTTCTGCAATTCATTTATTATTTGCAATTTATTTAATAAATGTTATATTTTTGTTTTTTGTAAATATTTGTTTAAACTCAAACACGAGCAACAGATTTTGACCTTTAAAATTTGTTTTTTATTCTTTTTTTTTTACGTATTTAAACAAGTGAAATTTAATCTATATAACTGTAACTAAATAGATAGAATTTAAATAAAATGTTAAAAACAATATATGCCTGCGTAATACATTTTTTTTTTTAAAGCAGCACGTGTAAACTAATTAATTACACAAGAGATATTCGAACACTTGCTTCTTGTATACGTAATGAAAGAATAAAAAATATAACAACAAAAATAATATTCTGTCATAGTTGTATAAATGATTGTCACAATATGCTCAAACGAAATCATCTAATAATATACAATTCATTTTCAATTTGCCCTCCTTTTTTTCTTTTTTTCTTGAGTTCGTCATTATTACATAACATTATTAAAATTTATGTGTCTGCTTAACTCTTTTTTTGTTGCTTGTGTATTTAGAAATAAATACGGTAAGATCTTTGCATAATTTCTGTTATATATAGGTGAAGCTGTTCTAATAAATAATATTATTATTATTATTATTTGGTAAAAATAATAACAAAAAAAAAAACGACAAGAACTACAAAAAATTGAATTCATCAGTTCACCTGCCGGCACGTGTCTCATGTCTTATAAGAAGCAGCTGAAATTTATCACTACAGCATTTTTATCTTATATTATTCATATAAAATATTGAAACAATATAAAAAAAAAAATCTGATGTTGTATGTCTGGAATGATTTTCGATTGAATTATATTTATATATTCCATCGGTTGATCCTTTTTGATGGATCTTTTTTTTGGCTTTGATATAAAACAAATTCTATAATGAAAGGGGATTTTTTTTTCTCTGAGTTTTCATTTTAATTACATCGATATAAATAATTCATTGAAACGAATTAATAATAAAAGGGTTATTCTTAGTTACTATGATTTCTTTGTAATTTAAGTGAACACTAAATTGACATTTTGAAATAGGCAACAGCTAATTGTTATAAAGGAAAAAGAATACACATTTCAAACTTTTTTGTGAGGCCATATAAACTTTGAGTAGAATTAGATGAGCAACTTCTTTTAATTCAAAAAAAGTCTAAAATATTCTTATCAACTCTTAAATGTCTTTAGGATGAGGTAATAATTCTGATGAAGATGATTCTTTGATAACAATTTTAGACTCACTTAGACAAAAGTTAATTAAATTTTAACAGTTTTTTTTTTGCTAAAGAATATTTACTTTAAATTGTTGGTAATTAATTATATATGAAAGTGATAAAATTGTAATTAGCAAACTAACGTATTTAACCAACCAACAAAAAAAAAATGGATTCTCAAATTTTAATTTTGTTTCGCAGTTTGTTCCGTGACTTTTTATTTATTTATTTTGTGTTTTTGTTGTTGTTATTGTTTTGTTATTTAAGAAGAAAAATAACAATAACTACAAACAAGTAAAGTAGGTACATATTATATAGCTTATATATATGTACAATAATACAACTCCGGGTATCCCATAAATATTTATTAAACGTTCCTTTAAATACGAAAAAACGGACGTTAGACTGTTAGACAAGAAACAACCTTAAAGTCAAACAAATCATAAATCAATTAAACTTTTCTTTTGTATTATTAAAAACAACAACAACACAAACAACAACAACAACAAAAAGCAACAATTTAAAATAGTTTAATTTTCAATTATACGTGAACGTCTTATGTAAAGTTTTTTTAAAACATACACACACACACATACACACACTCACAAAACATCGCATACATACAGTAAATCTAAACCTGAAACTTTATAAAATTTCACGTTTAATTCAGCATGCAATGTTTTTTTTTTTTTGCTTTTGATGGAAATTAGAGAGGGTGGAGTGGGAGTGATGGGTGAATAAGGCGTATTTATGGGTAAGTTGATGTATATTGGGTATAACAATCTAGAAAAGGAAGAGGAAGCATAAACCAAAGCAAAACGAACTTTGGATTCTTCGACAATTGTCGGAATAGAAAAAAAAAACTGAAGGCAAATTCAAAATCGCAATAGAGAAAATAATTATTATTGTTCTTTTATAGTAAAAGCAGTGTGGGTAAGGTGAAATTGGATTGTTTGAATGGTATATATTATATAACATTTTTCGCTAATTCATGAAGTTCCATTTATTTTATATTCTTTCATAAAAATGGAAATGGAAAAAAAAAACGGAAATATAGGGAAAAACCGGGAAATGGGTATAAAAGGTTGATTTTGTAATGGCGTTCAAAATGAATGAATGATATTAGTAAAAAAACAAACGGGTTCAAAATAGGAAATACGAAATAAATATGCGATTTTAGGTTGTTCTTATTATTTTAACTGATATGGTGTGGTGTCCTGTTCTCAGTTGTTATATTTATTTTGATCCTTTAATATATGTTGGTCGAAGGACAATCGATTCAACTACCCGAAATTTTGATAAACATGAAAAATATAATTAAAATTGTAAGAAATTTTTAATGAGTTTCTATAAATGATTTTATAATCGTGGTTGGCCTGCATTTAAAAATAATGATTTCACTGTTGTTGACATTCAATTGATAAAATGTGTTTCACCATAAATTAAAAATTAACTGACTTGTAATTTCAAATCGATAATTTCCATTATACAAATCAAAGTCAAATCTATTTTTAAATTATTTGTGAATCACAATTTAAAATTTGGTATAACAAATCAATAAATATATTCATCGATTTTTTATTCTGTATTCGTTTTTATTAGTTTATTTTTCATTACAAAACAACTATGTTTGTAAATAATAAAAATCAAAATTTCAAATGAATATAAATGCGTTTGTATGATTTCTATGTAATTAAATACGATCTATAAAACTTAATTTTAACCAGTGGTGAATTTAAAAGCATTTACATATATCGAATTGTATCAAAAAAAAATTAAAGCAAAAGTCAATCGTCAGTTATATAAAAATAAAATTTAGAACAAATGAGAGAAATGACAAAATATGAAAATCTCAATAAGCATAGTCTGTGACTAAACAACAAATATATAACAACATGTGATATATTCAAATCTCAGTGTCGTCAGTAAGGTAAGGTAAAGTATTATCGATTTTGCATATGTTTATTTAAAGTGTCAAATTATGTAAATATATGAAAATAATAGAGGACGGGATGTGATATATTTAAAGTGTATTAAATTAATAATGGGATACGATACAAATATCGTGACACTATTAAATGTTTTTTTTTTCTGTTGGTGTTTTTATATAGAAAAGGGGAGACAAGTGAGATTCTAAGACCACCAGATATGCGTGCAAGATCAGGGAATAAAAGAAAGACGCTTTCTATTTATAAAAATACATTTATGGTAACAATATTTTTGTATGGAAATTTAAAGACAAAGTTAAACGTTTTGAAATTGACTAAAAAGTGTGTTTGTCTTGACTTGTTTTATTTTGTGTGTGTGTTTTTTTTTTATTTCTTTTTTTTTTTTTTTGGTGAAAATGACGTTTTTATGGTTCAACTAATTTAAACTTAAGAAAGAAACAAACAATCAGATGGTGTGATGTGGTCTAGTGTGTCAGGTGGTTAAAGATTTTTTTTTTTTATAATGAAAAGGAAAACACTTATTTTCTTTTCTTATTACAATAAGAATGCTATTTATGATTGATATTGTCGTTTTTGGTGGTCTTTTGATGGTTTCAAGTATATAGAATTTTTTATGAATGAAAAATAGAAGACGACACGATACAATTCAAACAAATGGTGTCGTTGTATTGTCTCTCTATACCCTCTTATCTTCTTCTATAAAAGAATGAATAGATACTTTATTATATTTTTATATTTGTTACAATTATTTTCAATAAAACGTTTTACAAAAAAAATAAAAAATTTCTAACACTTTTCTAAAATTTAAATAAATTAGAAAAGAAAAAAAGTTTAACGCAATAAATGGAAAGTTTGTCGTTTCTGTTGCATGAAATCAACAAGCGATATTTTCTATATTCTCAGTTTAAAATAAAGAAAATGGTCACTTTAAATTCAAGAATCAAAAACACGACAATCTCAACAAAGAATAAAGAATATTTAAACCGATGAAAGAAATCTTAGAATCAACAAAACTTACTTGTATCTTATTTATTTTTCAGAACACAATTTTATATAATTACAGCTCGTGTCGTTTGAATACAATTTTTTTTTTCTGTGGCTTTTAAGATTTTTTAAAAAAAAAAGTAAAAAGAGCATAAAACGAAGCAGTAATCAAGTTTTAATGGATTAAAGTGTAATGTGAGACTCTGAGAAAAATTTCAAACGACACAAAATACACATTTTTTTTTTTTTTCCTTTTTTCCTTTATTTTATTTGATTTAAATTTTAATTGGTCAGCGTAAACTGTCTTGATATCTTTTGCATTCAAAGGGGCGTCTTTTTAAAAATAAAAACACAGTACAAACTGTGGTTCATGAAAATCCTTTTTTTTTCTTTTTTATTAAATAAAAACATATGCAAACATAAAATGCAGAAATAAACTCCTTTTTTCCCATGATTTTTAATGCATCTTTGATATAGGGATGTGTGTGTACGTTGTCAAACTTATACAAATATTTTTATATGGAATTTGGACTTAAAACTGGAACCACAAACCGCAATATAAAAATAAAAATCATGATAAATTTTAACGATTTACAAATTTATTGTCTTTGGATATTTTATAAGGAATTACATTTTTTTTACTCTCGGCCAATCGCAACGCTATGCAGATTTACGTTAAACAATTTAACGCATACCATTGTAGATTGATTTTACGTGAAAGACTTAAAAGAATCTGTTCTATTTTTGGTTCTATACAAATTTCACTTTTATCAATGAAAAATGTTCCATCCGTTTATATTGACGATTCTTCAAAAACATTTGGTTAATGATGACGATGATGCGGGGTGTGATATTGTCACGCTTTAATCCATTAAAAATTTCTTTAGTTAAAAATATATTTAGTCGATAATGCAGGACGATAAACAATTTTTTTTTTCCTTTTCTAAAAAAATCCTTTTTCCCAAAATATTTTATTCTTTTAATTTAATTATTATTTTTTATTATTATTATTTATTAGTTCATTAAATGCAGGTTGGCCATTAAAGAAACATCTTAATTATCGCTACACTCAATCAAATAAAACTTAAAAGAATGAAAGAAACACAAGAAAAAAAAAAAACAAATATCCTAAGAAATATAATAAAATATGATGATGGCACACCCAAAGTAATCAAAATCAAATTCGATAAGTTTTTAAGTAAATAAATTAAAATAATGTTGAGTCGACAAATTGTTTTAAAACGCCATAGTTCAAGAAATAAAAATAAAACATTTTTTTCTTGTTATAAATTTTTGAAATAAAAAAAAAATAAAAGAAAAGAAAAGGAAAAAGATTGATGACTTGGCGGTGTTTGTTTACCTTCCATAAGATTTTTCTTTTAATTTAATTTGTTTTGATTTAACGTTTTTATTTTTATTGACAAAAAAAAAATGTGTTTTTTTGTTGGTTTTATTTTGTTCTTGTTGGCGGGGAAAAATATAAAAATCAGAATAAAAGATTTTTTTTTTTTATCATTTTTAAGATCGAAATTATGTTTTGAAATTGATTCAAAATGTAATTAAAAAATGGATTTTATGTTTATATTTTATTTATTCCACATAATTGGGTTAATACAATCCATATAAACACATATCAGTGCAATTTTTAATTGCATAAAGAAAAAGTTGTAGTTGTGTTGAAGCAAAAACTAAAAAAAAAAACAAGGAATGACTGGATTATGAGACATCCTCGATTCTCTTTCAGACAAAAAAAAATTACTCTGGTGAAATATTTGTGGATTGGTTGCAAAGTGTGTAAGAATATTATCCGAGGGATGTCTTTGACGCACAAAAATTTTCTTAAGTTTTATAAATCGAATTTTTATAAAACGAATAACAATATTTTATTGCTTTTGACTTGACTTGACTCTCATTTATTTTTTAGAAATTTAAATAAAATTAATTTATTGATAGATAGAATTTTTTTTTGTATTATTGTCTTTGCGTGCAATTGATTAATTACATTTATTTAATTGTACATATGAATAAATATAGTTTAATTAATATTTAGTTTATATGTAAAGACATAAATGATTTTCATGGGTGAGATTGTGTTGCTGTATAACTACACCAACATTTGTTTTAATTACAAATAATTATACCTTTACTAATAATTGTTCAGTTGATTAAATAATATTTATAAAATACAATTCTACGAAAATTACTTAAATTTATATGAATAATTTATAACAATAATCAAGTACATTAAAAGTAACAATAAAATAAAGTAATGAAATTAACGATAAACGTTTATTAAAATTTTACCGTTCTAGAATTTACGATAAACTTTAAGTTGTTCTTAAATTATTTTTATTCCCTTTAACATTTTTATTTGTTCAATTAAATTCTTAAATGAATAATTTTTTTGTTTTGTCATTTAATAGATTTTGATGATCTAACATCTATTCAATTATAGAAAATTACGTTTATTAAGGACGACTTGAAAGGGCACAATAATTCCTTTCAACTCATCCTTAAAGAATTTCTTTTCACTTCTATACGTGTAAAAAAGAATCGTATTGTGATAATTGTGTAAATTGCATAAACCTGTAAAATTTATTTCAAAATTAAAATAAAATTAAAGAATAAGAAGAAAATAAATTTGTCATTGAAAGATTTTGCATAGAAACAGTGACAATTAGTTAATAAACAAGTGAAAATAAAAAATATATTCATCATTTTTAATAATAAAATAAATTTAAACAAAACAAACAAAAAACGCAATTTAATTTAAATAAGAATTCATCAAATAAATATTTAGTTAGTTTAATGGCGTCATTCAATAGTTAAACTTTAAACAGAAATGAGAAAGAAGAAAACAACAACAAAAAATCATTAATGGTGAAAACCTAAGAATAAAAAAAAAAAAATAAAGCCTTTTTTAATGAAAATAAAAAATAGTTAATATGAAAATAAAATATTGATTTAATTAACGGAACATGCTGCGCGCATGCCGCACATTCAATTTTTATATGAACATGAAATTAGAAAAATTTGTAACAAAAGTACAAGAATAAAAGAACAAACGTTTCCATCAAAAATTTTACATATAAAAAAGTAACAAATGATTTAATTGTTGTTATTGGTAAATCGCCTATATTTTTTGCACTTATTAAATAGTATTCTTGTGAGTCATAATACGGTTAGTGCAATTTCATTACTATACAATTATTATTATTATTATTTTTTTGTTATGATTTGTTAAAACTTTAGAGTTTAGAGTTTAGAGTTTAGACGCGGTCTTTTTAAACATTAGACAATTTCAATTTATATATAGAATAAATAAAAATGCCGCAATATAAACTACAAACACACACACAATCACACACACATATTATCTGTAATTACATTTCACAATTGAAGTGATACTAATTGTAGATAATTGCAAATAATCTAATATTTTTTAATAAATATAAATGTAAATAATTTTATTCTTTTATTTATTATTATTATTATTATTATTATTGTTGTTGTTGTTGTTGCCTGAGCAATTACTATGAAATGGTTGACGTTTTGCGGTTTTTCTGTTTGTTGTTTTTGTTTATATATTGAAGGCAAGATTTTATAATATAATTTGTTTATGCAATTATGTTACGTTTATAATTTATATAATTGTTTTCTTTACTTTGACTATACATTCACATACGACATATACAATTTATTAAAAAAAAATGTGAAAATTAACACATCGATTGCATGATGGATTGAAGGCAAAATGTTAAAGAGACGAGAGTCAAATTAAAATAATTAAATTATGAATTTAATTTTATTCTTTTTTTTAATTTAAATAAATATGGACGCCATTTTATTATTGGTTCTTATGAATTTAAAGATATATTAGTGAAAGAGAGGGAATACAGTAAATTATGGAAGATGCTGATTTGTTAAGTTTAACTGCCTTCAGAAACGTGAGATGAATTATTTTTGTTTTACTTTGACTGTATAATTTAATTTCAACAAATTTTAAATCGATAAATATTTTATTTAAAGAAAAATTTATTGAAACGTGAAAGATTTCAAATTACAGAAGTTTTCTATACAATTGTACATTTTAAACACATTAATCAGAAATAGGTTCACCTTCAAAATATATCGATAAATTCTTATAAAATAAAGAACAAATAAGTCTTGGGCTTTCTATAAGTGGCTACGTCTTTTTTTATTGTTTTGTTTAAGGGAAACACCAACAAATTTAACTTATACACTAAATAGAAGAGAAAACAAAAATATGGACAAATGAAAACATTAAAAAAAAAGTCGTTTCATGAATAAAATTGAGAATTTTGTAATTTTTTCTTGATTTCTATTTTTATAATTTATAACAAAACAAAAGTTTATTATCAACTTTTATTTGTTTCATGCGATGAAAATGGAAATTTATATAAATCAACGGCCACAGCACGATACCTAATAAACTTTTATATCAATTATTGACGTGATTGAATATCGGAACAGGAATCAAAAAAAAAAAAAACTGTGTATACAAAAGAAAAAAACTTTTGAACAACTAAAAGAACAAGAAACAAAAAATTTTTGAGTAATCACATATAGAAGGTGATGGTGGAAGTATGGACACAATAACTTTTGATTGGAACAGAACACTATTGTCATTATGTGATGAAATAAAGTGATTATCTATACATATTTTTTATTTTCATTCAATCGACAACTTCAATTTGTTGATTTGAATAAATTGAAAGTTAATTGAAAAATATTATTTGAATTGAATTTAAAAAAAAAAAATTAAAATCAAGAAAGAAAATACAAAAAAAAAGAACATTGAGAAATAACAAATGAAAATAGACAATTATTGCATGGGATACTGCGTTACAAATGTTGTTTTGTTTATGGACCTTATATTTTGAACTTGAAGTGAGTTTTTTTTTCTGGGGGAAATGAATAATTTTGGTTGTAAAAATATTTGCAATTTGTTAAATGTTAATAAATAATATTCAATTAATTACAATTGTCATAAACGCATATATTCGTCGGTGTACCAATTTTATGACCTTCCAATGGTTGGGTATTTTTACAAGGTACATACGGATATACAAAAGGGGTCAAGTATCCCAATAATCATCGATCTCATTAATAACTAATTTCTTCTTACATTTCTTTATACCATAAAAATATAATGAATCGCACCAATACATGTTCATTTCCGAATGAAAAAAAAAACAATAACAACAACAAGATAATTAAGCACAAAATGCACGCATATCTCGTCCTATCGCCATTTCAAATAAAGTTCTCACGTCTCGTCTTTTTCAATTCTTTTCTCTGTATATTTTTTGGTTTTTGTTTTTTCTTCCTCTTAATTTTCATCTCCTTTTAGTTTGTCGTATTTTATTTTTTATGGTTTTTCTGTTTAGGTAACAACCTTCAGGTAATAAAGATAAAAGACAAAAAAAAAACGTTAAATCTGAAACAATTTCTTGAATAGGATGACAACACCGGCTATATATATATATATATATATATATACCAAATGGACATTAAAAGATAAGAAATTGATCAGAGATGAAAAACATTTACAATATGGTCACTTTACCGATACAATTTCAAATTTTTTCAATATTCATTTATTGTTCGATTGTTTTTTTAAACAAAAAACCAGATAAGGAAATTTTTTTAAAAGCAATAAAAATTGAAAAAATTAAGAAAATTGTTTGACTTCTCTGATACAAATGATTAAGATATCAACATTCAACAAATATATTTCTATATATAAAGTAGTTTGTGTTCAAATGTTCGAACGCAATAAATCTTGGTAATTTAGATTTCGATCCAATGTTACAAAAATAGCGCCTTTAGAAGCCAAAGATCAAATAAATTGTTGAGCTTTGACTAATTTTTTTCTTTCTCTTTCTCCCTCTCTCTCTCTCTCTTTCTTTTCATTTTAAATTTAAAAGAAAACAGAATTCTTTTCTTTCTTCAATTTATAAACATTTTATATCGAGAAAAGAAATAAATACATAAATACATAATTTATAATCATAGAAAAATACATATTTGAATAAAAAAAAAAAAATCTTTAATGTGTGAGCCGGTAAATTGATTAATTATTAAAAGAATAAAAAATAAGTTTTTCACCGATGATAATACATCAAAAGATTCACATAATTTATAGATATAGATTTTCTATTGAAGTAAAAAACAAAAAAAATATTAGATGATTTTGATGAACTTGTGTTTAAGTGTAGAAAATTTTAATAATAAAATAATAATCTTTAGAGAAAAATTATCGATTATGTAAATATGTTTAGATGCGCGCGGCATTAAAATTTCTATCAAAAGCCGTTTAATTTTTTAAATTGAGACACAACGTTAATTTTATGATTCTTTAAATTGACTAATAATAATTTTAAAGAAATGGACAACAGAGAAACATTTTCTATATTGATGTACATTAAAGGTAACTCATTTAGGATACAAGAAATCTTAACACATTTAGTAAACTATTTTAACTGGAGATAAAATGTTAGAAAATGTCAGATTGTACTAATATTTTTTACTTAATGTTCAATTATGTTTTTAATTAAGATTTACTTGGAATTATTGTTCGACCCGAGGATATAAAACATTTAGTAATGTACCAAGGGCAATGGACTGAAATATTGTAGGTATATATCTACATAATTTGTATAAATTACCGTGTGGGTGTTTTTATAATATTAAACTCACCCTTCATCATTCCAAAATACAAAACGAAAAATATATAAACCAAAATATATCATTGCTATTCAAATAAAACACAATTTTACGTTTTTGTGTCCAATATCTACCTACCAACTTATGCCCGTTGAATATGTGAATAATTAATCAACTATAATTTACATAAAAAATCAATTCAAGAGAAGAAAAAAAAACACACACACACACAGAAATAATAAAACACGTATTATAAAAAAAATGTGTTTGTGTGTGGAAAGAGAATAACAGCAACAACAACAAAAATAAATAATATAAGAAAACATAACGTATACGGGTACGGGTACTAATCATATTTCAACTCGAACAAGTCGCAACCATTTACCCTCCAAATTTCAAAACTTATATATTGTTTGTGTGTGTGTGTGTGTGTGTGTATTTTTTTTTACCCTCTCTAATATTTTATTGGCGGATGTAATCTAACCCTAACTATCAAGTTTCCGTTTTACAATAGCCAATGGACTTGGAGTTTTCATTCCTTTTTTTTTTTCTTTTTTTATTTTTTTTTTCTCTCTATCATAATGTATATACTGTAATCTACCACCCTTTTTCCATCCATAAACCTACTTTAACTATTTTTTACTACCCTTCCATGTTCCATTCATTCCTATTCCTCTATATTAAGTATGTATGTCCAAAAGATATACGGAACAATCCCTTCATTCTTTATACGTATTATTATGAATTCAAATTTGAAAATCGTGAGCTTAAATAATCCTTTTTTTTTTTACCTTTAATAAGGAACATTTTATTGTTCTGGGTAAATGAACAAGGGTGAATTCATAATTATAAAAAAAAAAACAGAAACAGGAATAAAAAAAATGAGAATATTTTTTTTTAGTTAAATTTAATAATTGTGACAGAGTGAGACAGAAAGTATAATTTTATATATGAATAAAGGGAGAGAGTGAGACGATAACAATAGAAAATAGAAGGTAAGATTTAGAAAGGTAATCTCAAATATAAATATGCGAAAGGTGAAAGTGAATAAATAATTTCCATGTTTTCAAGGATTTTTTTTCTTTTCTTTCAAAAAATCTTGTTGTTGCTCTGTTTTTTGTTTTTCTTTTATTTTAATTTGACAAAATAATATCCAAGGTTATTCACAGTTGTGTGATGTTATTTTATAGGACAAAATTTCAGTTTTGAAACGTTTCCAACGAAAATTAAATTAAACCTTTTTTTCATTTCAATTATTATTAATCGAAATTTTCAAAAATTTAATTCTATAAATTAAAATATTTCACAATAGACATTTTGTATGTGATGTGAATGTAACAATAAATATACGTCTAATTATACCCACAAATGAAGAATGTACAAGAAATGGTATAGAGACAAAAGTCACATTTAAAATATTGAAAAATTAACTTTAAATTGATTAAAACTAAATAATAATTATCCAATAATAGACCAAAAAGGAAATAAAAAAAAAAGAAAATGCCCATGTCAGTGTCTCTATAAAGGCTGTAATTATTATTTAAATATTTTATAAAACAAAAAAAGGGAAGTTTTCCTAAAACGACAAAAAAAAAATTTGTAAGAATGAAAATTATCAACGTGGTAATATAGAATAGATACTCACATTATAATGTGAACAAATATAAAAAGAAGAAAAAGCAAAAAAATTGAGAAGGGATGAATATATATCGGTGCACCTATCTCTCTCACACTACACCCACCCCCATTCAGGTTGTCCTCTTATCTATATAGAAGAGAAAAAAAAAAGCTTTTAAGCTAATATTAAAATAATGAATTATTGAATACAAAACCCTGAACATGTTCGTGTTACCGATCTCGTTCTCCAAACATAACATTTATAATGGATAAGAACTTGGGAAATATAAATAAAACTATACGCATTTATATTAGGTAGATTTTTTTTTCCATTCTTTTTATTCTTTCTTTTATTGATTTTCTTTTGTTTTTTTTTCTATTTTTTTTTTTCATAATCACAAAAAATAGAATGAATATTCGTGTGTGACGTGTGACCATATTTTCTTTATTACCTTTTAAACATATTGGACCTTTTTTATTTTTATAGAGAATTTTAACAGAAACAATACAAATAAAAATAAATCGATTATGAAATTATAATGAAAAATGTAATCATATTCGTTCATTTCATTTTATTCTCAAATAATCACTAACGAAAAATTCTAATAATTTGACTTCTTTTTTATTTTTCTTCTTTTATTTATATGAAATTTGTTAGATTGAAGAAAACAAATTTAATAAATATGATGAAAATAAAAGATTGATTTCACTGAAGAATTTAACTTTAAATGGAAAATAAAAAATGTACGATTCAATATTTATTGAAAGGAAAAAAAATAAAGAAAAAAAAATTGTTAATTAATGACATTGATACGTATTAATTGATCCTCGATAATCAATAATAATCACACAAATCACATATATATGTATTTTGTATCTGTATAATTACATGGAATTTTAAATTCCTTTTTTTATTATTTTTTAAGATTAATTTCAATGAATTGTTATAATTTGTAATTTTTATTAAAATTAAAATAATTTAAGAGACAACGAATGTGCCCTTTTTTTTCATTGTCGTTGCCTTGAATTATCTATCTAGGTCATTGTATGGGATCTATTATTCTAATGGAATCTAATAAAGCTCATGCCTGAAATGAAATCTTCATTTTTATTCAATAACAAATTATTGAAGTTTTTGTTATTGACTGAGAATGGTTGGGTCATGATGGAAATTACATCAAGTACATTCAATTTCTTCAATAGTCGTAGTGTGATGAAAGATGTGATCTTTTTGACATGAATATACTCAAACAACAGAGTTAATTCATTCAAAAATGTTTTAATACGATAAACTTTTATTCTATAGTTGAAATCAAAAAAAAAAAAATTGTTTGTACAAATATTCGAAAGGTTTAAATCAATTAAGAAATGAAGTTAATTATTATCACAAAAATTAATGATTCTCATATAAATAATAACACGGCATATAAAATAACAAATAATAAAACATTTATCCATCTAATTTTTTAGTCTATAAATATTAACGTAAATGTAGAAACGAAAACACAAAACAAAAAACAAAAACACGATCAGTAAAAAAAGAATTTTTTTTTTTGTTTAAAAAAAAGAAAAAAAGAAATAAGAAAACAACAAATAAATGTTAATCGTTTATAAAATTTATCGTCTTATAAATTATTATTTCATCTAATTACACTTCTGTTTTTATTTTTAATTGTATGAATTTACCGCATTCATTTAAGGGTCTCATGTGTGCGGTGTGAGGGGAATTTTGTAGAATAATTTTTATATTAAAAAAAATAAACTTTAACTAATTTTCCAATATATACTCGCATGTTCTCTATATAAACGTTAAATTCAAAAATAGACTAACAATCAACTACAACACAGCTACACTTACAAACAATTAACTACATAAATATACACACACACACACATACACACATGCATAGAGAACCTAAAAGCAATAATAATAATAAAGAAAAGAAAAAAAAAAGAACGATCTCATTTCACTGCATAATAATATTATTCAAATTAAATCAATTACACCAATTAAAACAAAAGGAATAAAATGAAGTTAAGAATAAAAACAAAGAAAAAAAAAAACAGTGAAATTATAAATTTATTCCAACACTTTGTTATTCTAATTTTCTTACAAAATAAATTTTACATAAATTAAACTCTTTCTCTGTTTTAATTTTTTCTATATATGTCTGTATGGATGTGATGTGTGTGTGTGTGTGTGTTTATATATTTATCTTTACTTTAATTCCTTCGTATAATATTGTTATTTTAAAAGACAACACAATAAAAACAGAAAATACAGAAGAACAAGAACAATCTTTATAGAATATTCAAGACCAAAACCAGGTGTCATCAAAATTTCCGTTCCATAAAATACTTTAAAACAAAATCGTTTAAATTTTAAAACGTTGCACTCTTTTAAATGTGTATGTGTGTGTGTGTGTGTGTGTGTTTATGAGGAAGAAAGACAAGAAACCGTCTTTAATTTATTCAAATTTAAAAATTAGAATAAGAAAAAAAAAGTTTAAACCCCAAAATAAAAAAAATAAAACGAAATTTGTTAAATTTAACAAAATAAGAAGAAAAAAAAAAGGAATTGAGTGAAAACACGAAATAACAACTAATTTTGAGGTTATGTCTTAAAAATGTTCAAGAGAGGAAATAGTATAAAATTTAGATTATGGATTTGATAGAGACTCGAATGAAAAAAAAAAGGATTAAATAGGACACGACAGGTGAATGATTCAAGGACATCAAATATTTTTCAACAACACTGTTTGTGTTTGTTTTTTTAGGAGCATTCCTATAAATTGTATACACACATGTGTGTGTGTATTAGTATTAGGTGTGTGGGTATTATTTTTTTTTACTAAAAAAGGAGAAAAATACTTCATTAAATGATAAATTGCAATAACTTAATCCAAAATTATTTATCCTTTTGTAAAATAAAAAAAAATATTCTTCTTCTCAAATAACAAATGAAAAAGAGACGGAATGATTCCCATAAACTTACACATCTTTATTATAAACAAACGTTAAAGGTATAAAAATCACCGAGGTCAGATTCATATAAATCTTAATATAAGAAAATCATCATATAACCAATTTGTGATCATTCACCTGAAATATTTTGTGTTTGTTACTTTTGAGTGACGATCACCATTATTACATATGTAAAGATTTGACATTTGATGGATTTTTTTAATGGATTATTATTTATAAGTTATATGATTTTGTCCCAAAAAAATATATTTAGAAAATAAAAAAAAAAGAAATTAAGGGAAAAAGAATATGCCGACATTTATGTTTTTTTTTTTTATTTATATTTGTTTGTTATAATTTGTAATTAATGGAATCAAATTAATCATTGATTTAATAAAATATGTTTACTTATGAAATTGTGTTTCGTATATTAAAAAAAAATACATTGAAGTTTATTTTTGGTATAAGGATTTAGGAATCAGAATATAATTCTATTGAAAGAATGAAATTTCTTTGTCGGATATTATGTTTGACCTACAGGTTTCATCTTTAAAGATCTTGATAAATCTTTGATGATGCACGCATATACCAAAGACAATATTTTTTGACGGTATCTGTTCTTAAACAAATAATACCCTCCAATTATATGGGAGGATGTATGAAAGGATTAAAAGCTACACAATTGACAAACTCTTAAGTTCATATTTCCATAAATTAAATAATTCTAAGAAGTATAAAATAATTAATATGATTTGTGAACGTCATCTGAACCTTGGTAGATGAAATGTTCATAAAAAGTAAAAAAGGACGATTTTGTCAAAAGAAAAAGCATACTTTTCTTTTCAATAGATTTCCTTCGGATGCCCAAAAGTGCGATCAACTGAATTTTTAAAAAAGATCATGTTAATTTGTGACAGGATAACTCTTTTTCCTTTAATGAATTCATAAAATAGAAACACCTGGAAAATGGATCGACATACGATTATTAAAAGAAAAATTTATATCGAACTGACATTATCAGGATCTGATCGCCATGTCACTATTGAATTAAGAAACATACTTCGTAGATCTGACGTCAGACGTATACACACACATGACTAGAATTATTATAAATCTATCCTTATTTTCCTTATGTCATTATTATTATTATTATATTTAGATTAGAATATTAAATTTACATAATGTTACTCACTTCACTTCACATCGCTTCACATAACCTCATATTATTGGTTTATGCTTTTTATTAGTTAGTTTAGAATGTTTTATTTCCGGAAATGAAAAAAATAGAAAAATTATTGAAAAAAAAAAAACTATAAATAAACAAATACAATAAATTTTGTCTTAAAAAAATATTTTATTCTGGCATCTAACAATCACGACGTTTATTATATTCTAACAACGTTTGGCTCCTGTCTGGGTACGTTATATGTTTGAAATGTAGAAAAATAAAGAATCACAAAAATCTAAACAACCTAAAGACTCTTATTTTTTTTTTCTTTGTTATTTTATATAAAATAAAATGATTGCAATTAACAGCAATTTTAAGAAATTCAAATTGCGTGCAACTATTCAACGATTTTCAAAGATTACTTTTTTTTCTAAATAAAACGAGAATTTTTTTTTTTTTTATTGCAAAAAATAGCAAATTACAAAAAGAAAAAGATGAAAATTTGTTATTTTTTATTTTAGAAATTAAATATAAATAAATCATGGTAGAAGAAAAAGGAAAAAAAAATAGAAAGAAACGGTCGTTGGTGAGACGGAAAGGGACGATATAATATAAGTTAATACATACGAGAATAAAAACAAAAACAAAAAAAGAAACCCCCCCCACCTAACTATATGTGTGCGCTGTTTATTATTTTCTTTTCTTTTCTTTTTTTTTTTTAACTGTTGTAAGACGAGAAAAATAATGAAAATCACGGACGCGAGTAATGAAATTCTTTTGGAGGTATAAAAGGGAACGAATACAAATTCACATAAATTGAGTTACACACAAACACACACACATAACACACACACGCACACCACATAATAATCTGCATAATAAATGAGTGAGAATATGAATAAAAATTACCTTAACTATTTTTTTTTTCGGTTTTTTTTTTTTATATCTTGAATCGAAACAATTGATTTTAATATTCAAAATGGCCGATTGTACAATATAATTTTTTTTTTTTATTTTTCACTGTTGTGATTAAATCAATTTACTTTATATTTATACGATTTAAGCATAACCTCAAAAAACTGACTGTATAGCATTTATTAAAAATATAAGTGAGGGCGGGTTTTTTTTTTCTTTTCTTTTCTGTAAAAAATTTTATATATAAAAGAAAGAAAAAAAAACAACATGTAATGAGTGTTGGCCTCTTTTTTGTCTATAAAATAATAAACTAATACAAAGCAAAGAATTATAAAATATGTATGAAGTATATTTTTGTTGTTCTTGTTGTTGTAAACCCTTTAATTAAAGTATGTTTGTACGTAATATGAAACGGTGCAAACATGGCGGTGAAATGAATTAGTTAAAATGTAACGCGCGGCCATGATCGTTGTTGGTGCGTGACAATAAAAATAAAACTCGGTGCAAGAATATTGTTTTGAAGGAGAAGGACAATATTCTTATGTGCAATATCAGAAGAAAAATGATAACAAATTATAGAACATTAATTTTATTTGATGCTCCTTTGAAAAAATATAACTTATACTGAAAGGGGGTATATCTTTTTTGATGACAACAACAACAACAACAACAACAACAACAACAAAAAATATAAAAATTCGTTGCGACAAAACAGAAGAATAATAAAAAAAAAGTCTTCAAATTATTCACGATTAAAAGACCATAACCAAATGTGTCATTATCTTTATGTAAAAGGTAAAAAAAAAAAGAATTTCTTTACCTGACGCGGATTGTTATAAAATTTCACCTCAAGTGAAAAGAAAATGAAATAAAAAAAAAACACAGAGAATCTTTTTATGAATGAAGTCGGGAATCAGTTTGTTGGTTTCTTAAGATTTTCAATGATGATGACAAAATACTGTAACTTATGTAACAATTGATTGGACAATCTTCTTTGTTTATTATTATTATTATTTCTTTTCAATTTTACTATGAAATGATTTGGTTGAAGCAGGAACGTTGATTCAGGTGTACAGTCAAAAATATTAAATATATGATGAGAGGTGAAACTAATTTAATATTTTAGCGGGTAATTTTTTATCGAATGAAATTTGTCTTGGCTAATTTAATTAAGTCAAAATTTTATTTTCACTGATGTGGTTATAATAGTCGTACTAATGTAAGTGAAAGAACTGCAGAATTTTCCTTACATCAAGGATAATCCATCAACAGATTAATAATTAATGAGTTAAAGCCTAAAGGCTTTTAAGGTTTAAATTTTAATTGGACTTTGTAGACTCTTTATCGCAACACTTTCCAACGTTTAATAATTTAGATCTTAAAAAAATAAATTAAAGTAAATTGACTTTCTCAAACGATACATCAGTTGCCCAATCGAAATTTAACAGAAACTTAATTTTTACTTCCCTTAATCAAAATTTTGGCATATATGTAATTATTGAAAATACTGAATGAAGGATCAATTATTGTAAAATACAATTTTATTCTGACACCTTTTCTTCAAAAAAAAAAAAAATTTTTAACAAATAATTTATAAAAGGCTTCCACTTGAAAATTTCTTGTAACCAACAAGAAAATATATTTATAAAAAAAAAGGAATAAAATGAAGAAAAGAAAAACCTATATAATAATTCCCACCAGCTAAATATATAAAATGGACGCACACGCGATTCTTTTATTTCGTTAAAATATTATAAAAAACACAACTCAAAAAAGTAAAGACTCAGGTACTCATAAAGTTCTCATGTCAAAAAATGGAAATTCGTATTTTTTTTTTGTTATTTACTTTTTTTTGTTTCCATTCTTTCTTTCTGATTTAATAAAAAATTATTTTGTGTATAGAAAAGAAGAAGAGAAGAAACGAAGAAACATTCGAAGGATAAGAATTCGTGATTTCAGAACTTTGAAAGAAAAGAAAAAAACAGTTGAAGACGGCACACAAGGAATAATAATGTCGGGTTGCCTCTGTTGTGGTTCTCAGACAATTGAGAGCAATTACAAAAAAAAACTGTTTATAGAAAAATATTTTTATCCATGAATCTTGAAATTAAAAATTGTTCAATTTGACGTTAAGTAAAGGTTAAATAATTGCGTTGTGTATTCGATGATAATGATGATGATTTTATATTTCACTTTTATCCTATACACGAAGGGTGAAGGGAAAGATTACGCGTGAGATTAGGGATTTATAGTTATGATGATAAGATTTTATTTAATTCAAAATTGGAGGTGATTATTGTATTGAATTTACACCTATTTTTTTTTTTAGAACAAAATTTAAAAATTAGGGTCAGAATAAGAAGGGCGGCTAATATTGACTCTACCTAAACTAGTGCCATTCTAAAAGAGTACAATTAAATAATATTCGGTGATTCAGTTTATACACAGAAACAGCTCTAAGGAATCTATACCTGTAATAATTAAATAGAATGAATGTAAAAAAAAATCTCAATTATAATTCTTCTTCTTTAGATTATTATAAATTCCTTTAAATTAAAAATAACACGAAACAATAAGACCTCACGTAATATTTAATATTATATATGTGACTTTGTATGGATATCCGTCAATTAAATAATATATTCTGAATCTCATATATTTCTCCAATTATAATTTGAAATAACCACCAATAAACAGATAATATAAAAATTAACAAAAAGTTAAACTTTTGGTTGAAAACAATTTCGATTGAATTATTTATTATAATTTATATAAGAAAAGCCAAAGGAGTTTGTTCCCTCAATTATCCCCTCATACCGTCGGTACAATTATTATGAAGAAAACAAAAAAAAAAACATGAACCAAAAAAAAAAATAAAACTTTGAAAAATTAAACTTCAATCACGCAATATTTTTTTTTTTGTTTCACAATTTATGGATTGAGTCGTTTTTTTTTTCTTCTTCTCTCCCTCTTGTCTTATTTTTTTATTCTTTTAAGACAGTGATTTCAAATCCTTTATTTTCTTATTTACGTCAAAACTAAATTATGGACAAACTTACTTCCTAATAAAATTCTCATGGATCTTCTCTGATTTTAGAAGATATTCGTGCAAAACTTCTTTATTGGACAGAATTTAATTGAAGTCAACTTAATCCTTTTCATGTTCGAGTTTTGAAGATATGCCCTGAAGACAATGTCCATACCTCAAGTGAGGTAGCTGAGGAATGCTTATTATTATTATATAAGATTCGGTCTTTGGTCTTTTTTTTGTTTCTTCTTTATAATTTGGAAAATGTTTTTAAATGAAGGGATCAGTGATTTTTGTACCAATTTGAGCACGCAATTGTTCAGTGATGGATTTGGGTAAATTTTACCCGCGGGATTCGACAATGTATAACGGTTGAATTTTATATTTTATATAAAGAGGATGTCAAAATATGGTTGATATGAAAATTATATAGTTAAATAGAAATGACGTTGAAATGACGTTTGTCACGTTAGAAAGACAGGTGAAGAAATGGTTTCATTCAATATATATCGCATCTGTACACTTTCAAAGTTTTTGTTTGTTGACAGTGAAAGTTTATCGACTACCGTCGGGAAGCATCAGCATCAGGTCAATGTTGTTATTAAGAGGAAAACGGTTATTATAATTTAATTATCAAGTTAGCAAAATAGAAAATATGGCAGTGCCTCAAGTAAAGTAACTTAAATGATCCAATTGAACTAAACAGATTAAATTCTTAAGTAATAATCGACAATAATTTTTCATAGTGAGAAATCAATTTGAACTGATTTCACATTCAACGTAATTTCCGTTAATTTTTGAATGAGATTTTTATTATCTGAAGAATCACAATAAAACAGTCTTTCTTAGATGAAACTAATTAAAGATCGTTCAATCAAAGTTAAATTTCTTAAAAATATTTTACAATAAATTTCGTCAGAAATTAAAAAATTTTAATTTTCGGCTGTGTTTTATTGAAATTAAAGAAAAAAAAAACACAAAAAAAATATTATCGCATTTAAATAGGTGTGACACTGAAGTCAACCAAAACCAATGTATAATGTTTTATTGAAATTTTTACGATATACGACCTTCATTTTAATAATAAGAAAGCCAACATTGTTGTTTAATTTGCATATTTACTCGTACGGACGCATCGCTTGATTTCATTCAATTGATGCAGCTAATTTACATATTTTATCTGTAATATTTAAATTAAACGGAACGCCTACTTTTTATTGACGGTTTTTTTTTTATATAAAGAACCTCCTATACATTCAGTCCCCACTTTTTACTTTTATTTAATGAACTTCACTTAAGCAGGTAAGATTTTCGTTTAATAAAGTATTAACTTCGCTAAAAGGATACTTATAGCTAATTGAAGAATCTGTTTAATTGAAAGGCAAGAGGCGTACTGTCCGTTTAAAATTAATTTGATTGAGATTATTTACAATTTTATTTTAATTATCTAAAATTAATAATTGTGACATATACGTCAATCAGCTCCTTTTATTGTTATGTCCCCAAATAGTGAATAACATTAAAAAAATATTATGACAATCTATATAGAAATCATTCACCTCAATCCTTTATTAATCTTAATTAACCAATCAATCGCATTCAATTGTACACACCAAAATTATCTATAATCAATCTTCTTAGTCTTTAAAACTAAACTCATAAATTGTATTTTAATTATATCTAAATTTGATTCAACCCCTCCTTATATAATATGGACGATCATTAAATTGATTTATATGTTTTTAAACGATCTTTAAAATGCAACTAAAAATAAAAAATAACCCAAAAAAAAATATACAAAAATCTAAACGAAGTGTTATATTTGATTTAAATTTAATTAAATTCAATTAACTTTTGTTTTTGTTTTTGTTCATCGTATATGCATAAAATAAATGGTTTCCAATTAAAAGAAAAGTAAAAACTTTAATAAAATATGAACATCATTTGTTTGAATTTTTTTTTTTTTGTATTTATGAAAACAGTGGTAGAGGTATATTTTGTGTTGAGTAATAAACTGTTTCCTTTTCAAATTTCTTACAATTAAAAAATAAAAATAGAATCTGTTTCATTGATTTGGTCGTATATAATTTCAAACTCTGATGTTGTTTCAAAGCAACGTCAATCAATTCAAACGTAGAATTATGGAATTTTTAATATGAAAACATTGACTGATTCTTATATATGATTTCATCTTAAAGTTTTCCATATGATTGAATAATTAATTTTACATTAAATTGTATGAGGGGGGAACAAATTAAAAATGAATAATTCAAATATTATATATCATTGTACCAAAATATTTATAGTGATTAAAAGAAAAAAGATTGCATTACAAATACAATAAAATTCTTTTACGCAAAATAAATTTCCATCAAATGAACATCATTCTTGTTTTGCGTGAATTATTTTTTTTTTCCTTTTCTTCTTTATATTCTTTATTGATGCTACTTTTCAGTTGTAAATTAATGATCTTTATTGCATATTATTTTTCTTTGAAACAATATAACTTATTATTGTGTAATTTGTGTGTAATTTGTTAAGATTGTAAAAATGAATTATATATACGCGGATATAGGAATAAAAAACAGGAATAAAAGCATAGTTATTAAAATAAATATAAACATTTTTCTTTTTTTTTTTAATCATCAGACGCATATCCTTCATGTATCGCTTTTCTTTTATTTTCTTTTGTTTTATTTTAACTTGTTATAATTTCTCTTAGATTCAGATGCGTTGCGTATGCATATATCGTATAATTTATATACTTTTGTATTATATGCTCATCAATTAGTTTTTAAAGTGATTAAAATTGTATTTATATATGATTGGTTTGTGAGTCAGTCAGAGAAACTATATATATATATATATATATATATATTTATTACACGTCTCACACTTCCTGAGATACACGTATGTAGTTTATATAATATTTCCTGTTTTATCTTTTGGTTTAAGTCAAGAACCTTGAAAATCATATCGCGTGTCATTTTCATTATTTCTTCTTCTTCTTATTTTTATTTATATTTTTTTGTTTAAATATTTTCTATATAATTTCTTAAAAGTTAAATTATTAAAAATAAAATAAATGGAAAATTATTATATGTTGTTATATTTTGTTATTTTTTTTTTTTTTTTTTGTTATTTTTACACTGCGTGATTAGTCAAAATGGCGTAACAATTTTTTTCTTCTTCTTACTCTTTATTCTTATTTTATTTGCACAAATTATATAATTTATATTTTTTTTTATTTATTATAAAGATAAGAAAAAAAAAAATAATTGTATTTGTAAATTTATTAAATGTGTCCAGAAATGGGTTAAACTGATAAAATAATTGTATATTATAAAAAAAAAAATAATTATAGAATATTTGTCATTTGTCATTATGAATGAATGATTTTATAACTATAAAGTCTGTTATTGTGTTAACTTGTTAATTATTAAATTAATGATAAAAGACAATTTACCACTTATTGACAATGAATTGTATAAAATAGAATTAATTGTCAGTGAAAATAGTTAAATAATTTATGAAAGTATTTAATGGAATTCACATATAATCAATTTATTTTGAATTATTTATTATGCGTAATCATGAATTTTAAACTGAAATAATACATTTGTCATAACTCATAACCCTTTTAGATTTGCATTTATAGAATTAAAAATTAATATTCAATCTATTTATTTTAGTAGAACAAATATCATCGCATTATGATTGAATTTGAATGAATTTTACAAACACAACAAATATTTTCATACACCACCACATGAGGTTGAGTAAAAAATGTTAGAAAGAAATATTTCTCCAATATATTTTTTGAAAGATAAAATATTCCTTATCTAACTACAGTTAATCTGTATACGTGAATATTTTTTATCTTAAATAAAAATTAAACTAGGTCACGTTATAAACTGTGTATAACGCATCCCGCATATATCAAATTTGATATAAGTCATACATGAACAAAATATCTAAAGAAAAAAATAAAGAATATATTCCAAATAATAATCCAAGTTGTTAAAAATCGATTCACACAAATACACACATGATATAAATCCAATAAATAATGTTATAAACGTCACATAAGAATCACTAATAGTTGACAATTTATCATAATTTTTTTGTTATATTTGTGAAAGGATGGGGACGACACGACCCTAGATTTTTTACGACCTTTTACATTAATCATCGTACGTAAAGTTAACTTTGTAGAATAATAAGTATATGAGTAAATTTTATTTGATGGATATACGTCGTGTTTGATAAACATTTGATTAATTTTATGTGAATTTTAGAATATCTAATAAATGAAGAAGATGACGAGAAACGTATATCTGGAAGGTGTTGTAAAGCAAATTTTACTTTTAACCGTACATAAAATGTTTGTTCCAAATTTAATTCAACCAGAGAGAAATAAAATTAGAAATGATATCAATCAATTCCGTCTGTATTCCACTCTATTATCAGAGTTGCATACTACTAAGAAATAATTATAATTGCTTAAGAAATTCAGTATAAAGTTTTTGGCGCCATAGACACCTTCTAAAAATCAATTATCATACAAATTATATGGAATGAAAATATTTCAAACGTTTATTTGTTAAAAGAATACAAAATTTATTAACAAAATAAATTGAATGATTGAGATTATAAACTGAAGCGACTAACTAATATTTTCGCGTAATATTTGTAAACATTCAGTTAAGACAACAATTTATTTATTTATTTATTGTATTTTCTCTTGATACAAAAACAAAAGTTCGATTGAGATACAATGAAAAAGTAATCGTTAAAAAATTAATACTTTACCTACCTATAATTATAATTTATAAGAAGAACTAAAAGAAAAACAATTTAAAGTTATAGTTCAAATAATAACAAGAAGAAGAAAAAAAATATATATATATAAATTAATCAAAACAGCAGTTGGGATTATGACCTTACACTGATTTATTGGGTCAATATTCTATATAAATTTTGTATTTTTTTTTTGGGAAGAAAAGAACAGGTACATATGTATATGCTGTACGTGTACCTATACGTTTATGTATAGATACGGATACCTTAGGTACGGATGCAATTTATCATTATTATTTAAAATCAGATATCTTTTAAGGAGCATATTGTATCAGAAGATAAGATAAGAAATATTATAAGAACGGAATGAATTATGTGATTTTTCTTCATTTCTTTTATGGGCTTTTTTTTTGTTTTATGATTTTATATCGATCACGTTTTGTTATCGATACTTTTTGGTTGTGAATTTTTTTTGTAGACTTACTGAATAACTAAAGGTGTAGGAAAATTATAAACAGTTTTGAATTTTATCTGGTCCCGCAGTCATTTCTTCCAGATAAGATTTAATTGAATTTATAGGAACTTACAAATTTACAATTTTTCACCAAAACTTTGATGTTGGTTGAAGTTTTTTTTTTTGAATAAAATTATACGTAACCAATTACCTTCAGTTTTATATTTCCAAAAAAAAAAAAAAAACAATTCATAAAAATAATGTATGGTAACAAATGATCAATTGAAATAAATGAGTAACGCATTTCATATATTTTTTCAACAATAGCCTACTGAATTCAACGTACTTATTTTTTTTGTAAATGAAATTATTTCTTAAAATCTGAAAGAAACTTCAAATAAATTACGACAATATTTGGTAATAATTGAATTTTGTGTGTCTTTATTTTTACCAGTTTTGTTGCCGTAATAAATGTAAATGTTTCAATAAATTATTGACTCTAATGTTTAGACAAAGCGTAAGTGTAATGTACATAGTTTATTTGTTTTCTTTTAAATAATGGGCCAAATTGCAACATTTTTCAAGAAAAAACCTAAAACATTTACTCCGAATAATTTATAAAGAAACCATCTTTTTGTGGCTGTGTTTATCTTTTGTCATTTATTTCGTTGAATTCAACATCAGTTTTGGAAATAAATAAAACAAAGAAATATTGTCAATCAACAAATAAAAGAAAAAAAAAAGACTTTCTTAAAGAAATAATTGAATTTGTCTTCCATTATAAAAAATAATGCGGTTGGTACATTCAAATAAAAGCCTACTTTTTATAATAATTGTGCGATAAAAAACTTTACGCCACGCAACCACACGAACTTCTTTCACGTACCTATAACAATTTATTTTATTGTCTTTCTTTTACTCTTTTGTCCATATTATTATTATGAGACAAATTATGAAAATTAAATGGAAAAACCTAACTTGAGTCAATTCACAAATAACGCTTCATATATAAAATAAAAATTCTTATTCTTATAGTTTTTTTTCTTTTATGTTGTTCATGTTGGTGTATATTTAAAACGTAACAGAAACGTAAACGCAATGTACAGTCAACATTCATAATAATGATAATAATTACAATTATTAGATTGTGTTTTTTTTTGTTGTTGTTGTACTTTTTAATAATGACGGAGACATAGACCATTTACAAGACATATGTTTGACAATTTCCCCGCTTCTTTTTGTTCCTTTTTTTTTTTTTTTGTACATGTTATTATTTGAAGCGTTATATTTTTTTTGAAGTCAACTTCCAGTTCCAGTTTTGATCAATAAACGTTGACGTTTTTTGTTTGTATATTTATCTTTTATTCTTATGTTCATAAAGGAAATTACATTCGTACAATATAATTATTATTTAAGTTCATTAACTGACATGGACGAAAGCTTGGACCATTTAAAGGTATGAAATGGAAGAGAAACAAAAAGAAAGGAAACGTGAAAATGATTCTGGTGTTCATTATTATAAGTTTATAAATTTTCACCATAAACTAATGGGAATCTATGTAAATAAAATGTACATTCAACAGGATTTTATTTATTTTTTAAGAGTGTATCAATAAACAAATAATAATAATTTCTCACTTTAGAACTAAGCACGGGGTGTCGAACTGATCAATTCATGTGTCTTAATCTTTTATTATTTCCTTTTTTCTTTACAATTTTTTTTTTTGTCTTTCTTTTTATAAACATTTTGATCTTCTGTAATTCTGTTAATTAATTGTGACAACCTCGTGTTTCATGCTCATATTTTATATTATCATGGTTTCTTTTTATCGATTGGATTGAATTACATTTTTATTTTATTTGACGAGAAGGAAATAATAAAATATTTTGTTATGTGTAGAAAGATAAATTTAGATTAATATTTTATAGATTTTTAGTTTGATCGCTTGTTGCATCTATTAAATATGAAGAATAAGAAGAAAAACGATAACCAGAATTGACAGACTAAATTTTATTTTGTTATCCCATTTCGTTTTTTTTTTGTCTTTACTTAATTTTAGGATCACATGCTGAGAGGTGATGAGGTGAGTCAGCTAATGCAGAAATGCAACAATACGTAAACGAACTCAATTTCAATGAATTTTGTATATATGGATTGGAATTAGATGTTAGTTGTAAAGCTCTTGAACAATTTATTCATTGTTCCATACCAAATATAAACGAACAACAAAAGTTATGTTTCTGTCCAAAGAAAATTGTGGATAAATTCTGAAAAGCTTAGAATTCTATCATCAATATTTCGTAGCTTTTCAATACAGTTTTCTCATCCAAAATATGTCAAAATATTATACCATGGAATTTATATTAATTTCACATAAGCATTTGCTCAGTTGGATACCTGGCTACTTTATTCATTCAAATTTTCCAAATACATATTTTATATAGAGGTATTTTGAGCAATTTGACGCCAACGAACGATTTTGCTAAAAGAACCAAAGAAAAAAAAACTATCAGCATGTCAATATTTAAGGTTAGATTTTGTGTTGTTTCTTTATTTTTTGTTTTTCCTCATTTTGATTGCGTTTTGAATTTTATTCGTTTAAATCTATGACACGAACATGACTCTTAATTCTCAGAATTCCTTTTTTTTTTTTGTTCTTTATTCTGTATACATAAATTTGATATTAGAAGAATTTTTGTATGTTGATTGAAGATCCATGGGGAAGAATACGAATGTCACTCGTCAATGTTAAAAGGTAACAAAAAAATAACAAATAATTTGATGGGTTAATAATTTAATTTTTTTCTTGGTACTTTACTTACCTGAGTAAAAGAAAAAAAAAACAAAGTCGGTTAAAGAAACAAAGATTCTTAAACAGAGTAATACGTTGACTGACTTTAATCCTTTTATTAATTGAAGATATACAGTAGTTTCAAGGCGGGAGCTAAATCATAAATTCAATTCTTATTTATTATTATTTATTTTATGTTAAATGAGATGATCATGGATTAAAATGAGGACTTTAATCTATTAACTCGTACGATTAAATAAACTTAAGAAAATATTTATTTAATTGAAAAAAAAAACCTGAATTAGAAATCATATAAACAAGAATATATTTGCGTTAGTTATAGTTGATTATTTAGAATTAGTCTGAGAATATTAATTTGAAAAAAATTTGATGTTAAAACCGAGATTTGAACACGAGATATTCAGCCGAATCAAAATATATTTTCTGCTTCATATTCAAAGAAGGAACTTTATTTGTTGAAAAATTGTCTTATTTTTATCGATTAAGAATCAAAAAAAAAGCAACAATATTTGTCCAAATTGAAATTTATAAAATACAAATGAATAATAAATAATGACGAATTTATTGTAAACAAAGGTAGGATATATTTATATTTAGGTTTGATTAAAATACTTTTTGGTGCTTCATACAACAACATGTTTAAATATTTATTAAAATTTTCTAAAAAATTCTTTAGATATTTATATAGAAAATTAAGTACGAACAAATATAAAAGTGTAACGCAATTACATTAAAATTACGAAAAAAAACAATTTTTGTTAATTAATTATAATACGCGTCTTTTTTTTTTTTTTATTGTTGTTGTCATATAAAATATTTCAATTTTGTTGATCCTATATATTTATTTAAAATTTATTGAGTGAATACACAAGTGTTGCTTTAATGGAACTTAACCCTTTTTTCATCTTTTTTTTTCTTTTTTTTTGATTGTTAGACAACAACACATAATAAAAAAATTAACAAACAACGTAGAAATTAAATGTCTGTGTAGTTCATTTATTTGTTTCAAAAAAAAAAAAAAAGAAGATCACCTGTCGCATTTTTTAATATGTATATGAGAAAGTTTATACGCTTTACTTAAAACTTCTGTTCCATGTGGCCACACACATTTCGGACATTTTCTAGATAATAGATTTTAATTAGAATTTAATTGAATTAAATAAATAGGTTTTTCTATTTTGAATATTTAATGTGCTTTAATCATATCCATAATGAAATTAATTATTATTTTTTTGTTTGTAGAGATAAAGAACAAATGTTTTGTGTTAATGTTGAAAGAATCGTTCATAATAAATCTTTGATTATTCTTTCACGAAATTGGAAATAATGAAATGAATATTTTTTTGCAAAATATAAATTCTAATAAAATAGAGAAAAAAATACAAGGCATTGTACAAAATTTTTCTTTCCATAATTATTATTTGTATTGCAACCATTTTAAAATCTTTTATAATATCCGAAGGCATTTTTTTTTTTAAGCAGGTGAAATTGTGATACTTTTTTGATTTCTACGCTATACTTTTTGGTGATTATATTCTCAAACGAACAATATCGTTTTTGCAGATTTTAATCTATAATTATTTAAATTTGAACGCTGATTATAAAAAGTTAGTATAAAAAATAAGTATAAAAAAACATTATAAGGTTATTTGTAGTGTAAAAATTATGATATGATTTTCACTTGATAAGTTGTTAAGTCAAAATCTTGTCTGAATAGTTGAGAGAGCAGATACTTGGCATTGTTATAAAACCAAAAATATATTAGAGTTAAAAATCAATAGAATAAAATCGAATTAATTGAATAAAAGCCAGAGAGTTCAATAAATGAATTTAGAAAGACAAATTATTAAGCAACGTCACAAACCATTATAAAAGTGAATGTATTTACAGATGTTCAAAATCAGATGTCACTGTTTTGAGTTTGAAAATAATTCAAATATTAATTAGAGCCTTTTTTTAAGCATAATAAATAAGTTATGAATCGGTATTTCTCTATAATGATTTCATAAAAATGAGTTACATAAATATACATTTTTATGAATTTTCTCTTACAAGTTCATGATCAAATTAATGAAAAGTTGAAATGAAGGAGAAATTGTTCTTAACTACTTTATTATCATTATTAAGGAAAAATTGATTTTCTATGTCACATCCGAGATTCGAGAACTCTTCAATATTAGTCAAAAGTTCTCATTTCAATCAATTTTACCTTAATAGATATCAAGAATGAAAAAATTTCCAAAACATTTATAAATTTAATTTTCTTCTTCTTCACTATAATTTATTGCAAACTTAAGAAAATACTTACTGATTTGAGAACAAATTAAAGAGTTTAAAGACAAGACTTCTGTCCTCCATTATAAATAAAAATACATTTTTTATTAAAGTTTGAAAGATTGAAATTTTATTGAATTTTTTATAATCAATTTTTATTTATTTTGATAAGATTTTTTCTTCTCTTGTTTATAATTTTCTGTTTAAAGTTTAAACGTAAGAAGAATTTAATCATTTTTAATATAAGTTAGTTGATTTTATTTCTTAATTGACAATAAATAAATTCACAAAATAAATTCTTTTATTTCCATATTTCCATTGTTTATCTTTTTCTCTTTTCTTTAATATTTTTTTAAATAATTTATTTTAGTTAATTTATAAAGACTTTTGGAAAGACATCAAGAATTTTGAGTGAAAGAGTAAGAAGTAATTTCGTTAAATAAATTTTAATTATAAATTTTTTAATTTGTATATAAATTCTATTTGTTAAAGTTAAATTTCATATTTATATTCATTTTTGGCAATTCTTTTTTTTTTTTTTTTAATTTATAATTCTAGAAAATTAGTTGGAAGGGAAATGTAATTTTCTTAAATATAAAAAATATTCTAAGGAAATTAATAAGTAGTGAAAACACAGGTTAGAGCCTTGGACTATAAGTGGATATTTTAAATGGAAGATGGCGACACTGAACGTTAAGAAGTTTTACAATTTATTTTACATTAATTTACTTGTTTTTTTTTTTTGGTTTATTAATTTGAATATTTGTTTGAAACCGTTTTAACGTAGATAAATAGATAAATTTTTTTGGTGAGAAACGTGTAAAAATTGATAAAGACTTCAAAATATGTGATAGTACAAAAAAAGAAATTATTAAGTAAACATTTAATAAATAGATTAAAAATTCATTCATCACTTTTCATTTTTTTTCGTTAATTCTTTTCTTTTAACAACAAACCTTAAATATTTATATAATATTTTTGAATAGAATGTTTAACAATAATTAAATTAGCATTACTTAGATTTTAAAATTTTTGGTTAAAATACGAGTAATAATGGAAAAAATTATTCTATTTTTTTATATAATTTTTTTATTTTTAAAGTTTTTAAATTTTCTCTTAATTGATAATTAAATTTTATAAAATCTTTTGATTTTTATAAGAAACATCTAAACATATAAATTCAAAAATATATAAATAAAAACAACTATAAAATATTATAAAACTTTTATAAGAAAAATAGAATTTCATATAAACTTAAAAAACGAGAATTCACATTTTCTGACTAAAAAAACAATTTTCTTCTTCTTCTTCTTTTTTTTCTGCACGTCATTTTTTTTTAATGTTTAATGTTAGTTTTATTTCTTTTTAAGCATAAATTTTAATTGTTCCCATTTTATATAATTTTTCTTTTTTTAAGTTTCATTTAGAGAGTCTTCTTATTCTTTACAAATAAATAAAAGGATTACAAATGTTCGAGAATTTTTTTCTGTTATAAATTGAAGAATTTTCTAATTTCATAAAAAAAAAATTTCATTTAGTTTTTAAATGGAAATATTTATGTTTTTACTGAAAATCATAAAAAAAATCTTAAACTAAAAATGTGTGACCGTTTATATGAGTGTCGAAAAGACGATACACCAATTATATTGGACTTACTAAAAATTTTTGATTGATTTTGAATTAATTTTAATTTTTTGCAAATCAAATTCTGTTAATCAATTAAAGATTTTAAATGAAAAGTAAGTGCCTTGTGTATACGTACGAATTTAACATTAATTGAAGTTGAATTCTCAAGTCCTTAATTAGCGATTAGGACAATTAATTATGAACCGAAAAATCTACCAAACTCGATTATTTTTCTTTTCTAAAATATTTTCTGTACTTTAATTGAAGGACGGTTAAAAACAAAATTGCGTTAACAATTTCTTTTCGACAACAATAAAACAAAAAAATTTAGAACATCCCAAAACTTCAAATAAAAACAAACAAATTGTGAAATATTAATAATAAACCGAAATATATAATTTACAAATACATGTCCTTCAATTTAAGATTTTTATTTGATTTTGAATCATCTTTTGAATTATTATTTGTTGGACTTTTAGAATGTTTACCATTTGTATCAGTCACAACAGTTTTATGTTTTTTATTTTTCTTTTTTTCAACATCTAAATCATTATCCTCAACATCAATATCACTTTCATCATCTGATTCACGTGTTTTATTCGAATTTGTTTTATCCCTTATTGAAATTGTTTTAAGTCCATCAGCAAGACTTATTTGTTGATCTTTATTAATACAATTACTAGTTTCACCTTGTTTTTCATCATCACATTTATAATTTTCATTAGCTAAACGTCGTCCTTGTTCACAAAGTCTAAATGTTTCCAGGAATTCATTTAAGTCAACAAGCCCATCTTTATTTATATCCATCATTTTACACATTTCCATTAGTTCTTCTTTTGTATCGTGTTCAGGCAAATGTTCTTTTAGAAGTTCACAAGCCTCATTAAATTCCTCCAATGAAATGTAACCTAATTACAAGAAAGTAATTTAAGATTGGCATCGCAAATAAAAATTTAAATATGAATTTTTTTTACCAGAATTATCCTTGTCCAATATCCTGAAAATTGCTTCTAAACTGCTTTTATTTTTATAAAGTGATTCTGCCACTGATGTCGAATCGGCTTGAGCTGATTTCTGTTAAGTGAAAATGAAAACAAAATTGCCTATTGAGATAATAGGATTTCTTTTTGTCACGAATAGAACAAGGTTTTGAAAATAAATCGATGTAATTTGAATCATAGCCACAGATTATAGAAAATTATTAAATGTGTTCTCGCAAATTCCTCCTATTGCTTTTATATGCATAAAAATTACTATTGAAAATTTCGCCAATAAAATCGTATTTGTATTTGTCAGCTTGACCAAAGATATTAAATAATAAAAGAAGTACGCATATTTTCGTTAAACAAATACAAAACCTTCAAAAATATCTCGTGCAGAATAATTTCGTGTTTTTATACGTTTACCGTGTTCAATTCACATTCATATAAAATCAATTAACAAATAATTTATCGTCTCCATTAAACAATTCACGTAACCCTTATATTTATAAGAAACAAAACAAAAAAAAAAATAAAAGAGAGAGAAAAAAAAAAACGAGACGTGGACATTATTTTGAAATGTCTAATTAAGAGGATAAATAAGAAAAGTTTTAACTTTTTATTTGTTTTAAAAAGATCGGTTCAATTTTTTTTTTGTATCTGAAAGTTACTGAATTTTATAAGAAGGCAAGAAGGCAAAACGAAAACAGGAAGAAAGGGGAATTTTCTGTTTATCTAGCGATCTGTATTGGGTTATTTGGATAACTTTAATAAAGTTAACTTTTCTATTTCAAGGTTGATAATTTTTTTAAAGTCAAGACACAAAAAAATGTAGGCTAAAATTCTTTTTAATTAAAACTAACACTTACAATGCAATCGGTATCCAATAATTCGATTGTTTTACTATATCTTATTTCAACACCCAGGTAATCAGGATCTGGTGGTGCTAATTTTTCTTTCAAAAGTCTCCATGGTAATCCTAGTCTGGTTGCCGCTTCCATTGCTTCACACCAATTCGAATTAGAGATGAAGCCTAGTTTTTGTGAAAAAATAATCAAATTTATTTATCAGAAAATATTATTGAATTTTTTAGTGAAATTATTGACTGTGGCCTTTTAATGCATGCAATATTTTTAATGCGGCAATCAGAAATTCACAGATGGGTTTACACAAAGCAAACATTTCGAAAGACTGAAATCTGAATTATTCTTTGTCGGTGAACCACAAAAATGTCTATGTATTAATTTTTTCGATTGAAATTCAAGTTAAATATTTTATAAAAAAAAAGTCAAAATGAAAAAAATGTAAAAGAAAAATATACTAAAACTATAAACGTAAAGTCAAAATTTTCTATTATATATTTTATTATTTCTCCATCATGCCTACATTTTCTTTCTGTTCTTTTCTTTTCTCTTTTACTTTATATGGTTTTCATAGAAACTTTTATTGTAAAATTTACGATCGTCTCTATGGAAAGTGGCATATGGGGTCACCATATTCTACATTTATGTACACCTTTAACACACATAAAACATGTTAAAGTTTTTAGAAGAACATAACAACAACAATAACGAAAGAAAAAAAAATCTCAGTATTTATTATCTGGAATGAAAATTGAAATTTATTTATGTTTTTTTTTTATGATTGGGAAAAGAGTCTCTATCCGAAGTGTACAGTTTTGGTTTAAGCAAACCAAAGTTTCGATTTATTATTGAGAGAATTTACAGTAAACAACAGTAAAGTAGAGTTAGTCTTTCATTCATTGGTTATCATTAAATTCGGGAAGTTGGAATGGTTAAGAAACATTTGGTAAAGATTCAGAACACTTTTTAGTTCAGAATTGGAAAGTAAATTCTTGGATATATGTTTTTCACCCTACACTTAGAGGGGAATGACTGTAAAAAATCTAATCAAAAATAAAGCTTACCCGTATTATCTAAATCACGTCTTTTAAATTCACGAAATAATTCATTTCTTTTATCACGTAATCTTGCACCTAATTCTCTAATTGCTGAACTTTCAACGAGTCCAACTCTTTGACGAAATGTTAGATTTCTTGTTTTTGATGCTGCCGCTGTATATTGTATAAAATGTGTATCTAATTGTGGATCTAATTTCAAATAGGCACCTTTATTAGAACCAATTTCATAATAATTTGAGGCCGAAAATATTGTGATCACCTAAAAATTAAAAATACTTAAAAATTTAACCTATTAAAGTTTTCATGCAGTTTCATTGAATCCAATGAGTAACATAATGGCGATGTCATAGTTTCTTTTCTCATTAGTCAATAAAAATTAAAGAATCTGATTAAATGAAAGATGTAAAAATTTTAGTGTACCTTTCCATCATGCATTATTTCGTAACCATCACGTTTGCATTCATGTGATCTAACAAGAAATACTAATTTATTTCTTTGTAGAAATTTCTTTGTTACATCTGGACCAAAATATGTTCCAGCACCACGAAGGCCATTTGGTTTACATCCTTCAATATGTTGTGGATCACTCCATAGAATATCAAAAACCTAAAAGTAATAAAATAATGCAATTAAAGAATTTATTGACGGTTCTTAAAAAAGATTCACGGGAAAAAAATAAACTGTTTGCGTTTTGTTTTCACATCAAAATTGTGTTCATAAGAAGAATTGCAACAAATATTGTTGAAGATTAAAATAAACTGAAATTCATTTATGAACAGAAATAATGTCTTTGTTTCCAACAAAAAAATTCCTTCAAATTAATTAAATCCCCTAAATCCGGATGCCGAGATTATTTAATCAACTGTACCACACAGAAAATTAAAAACATCAGAATAAATCCTCTTAAATTTATAAGAATAAATTCCTTCCTACAATTTCTTTTAAATTTAATTCAATGGATTTTTTTTTTATAATTTCCTAAATGAAGAAGAAATTTAAATCAAAATGAAAATAGAAAATATTCGCACGGAATTAAGAAATTACAAACTTTTCTATCTTTCGTTTCGTTGTTTCTTGTAAAATTAATTCAATTTCATTAATATTTTCAGCTTTCATTTGTTCACGAAAATATTCTCAACGGACCCAACAATTAAAATTGTAATTTGAAAGAAGAAGAAAAAAAAACACAAACAATTAACACAAGAATAAGATTTTAATCCTTTTTCTTTACTTTTCATTCAAAAATAAAAAAAAAATGTTATAATAGAAATTCATTCAAACGTAACAAAAGTTTAATCGGTTTTTGTAAAATGAAGCAATAATTTCAAAACACTTGACTGAATATCAATTTTTTCCTTATATTTTTAATCTGAATATGTAAATTTTGTTATTTATTCCAAGTAAAAATACAATTTACATCATCCTTCCTTTTAGTCCATGACATTATCGGATGAAATGTTAAAGTTTTATTCACTATAAACGACCTAATTGTCTTCTTTTCATTGAATGATCCAGTTGCAATTTTGTAAAACATTTTTCCTATTTTTTCATGGATACATTGCGGAATTTTATCTCTGACTTTATCTCTGACATAACGAAATTATAAAATTCTTAACGGTTTTGATTAAAAAATCATTTTATGATAAAATGGCATGAGTCAATTGGTGAAATGATGATTGGATGTTCGATTAGACAAACTGAAATTAAAAGGCAACATCATGAGAATTCAAGAAAAGACGCCTGATTTTAAACACAACAAGAATCAGATTCTAAGAACAATCAAAAATATGAAACAAAAATATTTAGAAAAATTCAGATTTTTGTTTATTCAATTTTTAATCATAATTTTATTATTCTGATAAATGATTACATTTATTGTGCTGACGTAAATAAACCACAAAAACAGATTTAACCATTATACAAAAAAAAAGAAGAAGACAAATGTTCTATTGGAAATTATAGAAAAGAAATCAATTTTATTAATGATCAAAAAATATTCTTTTATTGTGCTTTCTTTTTTTTTTATTTTCAATTCAACTTCAAATATGAAGACAAATACTTGAAATGACTGACTGTTTCAATTGTTCCTTTATTAAATTGATTTCAATAAATCAAAGAATAAGAATACGAAAAAAAAATTCAAAAGAAAGAAAGAAAGAAAAAAAAAGTTCAAAGACAATAAACGAAATATTTTTTTTTTGCACAATTGTGTATTTTCATTGCTTGGAATATTCAATGTATATTGGGGTGTTTTGATGAAAAGTTTATAATTCGCCTTTAAAACAAATTCGTATTGAATGTTTTTCTTTTCATTATAAATTAAAAAATTAATATTTTATTGCGATAAACAAATTAAACGTAGAAAGTCTTTATTGATTCGAATTATTGTTTCGTTTTTTAATTTAATATTTTTTTTTTCACAAATGAGAAAGAATCTTTTTCTAAGAAGTGAAATAAAATTCCAATATTTATTTTTTAATTAAAATAAAATTCTTGGTAAAAGTGAAAATATTTACATGACTTGAAAAAAATCTTTAACATTTTTCATTCAAGTTATTTCAACGAAGTGAAAATGTGCAATAAAATCTTAAAAGTCTTGAGATTTTTGAACGTGTACGTTGAGAATAAATCCATATAACATTATTTAAAACAAAAGACAGTCACAAATTATATCATATCGTTATTCTGTAAATAAAATAATTCGTGGAAATTGAATTTAACAAAAATTTTAGAATTCCTTGTAAAAAATAAAGTTCAGGTGAACGTAAAGTTATTATTGTCTCAACTGTAAAAGATCATTTTTCATCGTTCAATCGTAATGATGATGTTTTTGTTCTGTCTATAAATAAATATTATTCCAAAACAATAAAAATATTTCTGTATGAAGTCTTTTGTTTTAATAATAAAATAGGGCTTAGTGTAATCGTAAGAAGAATAAAAAAAAGTAGTTGTGACGATCTAATGACGTCATTTCGCAAATACAAAACAAAATAAACTTTTATTTCCTCCTGCAAAGAAAATAAAAAAAAAAATTATATGTAAGTCGTAGATTATTCGTTATTACAATTTTTATGCATCTTTAGAGATATCTACGAAATACGATTAAACAGTTTTATTAAAACGTAAAATTATTCAGTTGTTCTGACTTTCTTGAAAAAAAAAACAATGAATTATTTGGATTTAATGCATAAGTTTTTTGTGTATTCTCATTATTGCCCTCTTCCCTTAATCCATAAATATGTCAAATCATAAAAGTGATAAAAAAATAGTAAGTAATAATAAATAAATTAATAGAAAAAAACAAATTGAATGGAGACGCCTGGTTTTCTTTGAGAAAATAATATTAAGTGTAATCGTTTAATTTCTTTGTTAGATGAGTATTACACAGCTAATTTGAATTATATGATGTTTTGATCTTTATCAACAAGAATTTATTGTCATCTAATCAGCTGTCAAAATGATTGACATTGTCATTCTAAATTGATTGAATTATAATACACCGATATAAATCACATCAAATATTTTCATTTCCCACCAAAAATTCCAATACATTCCATTCGTTTATTTATGCAGACACACATTTACACAAATATATTTCGTAAAAGAAAAAAAAAACATGTAACCTTACTAAAAGTTTCTTAAATTGATTTACCTGTTTCCATTCAACTTTGTCAATGATTTCTGCTCCTGGGGTTGAACTTTCTGTAATCGGTGGGCGCAATAGGGAAATATACTGTCAATAAAAGATGTATAGAAGAAAATTAGACTTTATTACACTTTTTTATAAGTTTGTGTTTAACAAGAAAACTTTCTATTTGATTATAATTAAATAGAAGAAAATAAATTTTCTATTTAGGAGGCTGTCATTTATTTTTCTTTTTGCCATTTTTCTTTTAAATATTGTGTCTCATAGAAAATAAATTCTTTCGTTAATTTTATGTTTATACAAAGAAACAGAGAAAGGATACAGAAGTAAAATGTGAACCAAAAAATATTTGATTAAAAATTATGTTAATGTATTATTATACCAACAAATATGTTTAGTCAATGTACATTGTTACGATGTTTGTTGTATTGTTAAAAAAAAGGGGTAAATAATAACGAGAACATGTTTGACAAAATAATTAGAAAAATTTTTTGTTTTGTTTTGTTTTTATTTTGTAGAAATTTTGAAGAGACATTTTTTGGTTTTGTAACTTTTGTTTTTGACAATTTTTCTGTAAAAAAATAAATGATAAATTTAAGTAAATTCTCTAAAATGAAGAGCTTTAAGCAACTTTTTTAAATGATGCCAATGTAAAATTGACGGAGAACTTCTTTAATTCAAATTTAAAACAAATTCTCATCGAAAGAAAGTAGAAATTTGTATTTACAAAAATAGAATATAAAAAATGGTGAAACAATCAGTTGAAGTTTTCAATTTAAAAATTTTGAGAATTCAATAATTTGACAAAAATTTGATAATCGGGATTCATTATTATTCTGCGTATTTCAAAATTTATAATTTATTTAAAGAAGAAAAATGATCTGTGGTTGAAATACATGACTTGTACAATAATTTAGAAGATCTTTAGAAAGATCCTCATCACATCATTTAATCCATTTTTATTATTCTTCTTCTTTAACAAAAAAAAAAAAAAGGAAAAAAGGGTAAACGTGGGAAAATTGTCACCTTTTTAAATCGTTTTTTTATGTTGTTAATGTTTATAGCTTGTCATTCTCATCATTGTAGTCTCTTTTAAAACATCTAATTGATTATGATTTAACGTACGATTTTTTTTTTGAAAAAAAAAAACTGTCAAACTAATGGATGAATTGCGTTCCTATTCAGACAAATTAAATTTGTTTTTTTTTTGTTACCTTAAAGCATTTTAAAGGGAATATTTTTACTCTGATGTATTGGAATAAAAACTTTAAATTAAATAATTTACGTTTATTAAAGATAAAAGCTTATCAGTTCAAAACGATTTAATTGAATATTTTTGTATTTATTAACTCATACCGAGAAGATAAAATTCCCCAATTTGAAAATCAAAATCTGTCGAGACTTTTCATTTTAATTTACTTTAAATAATATTTTACATATTTCTAAATTGAAAATCTGTTGATGATTTCATTTTAGAAATTTACTTAAATAAAGAGAATAATTTTCATGAAACATTTAAGTCTGCATTATTCCATTTACGAAATAGAAAAGAAAAAACAACAACTAAAAATAGACAAAAATTCAATGAAAATCTCGTTTAAAAATTAATTTAGTGCAATGGTTTGTAAAACAATTTTCTATAAAGTATGGACAGAGACAAGAAACAAAAAAAAACACTTGTTTTGTGTAGAAAAAGTACGACCGAAGAATATCTAGCATGGTTATGTTTATTCGTTATTATTTTCTATACAATGAAAATGAATTTTATGAAGAAAATTTTATAGTTGGTTAATGGATTATAAAAAAATGTTCAAATATGAAATATTGGATTTATTTTAATAAATTTGTAACACCAGTTTATTTTACGTTCTATTTTTGTGTCAGTCTAACATTTGAACGTCAGACAAACCATAGTTTGTGAAAATATTATTTTAGCGAGAGAAATTTATTCCACTAAATATACAATTTTAGATGATGGTTTAGACTTCAGAACTAGAAGGATAATGCAACTTTTTTTCTTCTTGCTGAGATTATGAATTTATGGTCGATGTAACATATTATAAAAAAATAAATGACGTTTTATTATAAAATAATGTCCAAAACAGTTTATAAGTTTTAACTATTTATGTTCTCGTACTTTTCCTATTCAGTTTGTCAGATGTTAAAGGATTAACTGAGATAAACAGTTTGTTTTTTTTTTGTAGTTTTAAATAAGTTTATGATTCAGTGTAAAATTATGATTCTTATTCAATTTTCACAATATTTTCTAATTTTAATCCGTACTTTTAACAGAATCTTTCCCACCTCTCCGAATGAGAGCACAAAAAAAGGACCTTACATATTTGTGAAAATATTTCTCTATATAAAGTGTAAGTTTTAAGGAACTTTATAAATTTCCTATGTGTGTTTAATAATTTAAACTAAGCCATAATTCATAATCATAATGCCGTAAGGATTAGTTTAGTAAAAGGTTTTCTTAAAAGAACTGCTTTAATCTTATTCATATCCATTTGTAAAGAATTTATTATTTTATTAGGATAAAAATGATTCACTAATGTCACACACACAGAGTCATCATCAGATAAATATTAAATTTTTTAAATTGTTTTATTCGTCTAGCAAAGAAAAAAAAAACGATATATTTCAAATTTTTCTTACCTTTCCACGATCCAAACTTCTTATTAAATCCAAATCGGTTGAATCAGATATTCCACCGTGTACAACTAAAACACGATTATTAACAATTGTGCCCAATGGTAACCATCGATAAACTTCTTCTATTAATTTCAGTAAACGTTCTGCATTGTGCTGCAATTATTGAAAATGAAATCTTAGTTTTAATTATTTAAATTACAGAACGAGACAGTTAGAAAGATGAATTCTTAAAATGCTAACATGAACAATTATTATTTAATTCATAATAATCCTAACTAATTTTGTAACGTCGTCGGTTATTAAATAATATTCCAATAAATTAGTTTAATCAACAGCAAAAAATGACATTTGATACGAATTCTTGTATTCAAGTTTTGACCTAATTCATCTCTGATACAAAATAGATATAATTTAGTAGTTGTAAATATTCAAATGAAATATCAGAGAACAAATATGAAATTATTTCAGAATAAATTTTATTCATAGTCACGTTTCCATTTAATACTTTCTTATTAAAATCAAAGAAAAGGCCAATGGGTTAAAGGTTTCTAATCTAATCAATTTATGCATAAGACACAACATTTTTGGATTCTGTGATATTCTTGGTTTCGTTAATATTGAAAAAATTGGTTGATAAACAAGAATACTTTTGTACCAGAAACAAAATTTTTGTCTTACCTTATATTTTTGATGCACTTCACGTATGAATCCATATCTGAATTGAAAAATAGATAATTATTGCAATTATTTCATTATTAAATTAATGAGAATTTTATTCAGCTTTATTCAGAAATCGACTTTTCGAGATATTTTCTAAATGAAACTTTGACTTTATTTTTGTAATTATTGGGGATTGTAGACTGATTTATTGAAGTTCATTAATTTAAAAATGGCAGCTTAAATTCATTTCAATATTCATGAATTCAACATAATGAAATAATTCAATTAAAAAACAAATACAGTAAATTGCATTATTTTAAATTGAAAATGAAGCTGAATAAAAATCACTGCCAGTGAATTCAATTAAATTTGGGTTTACCTTGCATTCATAACTGTATCCTCATGATTACCACGATTTAAAAATACACCACCTGGATAAACTAATAGACATGATAATAATAATAATAAAACTTCAAGTCCTTTTTTTCCACGATCGACAAAATCACCATTGAACACATATGGATTTTCAGGCGATGGAAGTCCATTCTATATGAATGAAGAAATTTTATATTAAAGAAGAAACAAAGTTTTAGTTCATTTCTATACACATACACACACAAACACACACATTGATACAATCACGCAAGACGATTATTTATGTTAGACTAAGATTAACAAGTTGGTTGATCAAACGTGACACTTAAATATTTGTCCTAATTTTCTTTTATTATTTTCATCGCAAACATAGAATAGATGATTAAAGATAAGACATCTACTAACATATTACATTAGTTAGATAATTAATTATATCACATTTTATCGATTAATAAATAATTCAGTTAAAATTAAACCAACACAGATGTGACGGCGTATCATTAAAAGTTCAAATTATTTTTCCTTGTGATTTTATTTTCTTTTTCTTTTGTTCATTTTCATTAAAAATAATTTTTACTCAAAATATTTAATTGGATGAAAATTGATGTTGCAATTATAAACTGAAATTTGAACATCTTTAACATATTAGTTAATGATTTGTTATGGAAAAATTCCATCATTGTTCCATAACAAATCATTAACTGATATCAAATAAAGAACTAAGTTTGATAATTGTTTTCATTTGTGAATCTTATTAATTTTATTATATCTTTAACATAGTTCACAATGATTTGTCTTTTGTAAATTTTGTCTTCATACTGATTAATTTTTATTTCTTGAATTTTTCTTAAATTTCTATGAATTTTTTCAAGAACTTTTAGGGTTCAACGCCAATTATATGGAACAACAACTCTAGAATAAAGTCATCAAATAAATTATAGATGAGACACGCAATTAGAATAAACACGATTCATCAGAAACAATTAACATTTTCACTTATTATTCAACTTTCATATTCTCATATTTTTATAAAAAGAAAAACAAAACTTTTACCTTATGAAAGACAACTAATAAATCATCTAATTTCCCATGTAGATCACCACAAATAGTAACCTGTTTTGAGATGGCCGTTGATGCTTGATTTAAATTTGGTAAACGTTTTAAACGATTTGTAGCTTCACGTAAAATACCAGCAACATATTTTGCATGTAACCTGTTATACTTCATTTTTAATTTTTAATTAATAATTCTGTTTTGTAAATTTAATAAATGTAAAAAAGAATAAAAATTTAGAAAACTTATTTACCTTTTTCTTTCTAAATAAATCAATTAAAATATCTAAGTCTTTTTTTTGTAAAGGAAAATTGATATGTGGACCACGATAAACACGTTCTGGCCCTCTGATATCTTCATCAGCTAAATCATCTGATTCATCGGAAAATTTTAAATCAATTGCTTCTGAAAAGAATGAGAAAAATCAGAAAACATTCAATACAAATTACAGGTTTTTGATTTAATTTGAGATGTGAAAATGAAACTCAAATAAAATTTGATATTTGACCAAATATTTTGTCCTTCAAGGACAATCGATACATATAATTAAATTCAGATAAAACACTAGACAAGACATAATCCAATTAAATTGAAGATGAAGTTCGTAGGATGTAATTTATTGTTTTGCTTACAAACTAAAAATTCTCCCCACTTTTTATGGCCAAAAATTATTTTCATTTAAACTTAAAAGAGGTAAAACCAACATTTCTTCCGATACTCGCACACGTTTTATTAATCGTGGAATGTAGAAAAAAAAGCATAATAAAAATTTAGTATTTTTTTTTTCTACTTTACAGATAAAAACTTTCATCCCCTTTTTTTTTTGTTGTGGAAATGTTTTTTTTTCTACACTTGCTTAGGGGATATCGACAAGAGAAAAATATCTAAATATAAAGGAACACAACCAAATGAATGTTTATTGAATTCATTCAAATTGTTTTTTTTTGTCCTTGACAGGTATCAGGTACTGTGACTCAGTATTTATTGTTATAAATTTTTACAACCCCACTCCCGCCCTCTTTTATTTTTTATTTTTTAATTCATTTCAATTTTTTAACAGAATACTTCCAGATCTTTTTCTTTATACATTTCCATAGATTTGGAATAATGTCTATAAGAAACGGAAAGCATATAAACGATGAATTTTCTCTCTTTTCACCAATAACACAAAAACAACAACAACAACAACAACAATGATCAAAAAAAAAATTATCAATCAGCCAACAAGGAAATCAGCGAAAAAGAAAAAACTTCGATATGTTAGAATGGGGCAACATCGTTTGATTATCCGTACAAAAAAAAATACACAAGTTAAATATATCCTCAAGCCCACACGTTAACAATAATACTGTAATTTTGTTGATGTTGTATATTTTAATGTAATTCTTTAGATATCAGGTAAATGATTGAAATAGAAAAGTTACATTCACTTTCTTTATGCTGAGCATTTTTTTTTTTATTTTTTCTTTGTTATTTTTTATTCTACTAGATACGATGAAGCTTACAAATTGTTATCTTAAATATTTCCAATACGAACAAATATTGAATGATGTACATTTAAATATTTTTTTTAAATTCTAAGTATTACATTATAGTTTATATTTGTATTCGACATACGAACAACAAAAATGTTGCACACAACAAATAAATAAATTCTCAATAAAAAAAAGGTCACGTTTTTAAATTGATTTTAAAATTTCCATTTGAGATTTGAAAAATGTTCAAATCTTCAAATATAAAATTTCAGATAATGTATGGGAAATTGCATATAGAATGACGAAGAAAAAAAAATGAAGGATGTTATTTGTGTTCATCTGCCACAAATCTTGTTTCCTTCTACTTTAAAATCCTCTACAGGAATTCGTAATAATATTAAGTAAGATTGGGGAGCTTTTTCTTAATTTGTAATTGGTAAATTATTATAATTTTTCTTTACAGATTTTTACCCGGTAAATTTCTAAAAAATTAAACCAAAAGAATACAAACTTACCAACAGAAGAAGATCTAGATGTTTCATGTGAATCTAATGGTTTGTTGACAACGTCAGGAATGTGCGTCAATAATGCATTAAAAAAATTGTATAACTGAAAAAAATAAAGAAAGAAAAACAAATTGGAAATTATTGTACAAATTTTAAAACAATTTCTTAAATTTGCACCAGTAGGTAAAAATAAAAAGTGACTTAACCACAAAAATATCTTAATAGAATACGAAAACGTTTCTTATGAATAACTAAACACAAATAATTTCAAATAAAGAATTCCATCAGGACAATTGTCCAATATCGGATCTGTACAAATTTTTATGAGTCTTCCATTATTTTTTTTAAAAAGCCAAATTTTTTACAAAGCCAAACAGAATATCGTAGAGATAGAGAATATGCAGGAAGCCGTAGGGGATTAAATATTTTCTAAATTTTTATTAAATTTCAAAAGAATGAAATGGAGACAAGAAAAAAAAATATCGTTTTAGAGAAATTTATGTTTGAAAATGAAAGAAACATGATAATCTTTAAACAATCGGTTCAAACATAAAAAATATCTTCAACGAAACACATTTAATTTTATTATACTTTCTCTTCTCTTCTCTTTAATTTTTTATTAAGAAAATATAAAGAAACGAAAAGAATTCTAAATGAAAATGAAAAACCATTATTTTAGTTTAGTTTTAACCTTTTTATTTTTATTTTCATTTTTCCCAACGGAGAACCGTAAATATTTTTTTCACCCTCTGTATATAAAAAGTCGAAGGCATACAACTGGCAAAAATGAAAGATAAGAGGAAGAAATGGAAGAAAAAGGAAGAATACAAAAAAAAAATAAGAAAAGAAATTAAATTTTACATTACTGAACTTTTACTTAACCTTTTCAAATGACAATTACAATAACAAAAATTGTAAAAATGAAATAAGAATTTTATCATTTTCGTCAATTTATATGTGTAGCGCATTTTCTTTTCTTGTCTTAATCAAACATGATCAGAGTACAAGGTAAAGAAGGCAAACTTACAATGATGAAGACTTGCATCATTAATAATAAACGTACATGTTAACAAAGTGAATTTTATAATTTATTTATATGGCCAACAGCAAAATTATTTCTATACTTTTTTTTATTTATAATAAACATACACACACACACGCTTAAAAAATGAAATAAAAAATCTCAAGGGTATAATGTCTGGAATAATATATGAAATTATATAAAATCCCTGACGGCTCTTCCTTCTACATTTCATATAAAATCAAATTAGAATGTTTTTCTTATTTTTTTATTTCTTTACTGCGCTTCAATCAAATCAAAAAAAAAAATGTCAAAATTTAATATGAAGACAAATGATAAGAACACAATAATTCAATTCATTCTTTTTTACTATTTTCCCACTTTAAATAATATTTATGTATTTATTTTGTAATATTTTGTTTCGGTATCATTGTGTCTCTTTAGACTTTAGAATTTATAGATCAATAAATAAATAATTGCAAAGTCTGAGTAAATCCATTGAAACAATGGAATATATGCTTCAACTGTCGCAATAAAGTGATTTCTTAAATTGTGATCCACCTTTCATGGATGATCAAATCATATATTCTTTAGTTCAATTAATAACATTTGATGTTTGTAATAATCACAATATTCACAAACAGAAAATTATAAATTTTCTCTTATAAACATTATTTTATGTTTCAGTGATTTAACACAATTTATACATGAAAGATATTTTCTACATGTTACGACAAAAATAATTGACATGCTGTGGTCATTCAATAACAGACACCAAACTATTTATGTAAAATACAAAGTCCTGTGGTCTTTCAGTAAAACCCCAAAACAATCCAACATTATACAGAATAATTTGGAATTTAGTTAAAAATTACAGAAAGTTTGTTTCGATTTTCAAATGATAAATTTTATTTAAAGTTTATTTTTTCATTGTTATTTTCTTTCCTTTTCTTTTCCTTGAACTTTAAAGCTTAAACACACGCTTAATGTGCATTAGGTTTTATTGTATTTAACAACCAAAAATAAAATCCAGAGACGTGATTCAGAAAAACATTTATTTATTTAGAGACGATTTTTAAGAATTAGTGAAATTGATGTGTGGACAAGAAAGTGTTAAGAAGGATATACTTTCCTTGTTATGTGTTGAATAAAGAGAATTTACTGAAAACCCATTGTGATCCGATAAAGATAAATACAAAAAAAAAACTTCAATTCATTAATTTTTCACAACAAATCATTTAAATTTTGTTTCTTTTAACGAAAATCAAACACGCAGAATTGCGTGAAAACCGACTTTAAATTACACAACAACTTATTTTTAATTCTATTTTGGAGGTCAAGCTTCAAGATTAATTTATTTGAAATGAAAATCAAACAATGCCCACATGAATTGAAATGAAAATTAACTTAATAATAAGTGACATTGTCAAGACTCAACAAAATGTTGCTTTCTGTTGTACTGTGTTCTGTTGTGCCTGCGTTGTATTAGATGTTATGATTTATAATTTTTCATTTATAAATAAAAAATTCATAGAACGTCAGCTCATTTTTAATATTTTTTTTTTTTTTTTGTGTCTGGAATAAGAAACTGGACACATGTAGCGCAAAGATTGAAAATGTTTTCTCTTTCATATTATGAAATGTCATATCTCTGTTTGCTCTTTGTTGATGTTCATGATGGGAATGGGTAGGTATAGAATGTAGGTTATCATGTAGCTTAAAGGTTCTTTTTAAATATATAAAAAAGAACACAAATTGACTTTATGAAGACGATGAGGAAAAATACAAATTTCCTTGGAAGAATGAAAAACAACAAAAAAAATTTTACTTTTTTACAAAATTAACAAATTCAACAAATAATTTAAGTTAACCATCTATAATGTAAAGCTTTAGTTTCGACATAATAATTCTATCCCCTTGGTACAATACAAATCAATAAATTGAAAATGAAGAAAATATTCTTACATAACTCAACACAACAAATTGTTCATAAATTATTCTTAAATTGTTTATTATCACAATTTAGTCAGTAGGGATAACAAAAAAAAAAAGAACACCAATGTTGTGAAACATTAGACATTGTCTTTAGTTGCTGAGTCTAGACATAAGACAATAATAAATGATCCTAAAATACGATACAATTAAATTATTATAAATAATTACAAATTTGTACAATTAAAGTTTTAATTTCTTATTCATTTAAACTTTATAAAAGAAAATAATTTCTTGTACTTTAATGAAACATAAACCTCAATATTTTATTGATTATTTAACAGCAATACAGAATTTCATTTAATTATCGTATTTATTTTAGTTTTATTTTCACATCACTCTCTTGTATCTTCTCACAAATTCACGTTGAATTGATTAATCATTTGCGATTAGTAATTCAAATTCTTTAAGAATTTAGTAAATAAATTGAGTTTATAAATTCTATTAACGATAATAAATGGTGAGAATTCAAAATTTGAAAAATTGAAAATTTTTCTACATCCACCAACTTAAGACAAAGAAAATTAAGATACAGAAATTTTCAAAAATATTACGAATAATTTAATAATAAAATTTTTGGTGCTGGTCGGTGCTGGCAAATTCTTGGCACAAAGTAAAAACTTCAGCAATAGTTTTTCTTCCATCAAACAAACTTTAAGGGGGAAATAATATTCACTTTAAATATTCTTCAGTTGTTCTTATATTTTTTTTTAAAAAGAAATAAATAAGACAAGAAACAACCTTGGGAAACCAACAAAATTGATTTTCTCTCAATGTAAAAAAAAAATCTTCCACAAAAGAATGAGCAAGTTTTTATGTTCCAAACATTGTTCCTTTCAGCAATGTATAATTCTGAAAAGTTTTCTTTGTTTTTCTTTGTACGTGGGTAAGAAATACGTTGTAGGGAATACGTGAATACACTTTTATAAATTTTTGATGTAAATATTATTGTGAACTTCATGTGTGCAAATCATTGAATATTTAATTTTCCTTTTATTCATTTTTACTTCTTTTTCATTTCATTTTTATATTGTCCAATACGGTTGTATAATCATTGTGAATGGTTCGATGATGAACAAATAAATATTTAAAGTTTAGTTACGTAAGATTAGAAATACATCTCACGTAACTAAATTATTGGTGAAAATTTTTGAATTATTTAATTGAAAGTGAGAATTTTTGTGATAAAATAATTGATCCTTTTGGTTGACAGCAAGAACGGAATATCGATTTATGTTATAAAAATGAATAATTAAAATTAACAAAATGAGTTTAATTTGATATTCCGTAATTTTTAAGTTCACTAACTTTTTTTTCCCAAAGCCGCTACTATTTATTGTAATTCTTAAATTATTTCCAAATAATAATAAAAAAAATGATCCAACAAGGAAATAAAATTTTTATGTTACTTCTTCAGAAAATTGTCTTTTGTAGACTTTTTTTTTTATTTGAATTTATTTCAAAAAATGTTGTTGAAAATCAGTTTGATTTTCTAAAAGTTAAAAAGAATTTTTTTTTCTCTATCTCTGCGAATATAATTTACGAAATAAACGATAATTCCCGTGAACTGGTTTGAATTGAAAGAGATGAGCAAACGATAAACTTTTTAAAGATAAAAGTTGTATGGGGTGAGAAAAAAAACATTGTAGCTGGTTAAATTGAATTCAATTGAATTTTCAAATGGGAACATTTTACCTAAATTTTTCAAGAGTTATTTCTCATTTTGTTTTCTTCACCCGCTTACGTTTTGTATAAATAAGGAAGAATTGATATGATCTGATGTTAGAGGGTAAACATCCACATATAGAAAATGATACCATTGAACGTGTTCTTATAAAAATGCTGCTCTACCGTAAAACGTGGAGTAAACATAAATGTACAGGGATAGCAGTTTTTGTTTCATTATTATATTTACCAATTGTAATGCACATATTCTAGTGAAAATGCAAACATACAATATTTTAAATGTTTACCATAATAAAATTTGCATTATGTATATTTTACATGCAACGAATATAAAACACAAAATCTAAACAATTTTTATGTGTGGTAACATAAGAATTATAAAATAAAAATTCCATTTGTGTTTTAATTATCCACAAAATTTAGTATATAAATTTTTTCATTACAGAAAATCATTTCTGAAATTATCCGAAAGAGAAACAGAGGAATAGAAAACAATGGAGTACAGAAAATTATTAAACAACTTTTGATTCTGCACTCAATTCATATAAATTATTTCCCTGGGAATTTTTGGGTTTTCATACTTCAGTCGTCATTATATTGAAGAAAAACATATATTTTGATTTAATATAAAACAATATAGAGAGAGGGAATGAGAAAGCAAGATAGAACGAGAGAGAGAGAGAGAGAGAGAGAGATATTTTCATAGAAAGATGTTTTTATGGTTTTTCATATCAAACATAATAAAACTGGATGCATATAAATATATTAAATTAAGAGAAATTTAACACAAACTGGCACAAGGCGAAGGAGAAGAACAAAAAATTGCATCGATCATAATAAAAATGTATGAAAATGAATTTTGTTATGACGAAAATAAATCGTGAAAATTTATTTAAATGTTATTTTCACTTTACTGTAACTAGACGATATGAAAATTTAACTAACTTAAACAAAATTAAAGCCAAAACTGACATTGTTCATTTGACCTTATCAAATATTTGAATAGTTTTAACATGTGACAAAATATATTCTATTGGGACAGGGCTATATTGAGTGATTGTTGAAATTAATGAATTACTAAATATAAGTAACTACACTCGCATTTATGAGGAAGTGAAATTGATTTTCATACTAAAACCATTTTTAGTTTTATTATTTTCACTTAAAATTTAATGAAATCCAAGCAGAATTCTTTCAAATATTCTATAATATTTTTGGTTTTTAATTTTTATTGTTTTTTGTTGTTTGTTGCCTAAAAAATAAATCACATTAAAAATTTGATTAGAATATAATCGTAATTAAATGTTTAACTTTAATATATTTTCTATTTTTATTTTTTTACATTTACGCTAATTTAGCAACGTGCATATTTATGTCAATTGTGAAATGATTTGTCTTGGTAATAACGTCAACGATTCGATGAACTAGAAAAACAGTTTTCTTTGTATGACATGATAATTTAACGAAGAACCAAAATGCATTCAATAATAATGTTCTTCTAACATTGACAATTTTAACGTAAAACATTTTTTTGCGTTAAATTATTTTCATGTCAGATTTTCTTTCCGTCTCTTCTGGGACTTTTTTTAAAAATTGTCGTCATTCCTTATTCTTTTCTTTGAACTTTTATACTTTGTACTTTATATTAACATTATCAAAAAATTGTAATAATTTGACGTTTAGTAAAATGATTTCAGTAAAGAAAGAAAAAAAGAACAACAAGAACATTTTAGATTTTAAAACTTTAAACTTCTTTCTCAGTTTTAATAAAAATACATTAGAGAAAAGAAAAAATGAAGAAAGATAAGATGAAAAAGTTACAATAATAAAAAAAAAAATGTAAAGTATAAAATCTTTTGATATTTTAACAAAGAATAATGAAATGGAAACAAACAATTGATTTAATTGACATGTGTTTCACTCCATTATCTACATTAAAAGCTTTCAAACAAAATATACATATATATATAAATATATACTTGAGACATTAGGATAAGATGAAGAAGATGATGTTAACTATTAGTATCTACTCTACACACATACCCACACACAGTTAATATAGATGAATAAGAAAAGAACAATAGAATATAAGAGGAAGAAAAAATTAAGAAACACGATAGAGAAAAAAAAAATGGAAAATGATGATAAAAGCTTCATAAAAACTAAGTTATTTTTTGTAAGTTGTACAATTTTGTTGTTGTTGTATTGTTGTGTTGCAAAAGAAAAATGATGAAACACATTTCAAATATATAAATAATGTCCACTGCATTTCAAGTTTGTTAAATCAGACATTTTACAAATTTATTAAAAATAAGTGAGAAGCTTTTAATGTTGAAACATTAATAAACTTGTACAAATGAAAATAAAAACAATTTATGTCATTTTAATTAACAGTCGAGTGATTCTTCTATTTTATTACGAGAAAAAAAATAAATGAAAGCGTCATTATATTGACGTTGTTATTATTCAACAAATAAAACTTAAAAGCTTTGAACAACTTTGAACTAGATTTTGTGCTTTTGATACAAATGAATGCAGTTGCATGAAAAATAGAACCAATGATAATAATGTAAATTTGTTGTAATGAGAGGAAATGGCATATTTTCTTTGAGGGAATTGGGTTGGGTTGCCTTTTTGTAATCAATATTCATTTATTATATTTCTAAAAGTGAAATAGAATTGATCTTATTAACAGATGACAACTTACTTTTAGTAATTCCCACTTCATATAATTTTATTCAATAAATAAACTTTCAAACAACTTTTTTTATTCAAACTTATTTATGCTGCATTAAAATTTTTTTTGGCAAAATTTCATCTCGTCGACTTTACATAACAGAATTTGAAATTTGATCTCTGATCTCTGACTAAAATATTGAACCATAAGACCGTAGTTGTTTTCTTGCATAATAAAGGCAATAATTATTTTAACATACAATTTCAAATCAAATTAAATTCATAGAAATAAATTAATACAATTTCATAGAAAAGCCAATTAAATTTGCTTTTATGAAGAATGACCACAATTCGGAAATGAAATTTACGTTGCATAATTTATTCCATGAATAAAAATCTGACGAGACACAAACATTTGAATATAATTAAAGAAAAGGACGAGCTACAAAGGTTTTCAATTATGTAATTTATTGGAAAAAGTTGCATTTGTTGCAGAGAAATACACAAATAAATTACTTTCTAAATCAGAACCAGAAAAAAAAGAAAGTATATTTAAAAGTTTAAATTAAAATAAAAAGAAGCTTACATTGTCACATTTATTATTCTATCTAAATTTTTGTTTGGTTTGTTATGCGTTCGTTATGCGAACTAGACTGGAAGTTGAACAGATTTTGAATTTTAATTCAATAAACAATAAAAAGTTTTTTTTATAAATTCCCAAAACAATAAAATTAAATTTTAAAAAAACATACCCGAACTTGGTCCTGTTCTCCAGCATATTCTATACTTTGAAATATGGTCCATGTGTATCGTCTTCTTACTTCCATTCTTGCTAAATATCGACGATACCATCTTTGTATCAGTATAGCAGCTTTCATTGCTAAAAATTCATAAAAATAATGGATTAATTGAAGAAATTTTAGTCAAATAAAAATTAAATTGAAAGTGATTTGTGGTTGTGAGACATTTTTAAATAAATCAAATTTGGAATTCGATAAACTTTGAATAATGAGTATTAAATATAAAAATATTAATTGAAAAATATTTGTTCAAAATAAGAGAGCTTTCGTAGTGAGTTCAAATAGGCAACCATATGTTGGAACTCTGGGTATTATGTAGAATACCCAATACCATCACTTCGTGATACGGATTAATAAACAATTCAGCAATGAAATTTGTGAGCAACAACAAATTATTTATAATCAAATGTGTCCTTTACAATTTCATTAAATCAAAGTTAATTTTTTTTGTACAAATTCTCAATCAGGTTTTAGTTTTTCTCTTGGATGTGAGAATAATGTCTGCTCTAATTATTCAATGCTGTGAGGAAAAAAATCAATGAAACAAAATACATAAAACATATTCTAAAACAAACAAACACAAAAAAAAATATAATCCATAAAAAAAAAAATGTTTATTTGTTGACAGAAGCAAAAAAAAAAAAAGAGCCAGCATTCAGATTTTAATTATTTTTTTTTTTTGTATTGATGATTTTTGTTTGAACAAAAATATTTTTTTATAAGTAATAAAAAAAAACAAACAGAAAAGAGTAGAAATGGATTATTGTTTTGTCACAAAATAAATAAAAATATAATTTCAGTCTGTCGCTATACTTATGGAACATTTATTTTTATAGGATTTAATTAATTGACTGCTGACTGTAAAAGTTCATTCATTCATTTTTTTTTTTATTTTCGTCTGGCCTTTTTTTTTTGTATATAGGTAAAGTGTAAAGAAAATTATGGCAAAATTAAATTGTCGTAGATTCTTTGAACATTTTTTTTATACGTAAAAGTTTAGATTTTTCTCTTTTATGCTTTTCTGTTTATATTTGTATTTTTTTATGAAAAGAAAAAAAAATGAACAATAATTCTGCAAAGATTGTAAAGATGAAATGGGAGAAAAAATGTTGAAGGTCTAAAAAATTACACAGGAAATTGACAATAAATTCAATAGTCTGATAATCGAGATAAAATTCAGACAAGTCTCAACACACATCCAAACAATGCTAAAGTAAAAGTAAAATATTTAACAAATATTCATATATTGCTTCAAGTAAACACCAAGAGCAACAAATCCACTAAAATAGAGCTTTAATGTATAAGCAATAAAGCTTATAATTAAATTATTGTTACAAAAATCAATAACATTTATTTGTTGAAATGCGTATAAAATCGGAGTTTAAGAAGTGATGAATCTTACAATATTACAGATATCTATGTGGAAAGAGAAATTTCATGTTTTATCAGCATTAACACTTTTCATTTCCTTTTTATTCTATTTTGTACTTTAAATTTTATTTCAACAACTTTAAATTAGTTGATTCAATTAAGGTTAAAAGTGAAAAGCTTTCAATAACCAATGAAAGGTGTTACGCATTTTAACTCGTATCAAAAATTGATCAACTGTTCAGAGTGGATGTCAGAGTTCTATTTTTAAAAAATGTTGATATGTAGACAAGAGTGTATTGAAGTTAAGATAGAGGTGGATTGAAGAAGAAAATGTAAACGATCTTAGTGTAAAAAGTTATCTGAATAAATAATAAAATAATCAAAACAAAAGTTAAAATGAAAAAAGTAAATTCACAATTTAAATCACAACTCACAAATAAATCAACGAATTTTTTTTTGTAAATATATTTTTCAAATAAAAATCCGTTTCATAAAATTAGGGCTGTCCTACGGATGAATAAAAATTATTCACAAGAATTTTTACACCTTCAAATAAAATTTATTTCAAACAATAATTAAATACAACTCGGAATTTATTAAACGTTAATTCCATTAAAAAAAAATAAACAAATTTAATGAATGAATGAATGGATTATTAATTTGTTTAGTTAACTAATTAAAAAAAATAAGTATGAAATTAATTTTGAAAATTCCAAAAAATCTTGTGGTTTTATTTTAATTAAAACTTCAAACTTTTAATTCAAATTCGTTGAATTTACAAAAATAATTGAATCGATTTGAAAATTTAATTTGCAAAACAGAAAAAAAGGAAAATGTAAATCGCATTTGGAGTCTATTGAAATAATTGAATTACGTAAAGTGATATTTTATAATTGCATTAAAAATCTGTTTAAAAAATTTCAAAGAAAAAATTACCGCAGCAAAGGAAATTAATTAATTTCTAAAGAGAAATGAGAATTTTTACTTTCTATCTTCATTTTCAGTTAATGTTTTTAAACGCTGGGAAATTATCCAATCCGGGAATTTATTTTTTCTCAAATTTCATTGTTAATTAAATACCAGATTTAATATTAGTTTCCTAATTCAAATTGATGCAATGATCATTAAAGAATATCTCATTACATAATTTGCTGGAACAATTTGATTCAATTCTGTTTGATATGGATTGTGAATTATATGATTGATCTGTGCTTATAATCTCATTTATTTCCCAGAATCTGACAAGCGTACATAATTTTGGTGGAAAATTATTTGCCTACGGTGAGTTTTGCAAAAAAGTAAAGAACAGAAAAAATTATATCATTTATAAAATCGTCCGGTACGAAAGGATGCCTCGAATCCCAATCTTTAATTTAAAATAATGTGAACAAGTTTTTACAAATGATCTGGAAATTTAAATATCCACATTACACAAGACAATTGAGTATGTTAGAAACTTTAAAGTTTATCCACAGCACCAGGTTCATGCAACTCAAGTGATAAAAATCACATTTATTTCTCTATTGTTATATATGAATGACCCTATGTCAAGAGAATAATGGTCAGTATATTCATATATATATATATATCTCACCATACACAGACAAAAATAAGATGTGACTAATACAAATATATGTTTTATGATACAAATCTCATTATATTGCCTCCATGGGAAATCTATAATATATAAACAGCAAAGGTTCCCTTTTTATTAGGTTTGGTTTTAGGTTGTATTTTTTTCTATTAACTGATTACAGATCTGCTTTTGTACTTTCATAGAATCTTACATTTGGTCTTAAAGGATGACATTAGATTCTATTTTTATTGTCAAATGAGTGGTCTTGGTGACAAATAATATTTTTAAATTGATTTATTTAAGGTGCAAATAATTTGACATCGATCCACAACCTATTTATGTGTGGCTAGAGTTTCTATTTTTAAAAGAAAACAGATCATCCCATACATACTAATTTTTATCCCTATTTAAACGTTATAAATTTAATTTAAATATTACACTTTAAAATCCCATAAAGACAACAACAATTGTAATTCCAGAACCTTTTTGTTTTTTGTTTTTTGTTGTTTTAATACGATAGAAATTCATTGAACCCTGACCATATTTCAAATTGAATAAACCCAACCATATTTTTTTTTATATCCTTTTCTTTTTGTACTTATAAAAATGATGGTTAAACGTCTCACAACATTAAATTTGATGATTCTATTTTGATTATTATTATTATTGTTATTAGAAACCATTGTTACGATCTTTTCTTTCTTTTTTTCTTCCTTCCTTGCTTCATTCCTCTCCAATTTCTGACTACAAACCATTGTATATTATTCTTTTTGTGCTGATCAAACAAAAGAATTTCTCTTGAATATGATATTGTTTGAACACTATACAAAAAAAAAAAAGTAACAACTTGAGTGTATCTACAATACAGCAGGTCATATATTACATAAGATCAAACTTAACTTCAATCATATCATTCTATTTCTTAGTTATATTATGTCAATACATAAATATTAATGGATAAAGAACAAAGACGATAAAAGAATGAATATGTACAGGGAGTTTCTTTTTACTTTTAGTAGTTCTTAATTTATTTTCTTTTTACATAAATTTCCCTTTAAGCTTTAATAAAATATTGAAGTTCTTTCACCAAATAAACTTTATTCAGATAACGTATGTGGAGACGCCTCAACAATATAATTCAAATATAATTCAGTCCAGTCGAGACTATGGTTATGTACTAATTATACAGTAAATGTATTTTATATTCTATAAAATATGGCGTACAATAAAAATAAAACAACTTCAAACATCATTGTCTAATGACATAAAAGCATTAATCATTATTTCACATCACATAAATATAATTGCGATGAACTTCAGTAAACAACAGATATAAAAATATCTTTGAAATGGGTAATGAATATAAATTCATATGTTTAGAGTCTCAAAAAGATTAAAATCATTTTTGTGTAGGTAGATATAACACAATAAACTAATTATGATAAAATTATAAAGACAAACATTACACAGCTATAACAAATCGATAACAATTTTTACATTTGATGCATCTATTAATATTATTTATAATTAAATATGACGACGAACGAGAATTAAGAAAGAAAATATGGAAATGTTTGTTTTGAAAATAGTTTAAGGTTGTGGATAACAATGGAATATTTCTTAAAAAAATCTTTCAGTCATGTCTAACTTTTATCGTTAAAAGGTTCAAAATATAAACTTTTATCAGTTGGGTTGATTGAATTTTACTTGAGATATATTTAATGAAAAATATGAAAGAAAAATTGTGCTCAATTACTGAAAATAATATCTAAAAATGTACAGACAATTATTTATTGAATTATATTGAAACTGAAATTTCATTATTATTCTGTGCATTCAGAACTTTTATTTTGTGTTTCAGTCTACAAGAATAAAAATGTTGAATTCAATTTCAATTAAATATTTTAGTAGAAGTGATGATTATTAGATAAACTCAACTAATTTTAACTTGCAAACATAAAAATGGTGGAATTGTTGGAAATTTTCTCAATTTAAAACAGAAAATTTTTTCTCGATTGGAAACAATTCAGAAATGAATTTAAATTAACTCTAGAATAAAGTGAAATAAAAGTCTAAATAAATTGAATTTATACGAGTTGAATTATAATTTTCTTGCTTTATAGAAAAAAAAACGAGAAAAAACAGAAATTAATTCACACGAATGAAACAAACAAGAAAAAAAAAACTCATTTCAACTCAAACGAATTAAAACTAATTTTAAAATGGAGATTTTGTATAAAAAGCTTTAAACAAAAAATAATCTTTAAAGAACTCCTCTATTGAAAAGCCACTTTTTTTCTGTCCTTTCAAAAGTCTGTCACCTTCTTTCATCTGCTTCATTTCTTTCTTTGTGTTAAGTTATTTATGATCAATCAGATTTTTATTTATTTAAAAAAAAAACACAAACATTTATACTGGAATGAGGAATAATTCTCAGATATCGATTTAGGGTTGTCTTTAATCGAAACATGTAAAATGTTAAAAGCTACAACCGAAAGAAAAACAATCAACAAAAAATAGAATTTCTTTTCAATTGAAAATTAAATTGAATTGGGAAAACAAATAAATATACAATGAATTTTTAACTTTAAAGTATTGTACTTTAATCAATCCCATCCTGTTAACTTTTCCAGTAATTTTTGTTCTTTTCTTTTTTGTTCTTACGAAATTCACGTAATTACAGTATTTTTTTTTTGTGTTGCTTTTTGATCAAATTTATTTGAAGGCAACGAGAACAAAAAAAACCACATGAAAATAAATAAATAAACAAATTGTGGAAAGAAAAAAAACGGATCGAAACGAGTTGAAAACTTACAAAAAGCTTTCTCATTCAACATAGGATTTTTTTTTTTTGGTTTTGGTGTTTTGCATTCCAGTCTTTGAGTTGAAAAGAATAAATAACTACCGCGGATAATTTATATTGGTCCTGATAAATTTAGATTTGATTGGATTGAATTTTGTAACAAGAAAAAGAAATTAACAAATCGACAATTAATTGCAATAAAATTAATATTTTTTTTTATTTTTTTTTCACGATAAACTTTTATGATCAAAACTCATAATAAATTATAACATTTTGTATATACAACGCCATTCAACAGTCTCGATATGAGTTGTAAATTCTCCACAGAGTTTAGATAAAGAATAAAAAAAAGTTTAGGGACTTTTTTTGAGAAGGAAAAAAGAAAAGAAATGGAAAGGAGCTAGACCGAGATAAATAAAAGAGAAAAGTATTTTAATTTATACTGTTGGGAATATTACAGACTTTTTGACTTTTTTTTTATCTATTTTGTATAAACTTTATTTAAACCCATTTCAAAAAGAAAATGTTTGGAATATAATCTACAGAACAAATAATTTGTTAAATACAAAATACACTAATGAAAATGATCAACAACACTTTAAGTCTACTGAATCATTGATTTAAGTCTATCGTATTTCCAAAGAGTTCAATGTAAAGACCATTAAAGAATTGAAAACTCACTCTGAATTACACAACCAACTTTATTTGCAAACGACTCATTTTTATGGAAATTTCTATTAAAAGACAAACAAAGGAAAGAATTAAGATCGTTTGATCACAATAAATCCTTTCTACCTTGAACGAAAATTTTTTTCTCTACACAAATCATAATTATTATTAACGTAAGTAAAATGTAGATTTATTTTCTTTATTAAAATAATTTTTAATTAAAAAGAAAACAACAATAAAGCAAAAAACGTTTAAGACACGACGGTAAGATGTTTAATTTTTTTACAAAAATTATAAAATATTTCTCTAACATTTTTTATTCGTTTATTACCAGTTTTTTTTTTCTTCTTACATGAATCAGCTTCATTAAACATTAAAGATGAAAGTTCTACAATTATTTATTTTATTTTAATTGAAAACAACCAAAATTTTTTTCCTTAATAAGAAATTCAGACAAATAAATAATTTGTTGTCTCTATAAAGTTAAAAACGGTTTGTGTAAATGTAAAGTAGTTTTTGTCAAATAATTTAACTTAGATAAATTCTGTACGAAATGTTTCTATTCACATTCACACATTAAGTCACGAATTTTAATCAAATAAATTTTATGTTGAGAAAAATATTCTTATTTTGTTAACAAAAAATTACCCATTCTGTTGTTTGTACGAAGAATATATACAAACAATATACGCAATTCCATCGAAATCTCACATATGAAAATAATACATTGTTTCCATCCACCCCTAACCCTACCCCATCATCCCATATTGTGACGGTATAATTATTCTTCTGTTTTCATTTTGATTAATAATTATTTTGATTTAAATTTGACAAATAAGCAAACATTAAAAACAGTAATAATTAAAAAATATTCGCGAACTTCTAATGAAGAAAAAAAATCCACAAGAATTAAATAGAATGGAATTTTTTTTATACAAATGAATATTTTAATTGTTGTTGCTGTGGCTGTTGCTGTTGTTGTTGCTGTTAGTGTTGTTATTGTTGTTATATATCTTCTCTCTTTCATAGAAACAATTCATTCAATGAATTTAAAATTTTAAATATTGTGGTTTTTGAGCCAAATTGTATAAATTGTGTCTGGAATTTTACTGTTGAAATTTTTTTACCAGTTTGTTGTTTGTGTATTTTTCCTTATAGAATTTTCTTTTAAATTTCTATCAAATAGTTTACATTAAACGTCAACATAAATCTCTAATAAATATAACACGAAGACACATGTCGTGTGAATTAATTCATTCGAATTTTTTACAAAACATAAAATAAAATTAAAGGTTGAAAACATTTTAATGATAAGAAAATCGTTTTTCTTAATCCACGTGGAAAAAGTACGTGTGTCTGTGACAATAAAATATTTCCATATAAATTAAATTTTGAATTTTTCACAAACCAAAATGAGACAAAATAAAAAATTGAAACAAAAAAATAAAACAAAAAGCCGACAAAAAAAAAACCACAAAAAAATATGAAAGCGCTGTAGAATATTTTTACAACAACCAAAAGAAAAATATAACGTTCACAAAAGTGCGTTGGTTGAAGCCAACAATTTACCATTGTTAAAATAAACAATACAATTAACGCAAATCAATACCAAAAAAAAAAAAAGACAACAATAGACAAAACAAAAAGAAACAAAAATTATAATGGATAAAAATTAATTATTGCGCAAAAAAAAATGAAAGAATAAAAATCAGCCCACGTAAATAGAACTTTCTTCTCTCATGATGGTGGAAAAGATTATAAAGAAGCTTTTTCAACACAGACAAAAAAGAACTTGAAATTTTATTTTCGTTTCATTTTTAAAGAATGAAAAATTCATCAATAAAAAAAAATCTTTTTATCAAATCTAAATCTCAAGAATATATTTTTCACAAGGGAATTAAAGGGAATAAAAGGTGATCGACATATATTCATTTTTTTTTCTTTTCTTTTAAAAAATAAAACTTTGATAAACTTTTGAACCAAAAATAAATTTTATTTGTGGTTTTTCTCTTGATCTGTTTGAAAATATAATTCTTTGAAATGTGACGCGACTTATTCTTGAAAATATTTTATTGTGACATTTTAAAGGTATTTTTCTTTCTTAAATTTAAACAAAAAAAACGGCAGTTCTTTATTTTTGTTCGAAAATAAGAAAAATAGTCTGAACATTGTTATTGTTGACGTAATCAAATGACTTTATCATTTCTGTCACTTTAAAAAAAAATACAAAAAAAATCGATTCTTCTTTTGTTTATCGTCCAGTTCAAGACAAGAATGAAAGGTTGAAAATTATTCGAAATCATTGAATTTCTTCTTTCTCAGATATATCATTATTTGGAGTTTGTTTTGGACACAAATTGAAGAAATTTTGAACAAAAATGTAAGAAAATAAATACGAATCAATATTCACGAATAAATAAATTTTGTTAGTGGAAAAAAACAACCAATAAAGGAAAATGTTGTTGTTGAAGTTCTTCTTGTTAGAGTTTTTCCAAAATATTGATTTTTAATTGTCCCCGTCTCATTGGTTAACGCCACTTGTTATAAAATATATTCCAAAAATCTTTCCAACCACAAAGATGAACTGGTCGAATGGGAAAAAAAATAGAAGAATTAATCAACAGAAAATATGGTTAAGAAAATATGGTAAAGAAAATATGGTATAGAAAAAACCCATATCACAATTTAACGCTTTAAAGAATTCCAAAAGAAAAATATTATTTATATTGAGATTTTTTTTGTTAGATTTCCATAAAAAAATACTGTCAAAAACATTATAAATGGATTTACATAATTAACTATCAGCTACAATCATTTGAGAATATCTTTACATATGATCAACATATGTCATTTGATTGGCAGGTGTGGGGAAAATTGTACAATTATTTTATGACAAGAATTAATCAGGAAATCAAAAAAGAAACAAACTTCCATAACTCCTTTAATTTTATAGAAAGAATACACAATTTAGTTGTACGTGATAATGATGACGACAGAAGACAAATATTAGAATAACGATAAGATCTTTATAAGCTAATAAACATTTTATAAAACCAATAAACGTGAATGAAAATAAATTTTTAATTGCAGTAAAAAGAAAAACTAAAAATAAATGTAATTTAATTAAATTAAAAATGGAAAATAATTATTTTCAAATGCGGGAAACTCAAAGAAAATGTTGGTTAATTTGGTATCTGTACAACTCTGGTGATAATTTTTTATATTCCCAAACGAGTAAACATGCAATAATATCGAAGAATGTTTCCTATATGTTTGTTAATGGAATAAAATTACATATATGCTATACTTTTTTTTCTAATTTTCTAATTACAAAAATTGTTACACTGCACAACGATCAATTAATTGTAAATATTCTACGCTTCAATTTTTCATTTAATTATTAAAATTAAATGAAGTTTCAAGAATATTGTTAAATTAATTAAAATGAGAAAACAAGGGATTTTGGATGATTTACAATTAATGGAAAAGAATCTTAGGTGAAAAAATCAACTTAGATGTAAGAAAGTACACTTTCTAACTGATCACATTTCTACATTAAAATCTTTTACTAGAGAATAACAATTACCACATTCTAATTCTTCAATGAATTTATACAGACACGGTGATATCACTTTTATTCACCCAATTAAACAATGAATAAAAATATCTGCTGTAATTCAAATTTCAGAATGATAAGCGTAATTTTGAAATGATTAATTATTTTTTGGTCCCAAAAATAGTTTTCTACGAAAAATTTCTTGTCACATTTAAAATGAAATTATTCATGTGTTTAGTTGGTGATTAATTTTATCAATTAGTAATATGTTTTATTTTCTTTTCTTATAAATTTAATAGAAATTGATTTAGAAATTATTTATAGTGTTGGGAATTTTCAAATAAAATCAATAGAAAACATTTTATATAAAATAAATAAAACGTTGAAAACTTTACAGAATTTACCCAATTAATTTTATTTTTATAGAAAACTCTGGAAGAACCAGATGGTTCTATACACACACACAGATACAAGTACCCATTCATAGTTAAGACCAGATGTTTCTACACACACACACACACAAATATCTCCATATCTGATTGGATCCCATTTAGTTTATATGATTCTATTTTGAAGGCAAGATTTTCCTTTAAAATAGAAAATTGATTGTGTCTTTTGTAAATTATAAAAATCTGCATTATTCACATTAAAAAAACACCCAGGTTTAAAAAGGATCATTTTCTTACTATCCCTTTTTTTTATTGTCAATTTTACCAGAAATTTAATCTTTGCCATTTTTTTTTTTTAACTTTTTGCATATTTTTTTTGTATAAATCGACAATTTTAACTTAATAGAAATATTTTTTCTTTAGTTTAGGTTTATCGAGGAAATAATGACTTGGTACTTGATGATTTAGATTACGTCTTTTCTTTCATATTTTTTCATGTTTTACAAAAAGAAAACCATCAAACAATGATAATAAGAATAACAATAGTGAAACTCATAATAAAATGGAGATAAGAAACGTCAGCCTCAAGTTCCAGACACCATAACGACAACCGTAAAAAAAAATATATAAATATTCTAATAAAAACCAAAGATATTTGATTATGATAAAATAATATGGATAATGTGATAAGATATGAAGATATGAAGATAAAGCCATCTCATAAAATTATAAGAAAAAATATAAAAGAGTTGTGATTTCATTGATTTTCTTTTGTTTTTATTTCTAAGATGTACTTTAGAAATTTTATATAGAAAATATTTGTAACAAAAGAATTTTGGCTCATATCATAACAGGAATGACAAAACACAACAATGTGACTGAGATAATTATCTTAATATTATCGGTTATTTTATCTTTAAACAAATTCTCAATACAAAATCGATCCATGTTACAAAATTGTTCGTGTGTTTGTATGTCAGAAAGAATGCACATGTTTTGTCCATTTCACACAATTATTGGTTTACAAAAATAAAGAATTCTTCCGAATTACATTAAATAAAGAATTTGTTTATTATTAATTCATAATGGGGGGTGTGTGTGTGTGTGCGCTCCTTTGTATTATTAATCAAATAATTTATCTATTGGATTACCTTCCATATTGTGTGAATCTCAATTTCATGTTATGTTAAGGATGTCAAAGGATCATTATATGAAGAACCATTTGTTCTCATTCCATTTATTTTCTACAAAACATTAACTGAACTTAAGTAAGTTTTATTATTACAAATCAAATAAAAATATGAATTACATAAGAGAAAAGGGGGTAGGGTAAGAAGAATGTACGTATATTGGTATAAAATTCAATATTCTTGTTTAGTAGAAAAAATATTGTAAAAGAAGGAAAGCAAAAACAATTTCCTGGTTTATTTACGTAGACTGTATATTATTAAAGTTTAGAATTTCATGCATTTGACAAAAATATAATGTTTATTTTTATTTCATATAAACAAGAACTTTGAGCACGACTCTATATTTGTATGAAATATATTCCAATAGAAAATTTCTAAATCTATAAAAATATGTGCATGCCCAATGTTTGATCATATTTTCTTTTCATAAATAAAATAGTATTGGACATCATTGCAATATTGTAAAAAATGTAAGAAATGAAATGTAACGGTTGACAACCATGAAATAATGTTTTATTAAAATTTGAAAATATTTGATGTGGAAATTTGATACAAATAAATGATTCATGAACGATTCATTAAATGGATTTCTCATTTTTCGGAACATTTTGTTTTTGTCTAAAGAGAAATTTAAAAAAGAATTAAAATTTTCCGAAAGTATTTTTTTCTTTAAATCAACTCATCTTTGAATGAGAATAATCCAATGATTATGTGCAGAAAATATCCTTATAAATATTGTCTTTAATTTTTTCGCCTTTAAAAATTATTTTACCAACTGCTAGACATTTTGTTGATATTTTCATTTTATATTTTTTATATAGTGAGATACAAACTAACACGTACGTGTGTCTCTGTTTATAAATATCCAAAGAGAATATCAAACCTTATGTGTCTTATGTAATCTACTTTTATAATATTCTATTTTATTATTATAAAACATAATAACAATTATAACATAAAATATTTCTTTAGATTCTGGAACATCCTACTTATAATGTCGTGAAACTAAGAAAAAAAAATAAGAAATTCTTTATTTTCTTGTGTTTTAAAAAATATAAGATAAGAGGGTTTAAAACCCATTCAATTTTAAATTAATCAAGATGTTTTTTGTTTTTTTTTTTTTGTGATTTAGGGAAGAACATTTTGTAATATTATATTTTGTGCTTATCATAAATGAGTTGAATGGAAGAGTACTTTTTTCGTCTTTTATTGAGATACAAAAGAAGAAGGTAGAAATGACTGTGTGATGAATTATATTAAAACTCGTTATACTACACACGTCTTATACATTTATTCTTCTTCGTGTTTTAAATGGGAAATGTGTGTGACAGTGTCAGTATCATAATGTTACATTGAGGAAAAAACCACAAATTTTATAAAACTTCTTAAATATAGAAATAAAAACACCCACAGTTATTTCTATAAAATGTAAAATATACATCTGTTGACAAACATTATTTGTCAAAAGACAACAGACCACTTGTCATACTTTTCCCCAAATATTTTAAACATGTTCCCGTATTTTTTAAAGAAATGCTCAGATAATTTATAGTAATCAAGGATAGATGATCAATAATTGTGTCAATTGTTATTTACAGTGAATTATCTTGTACTACGTTACACATTAAAGCATTACGTCACACATTACGTATGGCATTACATGGATTCCATGGCATGGAATGAATTACAAAATAATTGTTATCAACAAATTTTATAACTTTATTTTTAATCGGTTTAATTTTTTAATTTAAAAAAATAATAGAAAGGAAAGAAGAAAGAACCCCTTTTGGACATTTTTTTTGTGTCAATTAGAAGGAAAAAAAAGCAACGAAAAAAAAAGTACGAATATTCAATTTTACTTTGATGAGTGGAAATTGGATTTTTTCTTTCAGGGGAAAAAAATTATCTTTCATATCGAGAAAAAAAAAATACACAAAGATAAAAAAAAAAGAGAAATTTGATTAAAAAAAATTTTTTTTAATGAATTTGGTGGTCGCTGTAGAGGACAACTTTTCTTGTTTTTTTTTTTTTTTTTGTAATCTTCAAACCAGAAAGAAATTTAAAAAAAAACATTCGTGACGCAATTACGGTTTTTTTTGTTTTTAGTTTAATTACAACAACAAACAAATTTTAAGTCATTCTAAAAATTCAATCAATGAGATAATTGGCATTATTAAAAATAATCATAATTAGAATTTGCAGTCAGGTTTGTATTTTTATTTGATCATAAAATTATGCAAAAGAACTTCAAACAAAATGATTACTTCTGATTGTCGTAATTATCACAGTAATTAAACCGAGAATTAAATTTAAAATCATAAAGATTATAATTGAAATTCGTAATTAAATTCTTTCTTCATGTCGTTTCATAAAAATTTAATTGAACCCCCGCAAGCGGATCATTACAGAAAAATTCTAATTTCATTGAATAATTTACAAAGTACAAAAATCTTAAATCTAACTAAAGAATTTGGAAGAAGAAATAAATAGAATTCATTATTAGAATTATAAGTTCTAAGATTCCCAATAAACTATAAGTCAATATTTACGATTGGAAATCAAATTCTTCACAATTGTAATCAATGTCAAATCTGCTAAGTCTCAGATACAAAATATTTACGTGTAAGGTAAAAAGACATAAAGGCAACGAAAAAATATCAGAAGATGAACAATAACAAAATATCAAAATAATGGCCATTATGACATTAGAGTAAACACAATCTAATTTGAAGTCAGACAATTAATACGGCGTCACATATGAAGTTTCTTTCTTATATAAAAAAATATTTCACCCTTAAAGAATTTCTGTTTTAATAAATCAATGTAAATCACATTTATTCAATCGACAAAGCGATTTCTTAAATGTCAAACAGAATAAAATAATAGAATTTTCTCTTATAGAATCTTTTTATTATTTTCAGCTGTTTGCTTTTTCCTTTCTTTTTAAAGAAAAAATGAAAATTGATTCCGCCAAGAAATAACGATGCATCTTTAGTTTAAAAAAAAACACAATTGAAATTTAATATTTCTGTCAAACATAAAAATCTATTTGATTAAAATTTTATTTATTTTTTAACTTAAGATCAGTTAGAAAATGTGTCTCACGATCACCTCTACCATACTTATATTTCTCTCTAGTTAAAATTATAGATAGAATAAAAAAATATATATTGTTAAGCACGAAGAAATCATGCCTTTAAAAAGTCTAGTCACTCCCATAATAATATTCACCCAAAAATAAATCACTCATACTGTCTCAGTCCTAACGCATTTACACTCTATACATTTCTTCCTTTTTGTTTAAATCAAATCTCTTAGATTCTTTTTATACCTGAAGAATAGAATAACGCATCACATCAGGATCAAAGGACTTTGACTATTTATCTTTTTCTAAAAGCAGCCAAAAAAATGTATTTCAAGAAAAATCTCAAATGGTTTTTCTTGCTAATCTAATTTCGAATCTTTTTTTGATTTATTCATGCAAAAAAAAAATGGGAACAGAATATTTAATTTAAAGTTTTGGTTACTCGTTTAAACATTCTGAAAATTTAATCAACCATTTGCACGTACAATCATTAAGGTTCATCATAATTAAGTGAAAAAATGTCTTGAAGGTTAGTAATTTTTTTGAAAAAATATAACAATAACAAAAGCAGTGATTGAACCCGCACCATTTTCAAACTTTAAGGTATTTATTATAATAATTTCAGAAAAAGTTTTTATTAAAATGGAAAGTGCGTTAAAACATGATTTTTTCCAATTAAAAGTTAAGAATTGGCCAGAGAATATTTTTAATGGAAAATGCACAGGTTTTGATGACAATATAATTTGCTCACAGCAATACTATAACTTCACATAACTTCATTGCTACGTAACTCCCTACCCTCCATCACCCACGAAAAATCACATTTACATTTTCAAATAAGCTTAAATTAAATTTCCAAATCTAAGTTTCAAAGAAAACACGAGTAGCTATTTAAATTGTAAAAATACAAATTAAAATACTTTGTAAAAACACAATACATAAAAAAAATAATGAAAATCAAAGTTATAATCCTGAAATAAAAACATTTCCATTTTATTCTCAGCTCATCTTCAAAATGAAATATTTAACAACCAACGACACTTAAGATTCTCTAGGTACCTTCATATAAGAGGATGGAAAAAAATGTGTAAAAGCACAAAGACACATAAAAACAATGAAATAAAAAAAACTCATAATAAATTACATTTATTGCAGTCTAGATTCTAGATTCTAGAAGACGAATAAAAGGGAAACATGGAGCAGTATATAGGTGAAATTATTTCTTCTTTGAATTTATTCTTTTTACATTTTATTTTAGCATAAAGAAATTAATCAATTAAAGAAATCAGAAGACTAAATAAACCAATTAACGCTAATAACGCAATATTCAGATAATATTCTATCACACATTCTTCTATTGTGCGAATTAGTGGGTGCGATGTGTATATATGGGTGTATCCGTTCATTCTGAAGTTTTTTGTATAAATTTTTCACCATCTTCAATAATTTTCATTTCTTTGTTTTTTTATTAAAGAAAAATTCGGACGTTTGAAAGAAAAGGTCAAGACTGAAAAAATAAAATAAATAAGACAAAATAAGGAAAACAAAAATAATCATCATGAAGTACAACGAGAGAAAAGAAACTGGATCAATTGAAGAGAAACAAAAATATAGGAGAACTTAAGATAATTTTCTTATATATGTAATTTATGATCTGCGTAGGAATTACGGAATTCCTACACTGACAACAAAAAATAATCAATAATAGAGCATCCAAATAAATGTAGGACGAATTTAAAATGTTATAAAACACACAATTGTTTCAATTCATTTCTTCTTGTGAGTTCCTTATCTAACTTTTGTACATTCATGTACATTGTTGTTCATTGTTTGGTGGATATAAAAAATTCTTCAATGACTGTTAAATTTTATGTTTTCCTAATCAATACTCTACTATTTGGGAAATGAAATTGGATGAATTAAAATGATTTTATAAAATCGTAAACAATTGAATTTGTATGGCTTTAATTTTCCGTAAACACTTTTGGAATTTTAAAATTAACTTCTGATGTTGATATTTATTTTTAGAAAAAATAAATAAATAACATGAAGAAAATGTATCATGAATCATGAATAAAATAAGATCTAACGGAAAATGTATTAATTTTTAAATGAATTTTGTAAATAAGATGGGTAAATAATTGAATCAAATTTGTCACGAGAAAGATTTTATCCTTAACGAAATATTAATCTTAAAATTTGTATTTAAAAAAATGATCATATATGTATTAGTAAAAGATTTCTATTCAACAATTTTCTATAATTTTCATCTAGTTTACATTATAAAATTGACACTATAAAAGTTCACTATTAAAAATTATATGACAAAAGGGGTTTTTATTGGGTTGAGAATAATGAAGAGAAGATTAAAATTGAAATTGCAATTATGCATAGAATTTTTATCATCCTATAATTATCTTATAAAAAGCAATTACTTTGAATCTTTCGATAAAAAATTGATTACAAGAATATGTTTGAATTTATAGGTGACTCATGGATCGTTCATGTAATTAGGTTGTAGGCATCATTAAGCCATTGATACTAATTCTGTAATGTGATACAGAATAAGAAAATTGAATAAATATTTTGTCAGATGAATAAATTAGATGACCAACAGAATCTTCACAAATTTAAAGACAACTTAGACCCGCTTACTAAGTCAATTGTGGATTTCATTTTCTTAATTCTGTTACATTTTTTGAAAGAAGATTAAAACATCAGAAATATTTTGATAAACTTAATTTCAACGTAATGATAATCGTTGATCTAAAGTTACGTGTACACAACAAAATAAATAGGAGATACCAGTAAAAGCTTTTAACAAAATGTTGAAGTATTTCTTTTGTTCGAATTAAACGTAAGAAAAAAAAAAATTATGTATTAGAATTTACAACAGAAGATTCAACACTTAAGACTAACCATCATTTCAAACATATAATACTTCTTTTGTTATTCTTTATAAAAGTCAAGATTCTCCTCTTACTGGTTTTCTTTTTTGTTATTTCAATTTCAAATAAACTTAACAAATAAATTTATATAAGCAGATCAGCATTTTTATCTTCATAAATTCATCAGTTTTTCGTTTTCGTTTCAATGCATAAAATAACAAGTGAAAAAAACACCAAAACCCACACATCGTCCTTTCACATAAAATATAATTTTTCTGAACCTTTAACCTTTATCCCAAAAAAGAAAAATGATTTTTCGATTTATTTTGAATATTATTTGAATATTCAGTTAAGTACTTTAAATTTCTTCATTATTTTGTGTTAATGAATCTTATGAAGCATATGACAGAAATATTGTTGTTATGATCAGAATTCCATTCTCACCCCATTCCAATTGTTTCTTTTAAATAAAACAATCCTTAGATTTTACAATTGAAAAATTTTAGTCACTTTTATTCTTAACAATTAAACCCACCAGGGTTAAGAAATTTTCATTTAGAATTGTCCGTTTTTATTTGTGTATTTCCCATACCGTAACTGTTGTTGACAATTTATTTTGACACTTTTTTCAATATTGGACAGAAATTGAATTGGAAATGGGTCCACTATTATAATTGTAACATTTTTTTTAATTCTTAAATGTCCTTTATACCTTCAATCAAATCTAATATGTTTTCATTGCATGTTCTTATAAAAATTCCATGAACAGAAAAAAATGTTTATCTCCTTAAAAATAATAAAGAAAAAAATTCAGGAAGACAAAACAAGGCAAAATAATTTCACGGAAATGAAGGAAGATAAATATTTGTTCGTTGAAAATAATAAAAATTTAATTAGCTCATTGATATTTTGACATTTAAAAGAATTTAACCTTTATAAATTAAAGAAAGTTGAAAAAAAAAATTACTAATGATTCCTTCCTGTTTATCATTCGTTTTTTACTCCCGCACACTCAAAACAAAAATAAACCAAGCCACTAATAAAAAGGATTCATTTAATTTTCCATTTTTGAAGAATCAACCGTGTTCAAACGTAAACAGAGATTATAATTTTTTAAAGTCAAGAATAAAGAATAAAGAAAAAATATTTGTATTTATTTTCAAAGGGCAAAAAAAGCAAAAGAAAAAATTAATTTTCATTTAGAAACGCCTTTAATCCTTTATTTATTTTTTAATCAAAACGAATAAAAAGGTAACTCATCAAAATATATACAGAGCCTACATTTCATCAACATCAACATCATTATCATCATCATCATCATCGGTATCATCAACATCATTTAATGAGCAGACATACAAAATTCTGTTTAAATTACAAATTATGTGATGGGTAGAAAAAAGTAATGAAAAGGAAGTTAAAGTAGTGTAAAGAAATAATTGAATAAAAAAATGCCAATGTCCTTCCTCCTCAAAGTTTCATTCTTTTTCATCGTCCAAAGTTCAAAAAAATAAACAAAATGTAATTTTGGTTTTCAAAATTATTCCAAATAAGAATATTTTGTACATTAATCACTGTTGTCTAATAATCATCAAAAATTAAGATTTAAGAAGACAAAACGAATCATTTGAAATTCTAAATTGGAAGATAAATCTCAATAATTTTAAAGACAAATCCACAATGGAAGAAAGAAAAATGTAATAAATGAGAAATAATCAAAAATGAAAATGTTGCTGATTTGTACAGATTTTAATCTCGAAGAAAAATAATTTATAAATTTTGATGGAATGTTCGGAAAATAGATGAGAAAATATAACATAGGATTAGGTTAAAAATATTGTTTATAAATTTTGATTTATTAATTTTTACATCGGGTAATGTCATTATCCGTTTTACAAAACTAAACCCACTTTGATGAAACCATTTAAATTTTCCAAAATTTTCCATTTCCTCACAAATAAAATTCGTTTACGGAAGAAAGAAATGTCCTTATTAAATTAGCAAAGACAATATTTACATAAATCAGAAATTTATTCAACACATCGCAACTGTTTGTCAACACTTTTATTCCAGTTTTTCTTTTTTGTTTCAAAGAGAAATTTAAGAAGAAAAAGAAGAAGAGAAAAAACTAATTTATTAAATTGACGCAATACAAACAAAACGAAAAAGAAGAAGACAACACGTAAAATAATCAATCAATGTATCATTTTGAGGGTTGCCACCTCAAATAATGGATAAACCCCAAACAGAAAACTGGAATAAAATAGAATGTTTGAAATTGAACCATTAACGAAAGTATATTATTCGTTTATCTTCTGAGACACATTTTCTTTTTTTTTTGGTTGTATAAAATAAATGAACGTCTAATAACAAAATGAAGGGAATTTATCTTAGATTTATTTTTTTTTTTTACACAAAGCAAGAAACAAAAACAAGAAAATTTTAGATGAAAAAAATGTCATAAGAAAAATGTTAAATTTAAAGAATTTAAAGGGAATTGTTTTTAATTTGTTCAATCGAAATTTTGTTGGTTTAGAATAATTTCTTTATGCAACTTGATTTGGATTTTTATCGTTGTTGTCAATTGTCAACAGGGGTTTTTGTGTGTAGTTTTCTTAATTATGAATAAATAAGGACAAATGTCAACAATATTCTAATAACTAAATCAATTCAATTTTACACGTTCAATTACTAATTATTCTAATAATCTGATTTTTCCATTCTGTTAATCCATAAACTATACTATTGCCTACCTATGTAAACAGTCCAACAATTAATTTCTGTTTTCCAAAGTGGTGGACCAAATCCTTTACTTGATTTTCCTCCCATCCTTGCCTTATATTTGTTTCCTTTTTTTTTTTGGTTCTTCTTAATTTTTTATTACACAAAACAAATTGAATTTAAAAAAAAAAGAAATCATAAAGTCAATGGCAACTATGTATATTTGTATTTTATATTTATTGGTGAGTTGTCACATTTCTGAAGAAATAAATGTCAATTTATGTAACATTAAAGTCGTTGTTGATGTAATAACAAATACAATTGGATAATCTGTTGTCTATGACAATACCAGATATTGGATAAGGTTTCATCAAGAATCAGAACAAATTTACAATGACGAGGTGACCTTGTTTTAGTATAGATTTTTTTTCATTTCAAATAAATTAACTGTTGACCTGGCGGTAATATAAATTTGTTGGTCGGTCTTCGTCCACTGAGCTTTTTTTTATCAGATTCTTTTTTAGTTTTTCTGAAGCTTCGTAAATTTCATAATAAATTTCTTTAGAAATAAGAGGAATCTAATCGAAAAATTTCAATCTAAGATCAATTTCCTATTTTGTTGTTGTGATGAGGAATAAGATTGCTTTTAAGAAACTGTCACATACAAGAATATTCTAGAATTATGTTGTCACTAACTTTATTATTAAAGAAAAAAGGAAATGGACAAACTTCGTTAATAGGAACTTTATACTGATCAGAATTTATTCCAACAAAATATTGATTTATTCTGCAAAAGCTCAACTCGTCTACAAATTCTCGACAAGTCACCTCATTTTTTTGAGGTCATTTACAACTCACTAATTATTTATAAAGACAAAAGACAAAAATATAGGACAAAATTGAAATTACATTTTTTGATTCGAAAAATTCTCTAAAATAAATTATGAATGAAAATTCTGATGCTGTAGAAATTGACTTCCGTCAATTTTTCACTGCGGTTGAAATACATTTTTTGTTTGTGAATTTGTAAAAAGCGATTTTATAAGATCCAGTGAATATTAATATTGTTAAACAGATTCGTCTAATTTTGTTTCTGTTTCATCAGAAACATCAGAAATTTGATACACAAAACTTTGCTACTGGCAAATTCTTGTTAACGTTAACATGACTTCATAATACGTGTTTCTGGTTTATTAACTTTTTTTAATTCAAAATAATCAAAATTGTTATAATATTTCGTCAAAAATGATTTAAAAAATAAAAATCAAATAGAAATTTCAATATGAAAATGTTGACACAACACGTGTTATGTTAATTTTCAAGAAACACAACTAATTTTATGTTTTTCCTTTAATTTTCTTCTTTACCTTTCCCATTTAATTTTATGTGTTTTTTTACGTGTATTTTAGGTGCCTTAGCTTAACACACACACACACACACTCTAGGAGATTATAAATTCTAAGGTAAAAAAAAATGTAAGTGCTCACAAGAGAATATTCAAGGCTACGACGATATTTATTCAGTTTATTCAGATAAAATGAAATGGCAGAATTTCTTTTATGGTAAAATGATCATCATTTTATATTGATTTATTATTCAATCGGAATAACATAGAATTTTCAGGATACAGTGTCACACATTTAGTATAGAAAGTGTAAATCAATTTAAAGTATTTTGATTACACTTCAAAATCATATTTCCTTGGAACAAACTAAATTTGTAATATCAAATCATATCGGCCTGAATTTAAAATAATAACACAATTATTATTGTCTACAAAATACCACACAATAAAATATCTCAAGTTTTACGTTGAATATTGAAAAATTTATTATTGCGAAATTTCAGAAAAATGTAAACACAGCATTAAAAATATTTTCTAAAACAATATTGATTCGAAGAATAACGAAAAAAAAAAACAAAAACAAAAAAAAAGAACCTTGAAAATGTTTTCTCTTAATTCGTTTAAATAATTTGATCAAATCATAAGACCATTTTCTTGACTAAAAGTTTTACAAATAACAACAACAAAAAAAAAGCACAAATACACACACACAAAACTTTTTATAAAAGTTTTTGTAAAACAAAAACAAAAAAACAAGAAAATATAAAGTGAACCAAACAGGAAGAGAAAATTTAACAACATTTTAAGTATATTTGTTGTTGTTTTTCTTTAAGAAAATCAAAAATATCTGCACTGCAGATCAAAATAAAAATAAAATAAAACGAAAAAAAACAACGAATACATTTTAGTGTGTTCACTTTTTACTTCTAACAAATCCAATTTATAAAAATTGTAACTTTTAAGTAAATAACAAAGACGACAAATAACAACGGCAAAGAGAAAAAAACTTTGTGATTTTGTTTGTTCTGGTATAAAAAATCTGATAAAAAAAAATCAAAAACTTTATCTACTAGAAGAATTGAACTTGAATTTTTTATTGTTCCTTTCATTTTACAAATGCATTATTGATGATTTTATGACTTTCAGAAAAAATTTATTGTATGAAAACGAGAAAGTTGTATGATCGTTTTTTTTTTTTTTTTGAGTTTGAAAAATCAAAAAGTCTGTGATGAAACAAATCGATTTTTCTTATGAACAAACAAAATTATTATTGTCTCTTAGTTCTGTGTGTGTCATTACAGAGTCGTTTATAAAAAATAAAATGTACCACATAATCTTATGATTAATGGATTCTTTTATTTCTCTTCGATATTTATATTTTTATATTTTTCTTCCTGGTTAAAGATTACTGAATGGAAATTGATCATAAAATATTGTGACGTTGTTTATTTTTTATTAATTTGATGTTAGGTAATGTGATAATTTGTGGTAGCTACATGACAAAAATACTAAATTCATTTATTGGTTAAAAGTGACAAACAACAAGAGGACATTTTTTTTAGCAATAAATTCATGAGAGAATTTTTTTTAGTGAATTTTCATTTATTAAAAATCGAATTTAAGATTTTGAAGAAGTTTGTTGGTGGAAAACACTTCCTAATACAATGAATATAAAATTATTAATTTTTATGTACCAAACATAATTCTCTATCAGCTTTCTCAGTCGCACGTTACAATATTTCGTTTTTTAAGAAACACTCACGAAATACAGCAAATAAAAATCTCAAGTTTTATAGGGGTACGGGGTTGGTGGAAACCCAAAAAAAAAACGATAATAAGAAGAAAGGCAAAAGAAGTGAAACAATGGATTCTATATAAAAATTCTTCTTGTACTTAACAGAAAAAAATATAAAAAAAAAGGAATGAATGAAGAAATTAACGTTTTAGAAGATTTTATTTGACTAAATTGAATTTTCATTAGAAAATAATAACCTTTTGGAAAGATCCTAATAAAAAAAGGGGAAAAGAGGGTAAAGAAAGGAAAAAGGTATTAGGTATCTCATTTTGTTGTTATTTGAGAGGCCACACAAAAAAAGAAAAAAAATAGAAGAAAGTCTTTACAGAAATTCTAAAGAAAATAAAATTTAACAGATTTTTTTTTTATTTTCTAATTCTCAAGAGAAATAAAATCAATAAAAATGTAATAACAAAATTTAAGTTAATTCTAAAGATGCGGCTTACAATATTTAAAAACCTACGCTTTTCTACTTAATTAGCAAAAAAAACACGTTTTTTTTTTGTTCTTGCAATGCAGAGCGACCTTCTTCCAATTTGTTTTTCCTTTTTGCTACATTCAAAAAGAAACTTAATTAAATGGATTGAAATTTTGAGCATTTTTCTCCTGCCCTCCGTACAAATAAGAAGTGGAATTTTCCTTCATCAATATTTGATAAGGAATAAAAAAAATTCCCTTCTGATTTTTTTAAAAATTCATTTTTCCGCACCTTTAAAAAATTCACACAAATATTTATCGAATGGGGAAAACGCCTACTCCGATTTCCGTTTCTTTATCCCAATTTCCATCTTTTCTTGTTTTTTGTTTTTCTCTATTTTCGTTTGACTTGAATTATTCGTTTCACTAAACTTCTTTTTATGTATTTTTTTTTTTTTGCTTTGCCATAATCGTCTTTACATTGAAGCAAATAAAAAAAAAAATAAAGAAAGTTAGTTCAACCCACTATCATCCCACTATATACGTTAAAATATATTCCAACCCATCATTCATATATACCAACTTTCACACATATACAATAGAATGAATATAATTCGAATTTAATGTTTAAATCGAATTGATTGATTATACCGGAAACAAGGACAATCAAATCCCTCTTTATGTCTATTAAAAAAAATTTCTGTTTAACATTTTTTTTTTCTGTCTATTGAAGTACAATTTACTTAAATCTTTTACAATCTGCAGATGTAACGTAAAGTATGGGAAAATGATGATGAATAAAGATTGGGGAATGAAAAGGGGGAGAGAACAAAGAAAAGTTAACAACGAAAAAAAAACAATAACAAAAGTTTAATAATATTTTCACGTTTTATTTTATGTATTTTTTTTTTTTACTCTTTTAATTTTGGGGAAAATTCAATTAAATCATATTTTTTATGATTTTCAACAAAAGCACAACAATGTTACAACATTATATAGGAAATTGATTTACAATCAAAAATTGTTAGAGAACTTCTAACAACTTGTACATTAATTTTTGATTATTTTGGTAGAGTTGTCGGTAATAAGACTTTTGGTAAAGCACAAAACATTGAAGTTGTAATTTTGTCCTTAAATTTTGGGTGAACCCGTTAAACAATAATTTACAAAAAAAAAATATTCCGATAACAGAAATCGATCATATTTTTTTTTAAACCAAAATAACGTAAATTTATAAATAAACAAATGAACTCAATCACCCCACTTTTACATCATCAAAAATGGTATTTTCTACACCTATCAACCACCACATTTTTGAATATATTTCACATACTTCAACGCTTCCTGAATCACCATATTAAAAAAAAAACCCTTAATTTGTCATCGTATTAAAATTATTATTTAGGTCAAAAAATGTTTGGATATCGTCAATAAAAATTCTTAAAACTATGTCATTGGTCAACAGATTATATATTTTTATGTGAGAATTCAAGTAAAATATTATGCAAATGCAATATGAATTTGTACGATTAGTTATGTTGTGTATAAATTGTTGGGGATTTAATAGCATCTGAATTTCAATAGTCCACAAAATGACGAATTTTGTCTATCCAATAATTTATGATCGAGATAACCGATAAAGTCAACAAACGAAATTGATTTTCATACATGTAAAGGGTAAATGTTACAGTTATGAAACAATGTTGAGTTTCTCTAAGGAAATCTAAGTATTTTACATTCATCAGCACTTTCCTCTCTATAAAATTTACTTAAAATTTCCCCGGTTTTTTTTTTCTTCTTCATTTTTCAAATGTAAAGACGGAAGAAATAAATTTGTCACCATTTTGTAAATCGGATTAAAATGAAATGGCGACTCAATTGTTTGCCAACTCACATAAAAAAGATTCGTTTTTATCTAATACGGATGAAAGTTTGTTTTTTTCCCCATTTTTCTGCTTCAATCCGTTCAATTATGATAAATTACCTGAAATAAAAACTTTCTTATTTCTCGTTTTAAAATCGATTTTCTCCGTTTTTTTTTTCCTTTTATTTATTTTTTTTTCCCGTTTTGTAATTTAATTCAATTAAGCATTAACTACTACTAAAAAGAAAAGCTTTAAAAGTAATTTAATTGGATGATGAAATATGATATGAAAGTTCGATTAAAATTATTGATAGAAAACTTTTTTTTTTAGTTGTATAAATAAAGTTTTATTTAATAAAATTTGATTTTCTTTTTACAAATTGAAGAAATATGATAGAGTCGGATTATTCTACAGAAACTATTATTTATTTTCTTTAATTTCAAAATAAAAAGTAAAAGAAAAGTAACAATAATAATAACAATTGGAACAAATTCACATAATGCATTTTTCTTATATTTTTGTGTAGATAAGATAAACTTCGATTTAATTATGATAAGAATAAAAAAAAAAATACAATAACATTTTTATTTATTCATTTCAACAAATATAGATTTCTATTTGCATTTAACAATAATATGATCGTTTTACAAATACACAACCCACATAACCAAGATACAACAAGCACAGAAGAAAGAAGCAGAATAATAATAATAATTGTAAAGAAAAATATTATATTACACGGTACAAGGACATCAATAAACATTTTACTTCCTTTATGCTTCAACTTAGACTTAGACTTAGACTTAGACTTATGCTTAGACTAAAATGACCGTCAACTCCTGATAATATTTTATTTAAAATAAACAATTGAAATTTACAAAATGCAATCAAAAATTACTTAAAAGATTATAATTGAAATATTGTCAATTGGAGTTTAATAATGTGTAAAATTATGAAACACAAATCAAATGTTCGTATAAACGAGGTTCTTCAAATTTTGGGTCGATTTAGATTTTCTCTGTTTTGGAAAAAAAGTTTTTTTTTTTTTTATTCAATTTTTCAGGATAATAAAATTTAATCGATTCAAATTATTCAAACCGAAAAAGAAAATGCGTGAAAATATGAAAATGCTGTGTAATATTTAACGATTAAGAATTTTTAAAGGACTTTATTTATTACGAAAGAGAAACCCTTTTTTTTGGTTTTGTTTGAAGATACTTTTTTTGATGAATTTTTTCGTAAAAAGGGTTAATGTGAAATGTTGCGCATAATTTGTTGCTATTTTTTATTTGTGTGTGCTGGTTTTTAAAGAAGAATCTGGTAATGGCAATCGAATTAAATTAATGAGAGACTCTTTAGCTTTATAAATGGATGAAAAGTTTATATCAAATCTTTCTTTTTTGGTACAAATAAAATATTTGTAGTCTGATTCGGTTACGTCTGATTTCTTTTAATCATTAGGACCTGTAAAGTCTATCGTCTATTTTGCATCATCTCTGTGATGCTCCAACCCCAAAAAAGTGTTAAGCCTAATGTTAAAATATTTTATTCTCCTGAGAATATCATGGTTCATTTGCCTAAATTTTATTTATGAATTAATCATTTCATAAAACAAATGGCAATGATATTAAATTTTACCTTATATTAATTACCACCTTTAAAAAATGTGACTATTATAAAATTTACAAAACATAAAAATCATTCCTCCTTCCCTTACGAAATTGAATAAATAATTTTCCCATACATATGTTTGTTAATAATTTTTTTTTCTTTTCATACTTTTTCCCTTCAATCAAAATGTCGATTAAATCAAAATAAAGATTAAAAAGTTTTGTTCTTTTAATTCTTCTTTTCTTAAATGTTTTGGAATAATTGTAAGCGCGATTAAACAGAATGAAAATGAAAGTTTAGTCATTAAAAAATATTAAAAACAGGCAATCGTTAAAGTGATGAAAGATATAAAATGAAATTTATTACTTCGGTTCTTTCAATTTAATCGATTTTCTGTTTTTTTCAATACAATTTTGAAATGAAAAATCAATTATTTTGAAGGATGAAAAATAGAAAACACGAATTTTACGGTTTCACACAATTTACTTTTATTTCGAATTATTTATTGCATCAAAACCCAAGTAAAAAAAAAATAAGACAATGATTCGGAAAATGGGACTTATGATGTAATAAATAAAACGTGTCACCAACATCATTGTGTAAGCTAACAGGAAAAGCAATGTAAAACATAAGAAGAAATAAATTGGACCATTAAAAAAAACCGGGGTTACATCAATTTAAATATTTTTGTTTATGACGTCACTTTCTCTTTTTTGAACCTTTAAGACAAGGTAATCCTTTCTGTATTATACTGTTCACTTAACTGTTCCGATATGATGATATTCTTTCTCTTAAAACAGTTGAATTATTTTTGGCATTTTAAGAATTTTTACGTATTATTACAACCAACACAAATAACTTTCATTTCATTTCTGATTCCTTTACATTATAAATCCAAAGCCGTATGTCTAATATAAATCCATATATTTATTCAGGAAAACTAACATAATAATATTACTTGTTTTGTTTATGTTTTGTCATCCTCAACATGAACACCAAAATATATTTGGATATTTGTTTATCAAGTCTAAATTATTCATGAAAATGAAACGAGAAAAATGACGGACGGCTTAGTGAAAGACGAAATGTTTCTGTCAAAAATTGTTTTATAAGATTTTCACTTTTAGATTATTTTTATTTAGATGAAAAATAAATTGAAAATAAACAAAATAAAGTAGAACAAAATTTCTCTCAGTATACTTACTTCTTTCAATTTTGGTCATACTCATTCCACGTCCTGTTTTTCTCCATTGTCTACACCATCCTCTTGATGTAAATAATTTTAATAAACTACCACCATGTGGTGTTATTTCTGTACCACGTTCAATCTCTGATGAACGACACGATGATGAATCCTCAAAACTTGGACTACGACGTTTACGTTTAATACAAACACAACTGCTTAACATTTCGGGCATTTATTATTTTCACTTTTTATTGATTGATTTATGTTTGATATCAAAGCATAATCATTTGCATTTAATATTTAGAAATTTCCATCAATTAAAGATTCTAAATATTTCCAAACCTCACTTTCACAGTTAGTTTAAAAATTATCACAAGAAAAAATGGTGAAAACGGAAAAATTACAATTAATTTCTTTCAATATTTTGGAATTCTAATTGTATAAAGTTTTCCATTATAATTTCTTTATGAGTGAAAGAACTATTATCACATTAGGCAATTCCTTTTAGTTGTATTCTGAAAACAAAAAAGAAAAGAAAAAAAATTATAAGCACAATTAGAATAATTCAAAATTGATTCAATAAAAAATTAATTCTATTTCCATTCCCTTATTTTAATCAGAAAATATTCTTCTTTGGGGAGAGAAATTGGGAGACAAAGAGACAAATAGAGAGAAAGAGAAATGTTGAAATATCATGATTTCCACTAGCTAAAATTAGGATGCTGTTTTTTTTTTCTTACCGCAATAAATTAATTTTAATGTTTTTATAAATGACCCCAGACTTAAAGAAGAATAATTAATTCTCTTTATTAGCCTACAGTTAAAAAAAAAAAACAACAGAGAAGAAGAAGACAAAGAAGAAGAAGAAGAAAGCATTAAACTAAAATAATCCACACAAAATAATCTAAATTTTAAATAAAACATGAAGAAGAAAATGAAGAGAAAAAACCCATTCCGTTTAATTTAAAGAAAAAAAGAAATGTAAGAATTTTCATTGGAATAAAAATGTTCGAAAAAAAAAAGTTTTTTTTCTCCTCTTTACACAAAATATTTAGTTCAGACAAAAGTAATTCATTCAATTTTTTTTTTTTATTATAATTAAATTAGTTTTTCTTTTTTTTTATAATTGAATTTGTCCTGTGTCTGGTACTTCAGTTTTCAGTTATCTTCCAACCCATATACCAACCGAACAAACAAACAAGTAATGTTCGTAACAATAACAAACGGAAAAATAACATAAATTCTAATTAATAAAATTAAATGAAAAGGAAAACAAAAGGTGGTTAACAGAAAAATTGTGATTTTAAAAGAATTCTAAATTATTTCACATAATTTAATAGGGGAAAAAGAAGAAAATATATTTTTTATTTAGTTTTGTGTCTTTTGACACGGATGCAAAAAAAAAATATAAAAAAAAAGGAAAAAGGGGAAAAGGGATAAAGGGATAAAGGGAAAAAGGGAAAAAAAAATTCAAAATTTTATGCTGCAGCACTTTGAAAAAGTAAATCAATTTTAATATAAGAATCGTCAGGTATGGTTTACCCTTAATATTATATTTATTTCCGTAAATAGAAAAAAGAAAAAATTTTATGAGGGAACAACAAGGAAACAGTAAAATAAAAGAAAATTTGTTTCTTTTAAACCCACGTATCATAGACCAGATTGCACAATTCCCTATTTTTGTCCTACCTTTTTTCTTTGATGAATCAAATCTATTTTATTATTATTCGTTTATTATAAAATTCTAACCTAAGGGTTTTTTATCTTCTTTTCATCTTATATTTTTTTTTTTTAAATTTTCCCTTTTTGTGTTACGTCTTTTATGGCTTTCAACAAAGAGAAGAAAGAAATGTTAAAGAAAAGTAAAAAGAAGAAGGAAAATGTCTTTCACGCGAAATAGTTTACATTTTTTTTTAATTTAAAACTCTCAAGTGAAATAGTTTTGACTTTTTATTTCGTTAATTGAATTCTAATTGGTTCGTGTCAATAGACTCAACTGATTAATAAATTATTAAGGTTTTTTTTCTTCTTCATTGAATGAATTCCTTAAATTATTTAAATGGGATGAAATGGGACAGACCTTAATTTGTAATTCGAAACGTATAATCGTTGAAGTCTGAGGAATATTTTTTATAAATTCCTATTAAAACAAATCAAGACTTCTCTTCAAATTTTCGTTCAATTTTCATGGTCAATGTCAGCGCCTTTTCTCATTTTCTTTTTTTTTTTTAATTTTTACCACCAAAAGAAAGAAAAAAGTTTTCAAAGTCTTTCGTCTATGATCTTTTTCTGGTCAAACCCAATTGTTTTTCTTTAGACTTTCTTTTTTTCTCTCCTCAATTTTTTTTATTCTAATTTGAAAAGTTTTTCCATAATTCCTTTTCTTTCTTTTCTTCCAAAAAAATAATAAGTAAATTTTCATTCCATTGTTTTCTGAATGAGTTGAAAGAAATTATTTAATAATTTTCGTCTTTATTTTTTTGTCTGTTCGTTTTTATTCTTTAATTTAAATTTCAACATTTTGTTGATTACTTTTCTTTTGTCTACATTTTTCTTCGTCTTTTTCCACAAAAGTAATTTTATTGAACAACAAAAATTAACTGATTCAATCAATTTACATAAATCATGAAATTTCAATGTGAATTGAACGATCAATTATTGTCATTCTATTTTTTGTTGAATTGTTGTAATTAAGAAAAATTAAACGAATTAAATTAAAAAATTTCAGTTGGTTAATTTTTTTCTCCTAATTTTAGAATAAAATAAAATTCTTACAATTAAATAGGCTCTTATGGGAATTGGGAACTGGGAACTAAGAACTGGAAACTGGGAACTGTAATAATTTAACTACCTTAATTAATTTGTAGTGATGAGTTACGAGACCTTTTGCCTTAGTAGGTTACAATTGGCATGAGATCAATTACAATCAGGAATAACTTTTGACTATGGTATCAGTCAACAACTTAATATCCCAAAACACAAACAAAACAGTTTAAAAAGAAAAAAAAAAAAAAAGGGAGAAGCAGCGTAAGTTGACGATTTAAACAAACAAAATTAAGAGAAAATAAAAGAAAATTCTTGCCTTAAAAAATTGTTTAAAACAATTCACGTAAAATGTTTACCATCTACCGGAAAAAAAAACACACAGAAACATTTGAAAACTCAAACCAAAAATTTATTAATTATTTAAAATTTATTGCAGCTGTCTGTTGTTTATACTTCCAGATTGATCGTGAGGAAATCTAATGAAATATGGAAATTTTATATAAGAATTTATTGTAAGAAAGTGAAAGAGAAAAGGGAAGTCTAATAATTTAAGTGGATCTCTTCTTTTTTTTTTTTTTTGTAAAATTTCATAATCATAATAATATTTGACAAAGAAAAACAAAAGAGAAAAAGGAAACGTTTCATTTCGATAATAAAAAATAAACAAATTTTCATTTTGGATTAAAAGGAAATTCAAATTAGTTTTGATGAAATATGAGAATATTTTATACCTTTTAAATATGATACTTGGATACACACACACACATACACGCACATGCCATACATGTATAAATAGAAGATGGGATAATTCTTACGAAAATCTGACGAGAACATGGAAAAACATAAATTTTAAATAAAAATAGATTGTTAACTTTAATCCATTTGTTTTTATTTCAGATTACAAAACAGATCCTTTTTTTTTTCTTTTGTTACAATTCAAAATTAACTTAAACGTAAAACTCAATAGAGTCAAAAAAAATTCAATTCTCTTAACATAACACATCAGTGGAGAGATGGACATGGATTTAGAAAATAAAAATGACCCATCAATTTTTTTCACCCCCCCCTTCTTTTAACATAAATTTCAATCTTTTTTTCATAAAGGATTAATGTTGTCTGCTTACAAAAATATATTCACAATTAAATTTCATTTGTTTTGCATCTCAGAATAAATAAGAGATCGAACTACATGAAGTTATAGGAAAGCGTAAATATTGTAGTCGGAGAAATATTAAAAAAGCAACACTAATCTAGTAAAGAATTGGATCTAGAATTTTTTAACAGGAGTAACAACTAATAACATTCAACACAGTCATCTGATACCGGTGGCAATAACTATAACACTCGTTCAAAGTAGAACAGATAGGATTCTTTTGTCCAAGTAAAGAAAATTGACATAACTTCTTTTGAATTTACATATTTCATGAATGAACTCAGTTTGGTATAATACAAACCCAAGATTTTCCTATTTTTCTATCTAGATTCGAAATAATCTATTTTCATTATTACGAAATTCAATTTCAAGAAAAATATAATAAATAGAATAGAAAACTTAATATTAACAATTGAGACGTCTGTTACACTCTTTACTATCTCACTCACTCTTTCTTTTCATATATCCTCCTGCTCCTCCTTTATCTATCCTTTAAGGGCAACACTTTCAAACAACTCAATTCCAGTAAAAGAAAAATAGATAGACGAAAAATTCCCATAAAAATAACAAGAAAAAAAAATATTGAAGAAATAAGATGAACGAAAAACCACTCAACATTATAGAGTTTTATTTGTGTGCAGAAGAAGATGAAGTGAAATGGGGGAGGGTTGAAAAAAAAAAGTCTTCTCAAAAAGGATTCGGCGAAATCTTTGCTATTTTATATTATTTTGAATTTGACTAGAGGGATTAGATAGATGGGTCATGATAAAATGACGTATACAGAAGGATGAGTTAAATCTCTGTGCTGTTGTATTTTCATTAAAGATTATTCAATCCTTTACCCTCAAGAGGAATGAACTTCCACAATTTTTTTGCTCTTTACCATAAACATAATATTGTTTGAATTTATTGTTTTGTTTATGTTTTGTTTTGATTTTTTAGTCGTAGTCCCTTGTTTCAACTGACTTCTAATTTTTGTGTAAAATTACAATTCTTTATTGTTGTTGTAATTTTTTTTTTTTTTTTAAGAAATTTCCTTTAATTTTCTATGAAAAAAAAAACTGAGTTTAGTTCATCAGCAAAAACAAACAAATTGAGTTTAGTTCATCAGCAAAAAAACAAATAATTTGTATTAAAAACAATGAAAGTGTCGTACATTGAACCCAAATATTTGACATTCAAACCAAAAAATTATTTTCTGTTTGATTTTCTTCTCACTGATTTTTATCTAAATCTTATTGTAAAACTTCTGTTAACTTTTCCTTTAGACAATTTGAAAAAAACACAGAAATTGGTTTTTGCCTTTTTTTGTCAATATTATCTTCTTTTTTTTGTTTCTTCTTCTAATTCTAAAGTTCTAGTGTAAGTGACTTAAATTTAATTAGAAATCTATTAGAGAAAAATAGGAATTATACAATACAGTTAGTTAGTCTGTTAAAAATCATATTTGAAAAAGAATGCACAAAATCAGTAAAAATTCCTCCATTAATTAAAGAATTAAAAAAAAAAGATAACTTTAGTTAGTAAAAAAGTTAAAACAAGAGCAAAAACAAAATAAATGAACAATCTCTAAAAACGGGCAAGTATTTAGTTTTTAATTTAATTTGATTTCTTAGAAGGAAACTACATAAATCACCATTAATTAATTTCATTAATTAAAATTAAATCTGATCTCACGGTAGTTCAAGAAAAATGAATTAAATCTAATTTATTTTCATAATTTCCATACATTTAGTTTTGTAGATAAATTTCGTGAAATTGGGCATTAATCGTAAAAAACAGCTTTAGAAACAGCTTTAGAAAAAATGTGAAGAAATGCAAAAAACAGATAAATTATTATTTTGAATAAATAAATTATACAATTTTAACGCTTTGTTAATTCTTCTTTTGTTTTTTTTTTTTTTTTGGTTTGATCAAAATTAAGAAACGGAAATTAATATGGATGAAAAAATACCAGGCGCCTCCACCACAAGAATTATTTATCTGTTTTCACGTCAATGGATAAATACCGATTAAAACTGATTTAATTTGACATTTTCAATTTGATATTAAAGAAAATCTTTCACATTAAAAATTTTTTTATGAATCAGCAATTAAAATATGAAAGATTTATCAGGTTGAAAATAAATTATTTTATATTTTACCTAAAGTTAAAAATTTTCGATTTTTAATTTAAATTTATTTAATCAACGATATTATTTTTGGTTTTAATTCTAATTCTTGTTCTAATTATTTAGTTTCTGTTTTAAATGTTTTAAGGTAAGAATTCGAATTGTCTGCGTTCACAGATACAAATCAGCTTTTACAATTTAAATTCAGAAAGTTTCATTTCTTTATTTTTTTTTACCTACATTTAATTAATGATGTTGACCCATTTGTTGCGTTAAAGGAATATTTAATACTAATTTTACATTATAAAGGAACACACGAACATTTTTTTTATCAAAATATTTTTCTTCTTTTTATAAATAAATGAAGTAAAGAAAAAATCACCTTTAACTTTTAGATTTCACATTTTTTTACAATTTATAGATTTAAAATAAACAATTTAAAAAAAATACAAAAAGAAACAAAATTTTAAATAATCAACACACAAAAAAAAAAAACACAAAGACGATAAAAAATTATCAGTTTTTAGAAAATATTTTCCGTATCAAAACAAAATTAACGTAAACATTTTTGCTCTTATACGTTTATCTTTTGTTTTTACTTTTGGCTTTAAGAACGATACGAGATGAAATACAATTTCTAACTGAACGTAATTTTTTGTTTGTATCTTTTATAGAATCATATGTGAATATTTTGTGTTTTCTTCTTTTCTTTTTTTATTTTGTTTATTGTATTGGTGAAAATTCACATGCGCCAAACTACGACAACAAATTTATTTTGTACGCTTTCCAGTTACACTGTTAATTGAAGGAGAAAATATATTTCCTGTGAGAGGGTGTGTAGAGTGATTGTGTGACTGAGAGAGAGAGAGAGAGAGGAGGGGAAAATTATAATTTTAAAGGTTATTTACTTTACTCTCTGTTTTCATTTGAACAACAACAAAAATGACAATGCTTGAATGTAAAATTCTAAAAATTTTCTAATTTCCCCTTTTTGTTCTTTGGATTCTTTTTTTTTTTTTTTGTTGTTGTTGTTAATATTTCAATAAATTATTTATTTTTCTTGAATTGAATTTGCTTTATAAAAATTAAATTAATCATTATTAATGGATTATTAACAAAATTCGGTATTTATTGTTCAGGCCTGATACAATTATTATTCTGCTTTAAATTAACATTTTCATTGCGAATTAATTCATTTAAGAATTTAATCAAAAAATTTTTAGTTTTTGAATCTTTAAATTGAACGTTAAAATAAATTAAAAGATTTATTATTTATTTGTTGACTTCAAAAATTACAAATATTTTCTGAATGAATTAAATATTAAGATTTAAATTCAAAAATTAATTTTTGTTCTAAAAGGATCAAATCATTTACAAAAAATAATCCTACATATTCACAAATTTTCCCACTTTGGGTAACACTAAAACACTAAACTGAACGAAGGAGGAAATTGTGTAATCGATGTGGGAAATTTTAGAAATCGATGTCGATGTTTATAAAAGAACAACAATTCAACGTGTTTTAGTTGTGCGCATGTCGCTGTCCTTGATAAATAAAAAGAAATTGTCAACGACAGAATTGAAGGATTTTACCAAGCAAAAATAATAATAAATAAAAGAAAGGCCGGAAAAATATTAAACTTTTCATTATTATTTTATTCAATTATTTTTAAAATTATAAAAAATATTCTTATGGAATATTTTATTGTTTCTTTTTTTTGAGTTTCTATTTTTTGTTTTTGATTTTTTTTATTTGAAAATATTTATTAAACATTTTTTCACATTTTAGGGTTCTGTATATTTTAGAAAATTCCATTTGCAATAATCATCCTCACATATACCAGATCTCAATGTGAACAATTTAGGATGAGTGTTATTTGCTTTAACTTCTGTTGCACAAGCTAAATATTCATTCCAGTAACTATTTTTAATTTTAAAATTTTGTGATCCTTCAATTGCTTCAAATTGCCATTGCCCACCTTCCTTTGTTTCATTTTCTTTTCGCCAACCAAAGACTGCACGTCGATTACTGTCTAAAGCGAACTCATCTGTGTCAGCAAACATATACGAATTTCCTTCTTTGCTTTTAATTTGAAAATACTTCCCATTTGACATTGGATACAAATAATGTGCAAAGTAAGAATTAGTTGTAGCTGTTCCATATAGAATTGGAATATGTCTTAAATTATCATGTTTATAATGATTGTCCATATAAATATTTAGGTTCAATTTTACATTTGGAATAACAAAAAGTTCGTTCCATTGAAAATCCTTCAACGATTGTGGAAGTTTTGATTTTAAATAAATCAAATTTTCATTATTTTTGTAAATTTGGTTGAAATCAACAAAAACACGATAAGCGATTGTTGTCGTTGGTACACTGTAATCGTGTTGATTTTTAATCATTTGATCAAACAGCAAACGATAACCAAGGATAATTGTTTCATCATCTGATAATGAATTCAAGAATTCAATCACAATCTCAGCATTAGAAATGTTTTTATTATAAATAGAAGCGATTAGGAAATCTCGTTCTATTTCGGTTGAATTAAAAAAAAATTGACGTCCACGATCAAAGTCACCACTGTGAATAAAAGAGACAATATTTGGGATAATTAATTCGGCCTGTAACTCTTTCAGATATTTTATTTGCTCTAGATATTTTTGCGTAGATTCAAAACATGAATATTTTTCTCGTTCAATAAATGTTAATCTCATTTTCTCTACATTCTGTAAATATGCATCTAAATTCTTCACCGACATTGATTTAAGTTCTTCAGTAGCAAATTTAAAGTCGAGTTCATATGTTTTTGAATTTGAATTATAGAATTGCGTGTAACCAAAAATCGGTGCTTCCATTGAATTGGAGTACATAATTGGGCGATTTCTTTTATTTGTGATAATTTGCATCACTTCCAACAAATAAAATAAAGAAGAGAAGAAGAATTATAACGAGATCCCTCATTATTTGATTCCTTTGAAAAACTTTTCACCACTTGTTGAAGTTTTAAGATTGATGATTGCTTGAACAACACAATTGAACTGAATATTTGATGGAATATGCTTCAATATTTATACTCATTTGAGCAACCTTCGTTACGATTAATCGAAGATAACTAAAGACCACAAACAAAAACAAGTTCAGAGATGACGCAAGAAATTTTAACTTACAGTTATAGATTTTGGACAATAGATCGAATGAATAGAATTGCAATGAGAACGTTTTAAGCTCCGCCATTTAAATGAATTTAATCCTTTTTCCAAAATTTTTAATAAATTTCTTCGTCCAGAAACAATCTGAAAATTCATATAAAGCGGACAAATAATTTAGTCCCACATTAGAAACAGAATAAATTCGATTTTGACGTTAAATAAGTTTTTGGAAAATTTCTTAAGTTCGCCTCTGAAGCCCAGTCCAAATTTAATCAATTTATTAATGACGGGACATTTTATTTTAAATTTAATTATAATAAAGAAATGATAAGACACAAAAGAACCACATCAATTGTTATTGTCTTTATTTAATTGTATCTATTTTTTTTGTTTATTTTTAAAAAAAAAACCAATTTTTTTCTTCTTTTTTTTCTTGGTTTCTTCTTCTTAATCCGGAACAAAAATCAAAAGACACGTAAATAACCACTGAATATTCTAGTATATAAAGGTGAATTTTATTACCAAATTAATCGATTGAGTCGCAAAGAGTTTCAGTTCTTTTGTTGAGCCGAATCCTTATTTTTTTAAAAGTTCTAAAAGTGTTAAGTCAATTATTTTAACTTCGAAGTTCTGATTAAAACAAAGTTCAAAACATCTGTCGTTAACTTTTATCCCATTGTTTAAATTAAATTCATGAAAATGGAAATTAAATTTTCCGTTGATTGAAAACAACAATCAATTCATTATTTGAATGAACAATTTAAAATCCAAAAACCATAACTGACCAGTCCCACCTTATAAAGTCATTCAGTCAGAAGAATATTCTGGTCAAATATGATTACATATTGAATTGACTATAATCCATTCGCATACACAAATTTCCTTCTCCATAAATTTAAATTTAAAGCTTAAAGAATATTCTCGGTGTGTCCAGTATTTAATTTTTCTCATGGAAGTGAAAATAGAATTGTCATACTTTGGTAATTTTTTAATATAAATAAAAATATTTTTTAATTCATCATCAGAATATTTCTATAAATAAATTTCATTGGAAATTATGAAGTAAAAAGAGGAAAAGAGAAATTAATCTTACACTTTGTTCTTTGGTCCTTTTCTACTCAGGAGATAGAAATCTATTATGTTTTTAGGAAAAGGGATAGATAAAATTTGAAAATATCGTACTTTCTCCCTTTGTCTGCCGTCTCATAAAACAAAGCGAGAAAAATACAGTTCTTGTAAGTCGTAGCTTCTCTTTCTTCTATCATTCCACTGGAGAAAGCGAGACAGATACAGTTAATGCAAATCGTGTTTTCTCTTTCTCCTATCATTTCTCTGGAGAAAGCGAGACCGATACAGTTAATGCAAAGCGTGTTTTCTCTTTCTCCTATCACTCCTCTGGAGAAAGCGAGACCGATACAGTTAATGCAAATCGTGTTTTCTCTTTCTCCTATCATTCCTCTGAAGAAAGCGAGACCGATACAGTTAATGCAAATCGTGTTTTCTCTTTCTCCTATCATTCCTCTGAAGAAAGCGAGACAGATACAGTTAGTGCAAATCGTGTTTTCTCTTTCTCCTATCATTGCATTAACTGAAGAAAGCGAGACAGATACAGTTAATGCAAATCGTGTTTTCTCTTTTCTATATCTTTTTGAATATAAAAACGAGATAAATACATTTCTTGCATATAATATTTTCTCTTTTTTTCTTTCATCTTATCCGTGTTATTTTGATTTGAATTTAATTTTAGTTTAGTTTATATTAGAATAATGTTTGTAGACTAAGTAAACAATTATTATAAACAATTGAATAATTCAATAGTAATTTATACTTCAAATTAGCGTTGGGTACAATTTAATGTTACTCTGAATTATTATTTAGTTAACTAATTTTAGATGACTGTAAACTTGTTGTTGACACTCTGGAAACATTAATTTTATTCCTTTTTGATTTTTGTCTTTTATAAGAAAAATTAAATTGTACATTTTTCAATTACAGACAAAAACCCTACAATTGTCAAAAAGATTGGGTATAAGAAAATGGTAAATAAAAAAAATAGAAAATGCCAAAAGAATTAAATTAATTAATGAATAATTATTATTGTAAAATATTGATACAAATTTTTATATTTCTAAATTATATTTATAGAAGTGAAATATTATACATTTCAGGAGTCTAATCTAACTAATAAAAAAAAAACCTAAACAAAAAGAGAACAAAAAAAAAAAAAGAAAATAATTAAATTTGATTATAAAAAAAAAACCTAATTAATTAATTTAATTTAAAATGTTTCTAAAATAATTCATAATTAATAATTATAATTAATAATAATAGATTTTATATTTTCTGTATTTTTTCTTTCACTTTTTCTTCTTTTCTTTTTTTCTTTTAATAAAATTTCTACTTTTTTTTTTGTTGTTGTATTTTTTCTTCATTTCTTTTAAACAATATTATTATAAATATTTATATATTTACTTATGTGTCTATAAATGTGTGCATTTGTGTGTGTATGTGTGTGTGTGTGTATGTGTGTGTATTCATGTTTAAAAATGTTTTTATAATTAGTAGAATTTTTTAAATTTCTTTAATTTATTTAAATAAGATAATTTGATAGTTTTTCTTTCTTCTTCTTCTTCTTCTTCTTCTTTTTTTCATTTTAGATAACGAAATATTTATTTATTGGTGTGTGAGCACAACAACAACAACAACAACAAATAACAACAGCAACAAGAAAATTCTAATTTAATTCCCTTTCTTCTCTTTCTTTCTTTTCTCTCTTCCTTGCTCTGAAAGAAAGATAGAATTTTGTTGTTATTGTTGTTGTTAATGTTTATAAAAATATTTCTTTCTTTTACTTTGTTGTTTCAAAATAAAAAAATATTCAATAAAAAAAATACTGCAACTAAAAACAATCAGCGGTAGTTTCTTTATATTGAAATTTATATTTATTTTTTTCTTTATTTATACATTTATGAAGTAAAAAATCCGTCTAATGTAACATCAATTTATATCAACTTGATCGGAATACAACAGTTGAACGGATAACACAAATTATTAATTTTTTATTGAAAAAGGAAACAAAATTAATAATGGTGACATATCGAATAAATGGTCTGATTAGACGGGTTTTACTTAATTTTCTTTATTATTATTATTTTTTTTTTTTTACTAATTTTTACTTAAATACTGTAAATAATATTTTCTTTCGTCAAATTACATAATAATAATATTTTATATTTTATATTTTTAGAGTTTTAAAAATTTAATAATTATTTATTTAAACGTATTTTTTTTATAATTAATTAATTCAATAGACAAAAACAAAACACACAGGACTTATTTAATCAGATTTCATTATAATAAATTACGCGATCATCGTTACATCTTCAACTTCTTCTTTCTTCTTATTAAATTTATTTAAAATTATTGAACAAAAAGAAAAATGATTCTTTTTTTTGTTTTGTTTTTTATTATTAAAAAAAAAATTGTGTGTTTTTCTCCTAAATAAAAACGGCAGTTTCTTTTTTTCTTTTTCTTTTTCTTGTTTTTTTTTTTTTTTTTTTGCTTAAATCACTTTTAATAAAAATAACTGTTTTTGTTTCACATTATTGTTTGTTGTTGTTAACATTAAAAGTTGGTTGTGGTTTATATTGTTATGAAAGAATATGAATGGAAATTATGTGTGTGGTAATTTTTTTTCTCTGTAGTTTAAAAATTATTTCGTTATTTTTGTTTTTCTTTTGAACAAAACAACAAAAAAAAAAAAATGGGAAAGAATAAATATTTTATTGGCACTTTTTAATGATTAATTTTTTAATTGAAATTAAAAGTAGTACAAGAGTGTGAGAGAGAGTAAGTGAAATGAACAAAAAAAAAAAAAAATTCTTTTAATTTTTACAGGTTTTTTTTTTCTTGAAGATTTTTATATTTTGGTTTGTGTCTTTACTAATAAAGACTCGTCATATTTTTGTTTTTTCTTTTTTTTTTGGAAACATTTTTATTAATAATGATTCAATTTTTTTTACACTTTTTCTTTATTGTTAAATTTATGTTTTCCTTATTTTTCTTTATTATTTTCCTTCTTTTCTTTTAACAAAAAAAAAAAAAATTATTATCACGATTACAATCAGACTCATTTTATTTATAATTTTCCATTTTTTTTTTCTTTTTTTATTTTAAATTTTTCTTTAAATAAATAATTCTTCACTTAGTAAAGATTTTGTTCTTCTTCTTCTACATTTTTTCGTTTGTTTTTTTATCTTTTTTGATTTTTTTTCATTTGATTTTTTTTTTTTTTTGTTGCTTAAAATTAATAATAATTAATTAAAAAATAATAATTAGGTGATAATATTATTTATTTACTTTTAAAATTAATTCAATTTTATTAACGTAAACCAAAAAAAAAAAACACGATAATTTGTTTTTAAATTTAAAACAAAAAAAAAATTAAAAATAGAATAAAAAAAAATTGAATTAATTTTAATCGCTGAATTAGGAATATAAACGAAAATTGTAATTAGATTAATCAATTAATTAATCGTTTATAAATAAAACATTAAAAAAATAGTCTGAACAAATTAGAATTATTAGAATATTTTATTTATTTGAAACAAGAACGAAAAACATTTCCTTGTTTTTATTTTTTGGTCAAATCAATGCATTAGCGACATCTATTGATTAAAATGAAAATATCTAAGACACATTTTTTTACTGTCTCATTTTTGTTTATTAGTAAAAATAGTAATAGTAAATTTTTATTTCTTCCTTATTTCATTCTTTTGTTCAAACCTAATTTTCTTTAATAAAATCACAGAAGCACCGGTTTTTATTTCTTATTTCTTATATTTTTATATATTTTTTTTTCTTTCTTATTTCTTTAAATTCTTTAAAAATCGTCTTAAAAATATAATATTTTCTTAATTAATTCTTTTTGTTTTTCCTTATTCTATAAAAAATAGTAACAAAAAAAAAATAAAAGAGAAAACAAATTATTATTCGATTCATTTCGGACATCTTACAAAACGTAACACAATATAACCTAATAATCTGAACACAACAAGAAAACATAATAAAACAAGTGTATTTAACCACAACGGTGATGTACATCCTTGTGCTTCTAATATTGACTCAACAGGTATATATTGTAATTGTATACCATCTGTAAATTCAGTGCATATTGGAAATTTACTTTGATTTGCACAACTATTCAAATTGAAAAAGAAAATAAATTAGAATTTTGTTTTTAAAATTTTTCTATATAAAAATTAACTTACAGTATTGGTGGACCCTCACTAAATTCAAGTATTTGCATATTTTGGTAAGCATAATGGATCATTGATGTATATCTAACCCATTCTAACCAAGCTGGAAATCTCGTTGATAAATAACCTAATGAAAAAAAAATATAAAACGTTAGAAAAAACGTTACGTCTAAAAAACTAGGATCACACAAACCTCCAAATAATTGTGTTGCCAGAGTATATAATGCACTGACTGTTATACTTAAATTCATATCCATACAACAAGCACCCACAAAAAATCCAACACTTTGTGCCACCACTGTATTTAGTAGTAGAAATGCTAACATTGTGAAGAATAAACTGGGACTAAAAATTGAAAAAATTAATAAATTTTTAGATAAATTCTTTATAAAAATAACTTTAAAAATTACCTGCTAAATCCTAACATTGGATAACTAATAAGATGATATACAGCTGGTAACGTTATAACTAAAGGTAATTCTCCGACCATTTTGGCAATGTAATATGCGGACAAACGATAAGCACCAGAACGTCTTTCTTTGCTTATTACTTCACGTTCTGGAGGAACTAAAAAAAAAAATAAATTGTAAATATTTCAGTTATTCAACAAAGAAAATTCATTTATACTTACATGAACTTAAAGCACCAAATAATGCAAAAAGCATCCAATATGTTTGTGAGAAAAACATCCATCCTTGAATATCATGTAATGATTCTTCATTTTTAGGTAATTGAAACCAAAGTGCTCCTGCCATTACGCCTAACCCAATTGTTTGAAACCAATTTAAACGTGATAACATACGTGGTTTAGCTTCCTTAAAATTACGTTGTGATAACACTTTAAATTGTGTATAAAAATTTGTTGGATAACCAAGCCAAAAATCATTATCTTGACTATCACTAGATGCTGAACTTGAATGAGATTGTGTATCCATCCATAAATGTTTACCTTCTGTTTCTGATTGTGTTTCATCAACAGTCACTGTTTATTTTTATTAGAAAGAAATAAAAAGGATTTAATTTTTGAAATAAAAAATGGAAGTGAATAAAATCAAAATGGTAAAAAAAAATTAATTTCAGAAAGAAAAATAAACTAGAAATGAAACTACGAACCTCCATTAGCAAGAACATGATCATCTTTAATTAAACCATGAAGATGCCTAAAATCCTCAATAACAAGTCCCTGTTCTTTGGAATAAACGTCATTATTTAATTCTGACGGATAAGATGGTGATTTTCTAGCCGCTTTTGCTGATGCTATAATTTTTTTTCTAACTTCTGGTGAAGACTTAATTTGCTCCACTAAAAAATTTAAAATATAAAATTGAAATAAATAAACATTCAAAAAATTATAGTATAATGAAAAACTTACGTATAAAATCGGCAGGATTATAATGTGGTTTCATTGTTAAACCAATATCTTGAAAAGAATCAACCACTTTTGTAACATCACCAAAATATGCTGTTTGTCCTTGACATAATAATAATAAACGATCAAACATATGAAACATTTGTGATGAAGGCTGATGTACTGTAATCACAATTGTTTTATGTTCATGTGCTGCTAATTTTTGTAATGAGAATATAAGTGATGTTGCAGCATGAGAATCTAATCCTGAGGTTGGTTCCTTTAGTTTTTTTTTTTGTTTTTCATTCAAATCCAACAAATAAATGATAAATAAATTTTTGGATAATAAAGAACAACAACAACAAAAAAAAAGAAAAGGAAATCACAAAAAGAAAAGGAGAAAAAAAAACGAAAAATAAAACATAAAAATCAAAAAATAATTTTAAGAAAAAGTATAAAAAAAAAATTAAAAATAAAAAAATTGTGTTTACATCGAGAAGTATAATGGAGGGATTTGTTAGAAGTTCACAGGCAATATTTGCACGTTTTTTTTCACCGCCTGATAAACCACGATTGAGATAATCTCCTATTTTTGTATGTTGACACGGTGTTAAATCTAATACTTCAAGAATGTGATCAACACAACGCATCTTTTCAGATCTGGGTAATTTTTCTGGTAACCTATAAAAAAATAAATAAACACAAATAATTAATAATAAGGAAAATCATTCAATGCATGATTTATGTCATATTTTCTATAACCGACGTTAAGAAATCACTATATACATTTTTTTTATCCTGATTAAACTTAAATTATTTTTAATTGTTTTCTTACCTTAGCATTGCTGTATATTCCAGTGTTTCTCTTAATGTTAGACCAGCAAAAAATATATCCTGTTGTAAAACATAACATATCCTTCGACGCCATTTTTTTGATAATCTTTCACGATTTAATCTAACACTACCAGAATTTATTGGTCGTTGTCCACTTAAACAATCAAGAAGTGTTGTTTTACCACATCCAGATGGTCCCATTACAGCTAAAACTTGTCCGGGTCTAAAATTGTAATAATAATAGAAACACATTATTTTCTAAATTCAATAAAAATTATTACAAAAAATGTTTTACAAATTTCCATAAGAAAATTCAACAAAACATTAAAAGAAAATTTAAAACAATCTATTGAAATATATTCAAGTCGTTTTTGCCTTTGATAATCCGGATCGATAGTGTCGGCCATTAATTTAAATAAATTTGGCGGGAATTTTTAATTATGTCTATTTTTTATTTGCAATAACGAGTTGAACAGTTTTCTCGCTCTTTTGGATTTTATAAAAAAAAAAACAACAAAAACAAAGACCGATTTTTTTTTGTTAAATTTAACACGAAGAGAAACTTTTCTTCTTTTTTTTTTGTCACATTATTAAATAATGTTAATCAGTTAAAGATGGCGTTATTTATTATTGTTATAGAATATAGAAAATCATAACAATAATAATAATAACAATAATAACAACAACAATAGTAAAAAAAAAATGATCCGATCGTCGTGTGAAGTTTTATTGATTGTAGGTAAATGTAATTACTGTAACACGATAATAATAAAATTGCTTTTTATTTTTATCAAATTAGCTCAACATTATTTTTTTATTATAGAAGTGCATGGGTGAGTGTGCTTGTGTGTATGTACGATGAGAGCCAAAATGAAAAACACAATTTTCCAAAAAAAAAAAAATGGAAATATAAAAATTTCAAACAAAATAAATCCAAGAAAAATAAAGAAAATAGAAAGAGATAGATCGCACTAGATAAAGATAGAAAAAAAGCTTTCGAAAACAAAAACAAAATTTAATAATAATTTTTTCTTTTAATCTTCTTTCAAAATTTTTCATATTTTCTCACTCTGGAGATAGTATTTTTTATTTGTCTGTTCATCTCTTTCATTTTATAGAAAGTCATTCGATCCGATGCAATGTTTTATTATTGAAAATTATATTTTATAAAAAGCGATTTTCTTTCTTTTGTCAAATACAAAAAAAAAAACTACATATAAGAAAATAAAGACGAGTAAGAGACAGATAACTATCGAGTAAGCATATGAGAAATAATAAAATACTAACGTCATTATTGTGTGTAAACGAGATAAATATTAAATGAAATAAAGAATAAAAGCGAGAGAGAGAGTATAGTGAAATGGAATGAAGTGAGATGTTGTTCTGAAATTTATTTAAAAAAAAAACGCGTTACGAAAAAAAAAGAAGAAAACAACAACAAACTAATTTAATGTGTTATGAAAGCTACTGCCGCTTAATGCTGTTACTGGAACTTATGAAAGGTTTGTGTTTTTTTTTTTTTGTTGTATGTTTTAATTTAGGTATAATTAAGAGAGATATTTTCATAATGTTTAAAATACTACAACAACAACAATTATGTTTATTATGAAAATTGAACAACTCAAAAAAAAAATTAAAAAAACAAAAAAAGAAACACAGAAAATGCTTAATCACAACCAATTTTAACCAATTTTTGTATCACATATAAAAATTTGATACAAGAATTTAAGTCCATTGTATTTTTCCTAGTATTCACACTTTCCAAAACAAAAAAAATATATATAAATATATAAACGTTAATTTCTAAATAATATTTTATTTGACCTTTTTGAGACATTTTGTAATCTTATGACTGGGTATTGTTTGTTGATTTGTAGAAATTTAACCCCTGATTTTCATAATAGTTTTATCTATGAGATAACACTTTAATAGAGTTAAGACAATGCAAATTTATAGTTTTTGCAGAGAAACTTATATTTGCCAACTACAATAAAATGTATGGACCATTAATGAATTTTCTTTTAAATATTCTAACCCTTACATTCCTACCTCTAATTTTAATTAATTGTAATTAAACAATGGGACATTAGAATTTAAAACTAAACGGATAAATTGGATGCAACAATTAAATGAATTAGAGTCAAAGAAAGAATTCAAAAATGCAAAATTATTGAAATTTTTCACTTAAAAAAAATCACAAGAAATTAAAGATTAATTTTTTTCACAATAAGAAAAATTATTAGTTCGTTGACCAGATTTTACATTGAACTGAAAAAAAAGAACTATCTTATGTTGCGGTGTGGTTTGGGTGTGTGTGTATTGTTGGTTTCTGAGGGAAAATCTAATAAAATTAAATTTAATTCTTTCTTAATTTTTTTTTTTAATAAAATCATGAAAACAAAAACAAATCTCATTTTTTCTTGATTTTTATTTTAAATTGTTCAGAGGTTTTTTTTTTCTCCATTAAAATGTTATTTATTATTTTCATGGACATTCTTATGTTGTTGTGTTAGTGCTGTTGTTATTGTTGATCATTTGTTGATATGTTGCGCAACAAGTTGCTTATTGAAAATCAAAAAAAAAAAAATACAAAACAAAACAAAACGTTAAACACAAAAAAAAGCATCTTACGCAAACATTTCCGTTACAAACCCAACAACAACAAAAAACAATAACAACACTGTTGTTACAAAAACAACAACAACACCACCAGAAAAAACAAGGTGAAGTTGATTAAATTTAAGTGGACCTTTAAAGGTTTTTTTTTGTGTTTGTTTTTCGTTGTGTGTGTGTTGCTTGTTTTGTCCCTTTCTCATTTTTTAATTTGGAAAAATACAGAAGACAAAAAAAACACACACACAAATAGAATACAATGGAATTTAATGTTTTATAATACGGTGAAACCTGTCTAATTGGTCCAAATCACTTTACTCTCTCTCTCTCTCTTTCTCACTCTATCCCTTTCAACATTTATCTGTTTGTAATCATAAATAAATTTTGGAGATTTAATTTAATTTGCTTTTTTGTTTTTTATTTTTTGAATTAATATTTATACAATTTTTATTCATTTATTTCATGTAGGTACCAACATAATTTCTTAAGATTACAGTAGAGAAGAGATTACATAAGATATGTTCTCATTCTCACAATATATATTTATGTACATTGGTACATTTGTACAATTATAATTAGACCCTTTCCCCTTTCAATGGTTTTATAAATTTAGGTTGATTTAAAATTCAGTTTTTGTGTCTTTTCAATTTTTTCAAATCAAATGATTGGATCAATTAGAAAGGCGCCTTTAAATTTTAATGCATAATAAATTTCCAATTTCATTAAATATTCATTGCCCTTTTGTGAAAAAAATTTAATTTATTGTGATTATGAATTTTTTATTAATATTTTTTTTTATTCAATAAATTCAATTATGTTGAATCTGGTTGATCTAACAATTCACAATATTCCAGTTACCAAACGAAGATGCACAGTCTTTTTCTTTTTAGAAGTAGTTTAAGACAAGACGATTTGAATAAATTTTGACCCAATGCAATGTTTCAGTTGTGTTTTTTTAAACAAGATTTTTAATAAGAATTTTAACAAATTTTTATAATTCATGTTTGATTATCTTAGTTAAAATTATCATCACGTAATTGTAATTAAAGAAGAAACTTACCTAACAACACCGCTAACATCTTTTAATATTTGTCGTTTTTGTACGGTCACACAAATATCTTGGAATACCAATTGAAGTGGTCTTGATGGTTCTAACATACATGGAAATGTTAGTGCTGTATGTTCAACTCTATAATTTAAAAGAGAAAATGATAAGAAAATTAGTTAATTAATAAATTTCACATAATAAAAAAATATATAAACATATAGAATGATTTTTGTATCATGATTTTGAACAAGAACAACAACAACAAAAAACTAATAATCATGACGCGTTATTGGCCTTTTTCGCTTATTGTGACATTTTCCATTTTTTTTTTTTTGTTTGTTAGTTAGCTTTTTTTTCCTTCTATAGTCGTCTTGAATTTTAGTCTCTTTGGTACCTTTCAAAATAAGAATAAAACAATAAATTTGTAAGAGAAAAAAAAAAAGCAATGTCGATTTTTTTTTTGACCGGAAAATTATTATTATAATTTTATTTATTTTCTGTTTCTTGTATTTCTTTTACTTCAATCGCGTATCTGTTTTTAAATTTTTCGAAGGGAAAGGAGGAAAACAAAAAATAAAAAAAAAAATAATAAGAAAAATATCGGTACACGTTAATTAACTTTTTGATTTGTTATGGTTTTTCTATTTCTGTGTTTTTTTTTTTTTTTACTTGAAAATTGTGAAATATTTAATTTAATGTTTTTTTTTTTTGTTGTGTTTGTTGTTTATAAACGAAGGTGGAGTTCTTTGTTGGGCTTTTAAAAAGGGTACGATATTTGTGACTTTAACATAAATTTTATTTTTAAGGTTCACCACAACCATCTCAATATTGCCTCATTTAACCTTCGATTGTTTTTTTTCTATTTTATAAAATTTAAAAAAATAATAAACCGAATCAAAATAAAATAATTTTTCTTATTTAATTTTAAATGTTACAATTAATTAGTCAACAACATAAAAACATCTCTTATGTTTTTTATTATTTTGTGTTTGTGTTAATTTTTCTTATGATGAACGGAGCTAAGAGAGAACTAAATAACAGAAGAATTACAGAAAGAGACAATTAGAAAATTAGAAAATGTCCATGACTTAATCAACATTTAAGGTTTTGGTATTGCCAGTGTAAATAATGTTTATATTATGATGTTGTTTGACGTTGAGCTTAAAAATAATAAAAATCTGTTATGTGAATTTCATTTGACATTTTAATTCAAATTTTATAATTCTCTTTCTAAATTGATAACCAGAAGTATTTTTTGTGTAGAGTTCTGACCATTTACAGTACCAAGTTTATTTATTAAGATTGTAATTGTTACTGTTACAGTTGTTATTGTTCATTTACCCATAAACAAAATAACATACAATAATAATAATAATAATGTTATTAGAATTTACCTTGACTAATCAACCGAAGATTGGGTCAAATTTAAAAGAAATTTTTTTTTTTTTTACGTTAATTCTGGTTTTTCTTTTAATTTTTATAAAAGAAAAATTACAGAAAATTACAAGAAACAGATATTTTTATTGTAAAAGCATAATTGTAAATTCTAATTGTAAATTGTATAAATGTACTAACGTAAGAATTTTTATAATGGTTAAAAAAATTTATTGTGAATAAATTTAACAATAACAAAAACTAAACTAAACAATAATTTGTTGAAGTAAATTTTTTTTTTGTATTTAAACTGATCGACCTGAAAAACTGTATAAAGTGTAGTGGAAGAGTGAAATTATAATATCGTATAGATACGATAAATTGAGGATAAAGAAGAAGAAGAAGAAGAAGAAGAAAAAAAAAATACATAAATAAAAATAAATAAATAAATAAATAATTACATGCAGCAGCAGCAACGATGATAATTTATAATATTTATTGGATAATGTGTTAGGCACGAACGAAGGAAATAATTAACGCAAAAGAGAAGTTTTGTAGTTTTATTATTATTCTTCTTCTTCTTCTTCTTTATCTTTGTTATTTATAATTTGATTGATTTTTTTATTGTCTTTATTGAGAATGGGAAATATTTTTCAAGACAACAACAAAAACAAAAAAGAGAAGAAAATAGAAGAAAGACAAACCTAGAAAAAATTGTTTTAAATTGTTTGAAAAACAAGATAGAGAAAAACAAAAAGATAAAGTTAGAATTAAAAATTGCCAAAATGATGGAAGCAGCTGAGACATAAATTATTTTATTTTTTTCCTAATAATTCATCTTAATTCTTTTGAATTTAAATAACTGTTCTGATTAAGATAACTTTTCACATGAATAAAGGATTCAAGCTCACAATGATTACAAATGTGTTAATCTTTGAACTCTAAATCGGCATCAAAAATTTTCTGAGTCATATATACTTAAGCGTATATTGAATGTCGAGAACAAATATTAAAATAATTTAATGAATTTGCTTCTAGAGAATCGAAAATGCAACAAAATTAACGATTATTTTTAGTAAATAAATTTTTTAGCCTTGTGTCAATTATTCTAGAAATCTAATGACAATATTTTTCTTCCTAAAATTTATAGTCGCCTTTTTGTACTTGAACAAAATTTCTATCAATTCAAATCAATTTCTAAACTTAAATTATTATTTGCTTAGATTAATTTAGAGAGGACAAATACGAAAATCATAAATAAAAAAATATTTCAGTTAAGTAATGATAAAGAAACAATGAAATCATTGAATTCACTGACCTCATACTTGATTATTTATTCTAAAGGAAGCTGGGTTAAGAAAGAAAACCTTTAAAAACAAAAGAGTGTAATATGACGTAAATTGTGCGGGCGAAACATACCAATTTTATACAAAACAATGTATAACTGACATTTCAATGTTGCAGCACGATGAAAATTCTATATACTTTATGTTTAGTGAAAATTATATTGTTGCGTCTTTTTTTTTTTTTTTCTTTCTTTGTAATTGTTTTGTTTTATTTCTTATACGAATGATGGCTTTGATGGACATAACCTCATTTTTAACCATACATACATTGTGTGTGTGTGTTTATTATTTTGTTTCTTTTGTTTTATTGTCTTTGTGTCTTTTTTACCTTTACAATTTTTTTTTTTTTTTTAAAGACAACATCAGAATTTTTGTACCTACATCTAAATATATGATTAGAGTTAACTTTACGTTAAAAAGATTTAAACAAAAACAAAACATAGAAAAAGATGTGAATGACTTTTAAGAAGAAAAAAATAAAATATAAAATAATACAAAACAATGGAAAACTTTATTGAGTTTAAAGTGAGAGAGAAGGTATATTTCGTTGTTTTTGCGCAAACCTATTTCTTGACATAGATTTTTTTTTTTGTACCTTTATTATTGTTTGTTTTGTTTTTTTTTTTCTTTAAGTTTATTGTTAGCCACAACAACTTTGAAATAATTTAAACTTAGCTTTGTAAATATCTCTCATTAAGCTAACATGACAAAGATTGACAGAATTGACCATACATACCAAAAGGTATATATATAATATTGGTCAATTACCTGAACCCAAAAACTAACTAACTATGTATGAGAAAAATTTATGTTGTCATTTTTTATTATTTTTTTGTCATGAATTTTTGTGACTAAAATCATCAGTTTTTTTTTTTCTCTTTCGATGAAGTAAAAATTTCATAATGTTACGAAAATCGGCAGAAATAAAATATTTAATTAATTTAATAAGGTTTAACTTTTCTCTCTCTCTTTCTCTATCTTTCTCTTTCCTTCATTAAATACCTTCAAATGCCCTATGCCCATGTCCATGCCCATCCTCATGTCATGTTCATGCTCACGTGCACAATGTAAGGGAGACCTTTAAAATTTATAACACGAACAAAAAAGTATTCACAAGAATTGTGGATTTCGACATAAATTTTTTTGTTTTTTTTTTTATATTTAAAAAAAATTAAAATTAAATATTTTGAAGTTTTGTAAAAAATGTCTAATTAAAATTTTTATAAATTTTTTAATTTAAATTTAAAATTAAGTTTTATGTTGTTTAATTAACCTTGATCGTAGTTTCTTATTTTACTCAGTGTTAAATAATTCCTAATTACTACTTGCAACATCAAATGGTAACAATTCTAAATCTTGTTCATAAATACGTTCAACCCTCAACAGTGTAGCATAAATTATTTATCTTCCATTTGTTAAGTTAGCTCATTAGTGTAGAGTTTCTTATAATCAACTTGGTTAATCTCGGTCCACGAATCGCATAACGCTACGTTCATAATTCTAAAGAATTCTTTTTTTTTACAGAAAGAGAAAATTACACAAAAAGATTTATAATTTCTTAAAAAAAAAAAAAACAACAAAAACAACAACATTTTGTTGTTTTTTTTTTGTATTCGGTAAACAAAAAAATTACAAAATTGAATTGATTTGAAGGCGAAATTTATTATTTATTATTTATTATTAAAAAAAAAAAAAAGCAACAACCAACCAATATTTTTAATTTCAATTTTAACGATAAAAAATGGTCATATATACGAAATAGAAACAAAAATAGAAAGAAAGAAGAAAAAACAAGAAAAAAGATGAAGAAGAAGAAGACGGGAAAAAATTTAAATTAATTTTCAAACATTAATTTGACCTAATTTCTAATGGTCCTTCATAGTTTTTATTTCTATTTTCTTCCACTCTGACGTGATACCCCTTTCTATTGTTTCAAGACAAAAGCAAACAGCACAGCAACAACAACAACAACAAGCAAACAAAAAAAAAACAACCCAACAACAGTATAGACATTTATCCCATAATTTCACTCTATTATCGAAAAAAAAAGGTCCATGAACTCTCGCATCTTTTTTCAGTATTTTATTCTTTTTTAATTTTTTATTATTTGCAGTTGTTGTTGTTGTTGTTGGTTATTTATTTGGTTTTTTTTTTATCTGGACCAAATTTTTTCTCTTTTTTTTATCTTGAAAAAATTTAACCAACAACAACAACAACAACAAAAACACAAACAAACACATACATATAAGAGACACGATAGATAAAAAGAGAGTACGAGAGAGAGAGTGAGAGAGAAAGAGAAAAATAAAACAACAAAAACTGGAGCAAAAATCACATATGGACAGATTGTGACTGTGATTCATAAATACAATAAAATAAAAAACAAACATGGCGGAATAGACGAAAAAAAAAAAAACAAAAAGAAAAGAAAAGAAAAGAATTAATAAAAAGAGCCAAAAAAAAAATTCCTGAATTTAAAAAAAAAATTAATTTTGTTTCTTTCTTTCATTCTGTTTTGATTTGTTGATTATTTTGATCCAAAACAATTATTAAACCAAAGACCTCTTAAGTAATTTCGTTGTATTTATATATTTTTCTTGTTTCTTGTTTCTTTTTCTTTTTTTGGTTCAGCCATCTGTCAAGTCAAGTAACGTATGACGTCTCTGTTTTTTTATTATTTAAATGTATGTGTGTGTGTGTGTATTTGTATGCAACTTCTTTTCTTTGCTAATAAAAATAATAATAATTATTATAGCCGATAGCGATCATTTTATTTTATCTAAATGGCGCCAAAATATATAATATTATTATTATTTTTATTTTTTTCCACGAATAAGAAAGTCTTTCTTTCTATTTTTCTCATTCTATTATTTTGTTTTCTTCGTATCTCACACTTTAAAGAAATAAAAAAACAAATCTTTCTGAATATTTTTAGTTTAGTTTTTATTTTTGGACTGACACAAGATTATTGCGAATACAAAAAACCAAAAAACAAAAACAAAAACATAAAAAGAAAAGAAAATTTTCGCATCGGTCTTGTGTTTGTATTTTATTGCAATATGGGGAGAGTTCAGTTGTGGAATGACAGAGAATGAAATATATACAAAATATAAATTAATAGAGAGTAAGAGAGAGAGAGATATAGAGACAATCTTCTAAAATGTAAATAATAATGATAAAAAGTTCGTTCAACTTTTGATATGCAATTTTTACTGAAAAAAAAAAACAAGGTGGTGGGAATAGGGAGGGGCAAAAAAAAAGTGTCGACATTTCTTATTTGACAGTCTCGGGTGAAAAGACTATTATTATTATTATTATTATTATTATTATTATTTTGTGTGTGACGCGGGTAAATGGACTCTGACTCGTTTCATATGAATTGACCCATTTTTCTCTCTTTGCCTCTTTTGTCTTCTTAAGTTTTTTATTAACGCAAAAAAAAAATGCACACACATACACACACATCCACAAGAATACACACTAAAATATATATAAGAGAATGACAAGGAAATAGAGAAGAAGATTTTTGTGTGACATTGAACTATTCGACGGATAAAATTCATTTGAAAACAAAAACAAAACAAAAAACAAAATATACACAAAACAACAACAAATAGAATAGAATAAGAAGAAGAAAAAAAAAATGTGTACATTTTTTTTTGTTTTGTTTTATACAGACAAATATTATTATTAGACCGTAAAAAAAAAAATGTCGTAATCATTATACATTCTTATGTAAAATTGGGTCAAACATTTCTTTTTCAATGTCTTTTGTAGAGAGAGATCTCTAAAGACTTACACTAAAACTAATAATAATATTTTTTTTTTTTTCAAAAAAATTTAACATTAAAATTAAGAAACAAAAATTAGAAAAACGTTGAGAGAAAGAACAACAAAAACACAAAAACAAAAACAAAAAACTAGTGACTTGAATTACAAAAACAAACTTCCTCAATTTATCATTTTTCTTTTTCAAAAACAAAACAAAAAAAAAAAAAGAATCAACTGACTTTTACATAAGCACGAAAGAGTCGTGGTTCGCGTCAATAAATCCAACTTTTTCTGTATAGCAAAATATTGTCCATAGAGAAGTTTGACTTGGTCTTGTGTATTTTTTTTTTTTCTTTTTTTTGTTTTTGTTTATATTTTAACACAGAAAGAAAGAAAGAAATATAAAATAAAGTTGTTGTTTTTTATTAAAGATTATTTAGCATAAAACTCATAAATAAAAAAAAAACTGACAAAAAAAAAAAAGAGTAAAAAATAAAAGAAAAAAATTAAGAGACATTTGAGAGGAGGGAAAAAGAAGAAAATTTCTCTTTTTCTAAAAAAAAAAAAGAAGAAGAAGAAGCAATAAAAAAAATATATATATATATAAGAAGGCAAAACATAAACAACAAACAAACAAACAAAAAAAAAACAAACAAACAAACAAATACAAAAAAATCACAATATCATGTTTCATCAAAACATTTTCTAGTTTTTCTTCATATTTTTTTTTTCATTTCATTTTTTTTTTTTTCACAAAACAAAAGAAAAAAAAAATTAAAGAAGTTCGAAAAAACACTTAATTCCAAATTATGAAGTTTGTAAGACAGATGAAAATTAAATAAGAAAAATCTAGTGCAAAAATATAAAAAAAGAAATAAAAACAACAACAACAACAACAACACCAACAACACCAATCAAAAAAAATTAAAATAAGAGAAATTTTAGCAAAGACACAACAACGACAAGAATAACAAAATATGTATATAATGATCGCAAGATATTTAGTTGCAATCGCACGCAATTGTGGTTTGTGTCTGATCTATAAGACGAACAAAAATTTTATAAACAACAAAAAAAAAAGAGCAACAGAAGAAAACAAAACAAAATGTAAGAACAGAAAGAAAAATTAAAAAGAAAATAAAGCAAGAGAGAAGAGGAGGAGAAAGAAGAAAAAAAGAAATGGGAAAATGTTGAATGAAAAATTTATTGCAACTTTTTATTTGTGAAATTGTATAATTATTTATAAAATATTGTAATTTAATGATCACTAGTTTTCAATCTTTTCATCTTTTCTTTTATGCATACATTTTTCTTCTTCTTCTTCTTCTTTATTTATTTTTTGTTTTCTTTTTTTTTTCACTTAAATAATAAAATGCGAGTAGAATTTGAGGTTAGTTCCGGGATATTGGATGTTTATAAATATTATTTAGAAGTAAAATTTAAATGATATTTTCTTTCTTGTTGTTATTGTTTATTGATTTTGTTCATTTATTGATTGTTGTTATTTTGTTAATATTTTAAATGAAATTGAGTTAGTTAAGTTAAGATGAGTTTATGACCCATAAAAATTTTTACAAATAGAAATTTTCATTAAAAACTAATTCGTATTACATTATTTAAAATTATTTAAATCAAACAGAGAAAGAGTAAGAGAATAGAGAGGAGCAGGATGATGAATGCAATTTTTTTTTTTTTGTTCTTTTTATTTCTTTTAACGTTAAATCGTAATTACAACATTCACATTACATATTGCACATCAAAAGGCGTAAATAAAGAACTTAGCAAAATAAAAAAAAAAAATAATAAAAAATAAAATCTAACAAATAGAGAGAAAAAAAACAACATCACTTCTATTTACACTTTGTGGTTTGTTTTTTAATCATAAATACGGAAAATGGGTCTGTGTGTGTATATGTTGTGTATATGCAAGTGTGTTTATTTGCTTTTTCAAATAACAACAAAAACAACAAAACAACAACAACAAATTTATAAAATATAAGAAACTGCATAATAATGTGTAATATAAACAAAAGAATTATTTAACATTTGACTTGTTTGTAGAAAAATAAAATAAAATAAATAAAAGTAAAAAAGAACAAAAAAAACAAAAAAAAAAGAAAATGAAGAAGAAGAAGAAAATTAAAAAAAAAACTGCAATTGCGCATGTTTAGGTTCTATTAACTAATTAGTCAATTACACAATAACACGAAGAAATGCAACAATATTAATAACAATAATAAAATCAACAACAACAACAAAAAAAAAAGTACATTCTTATTTATCTTTTCAATTTATTTATTTACTTATTTATTTCTTATTTGAAAGTAAAATAGGAAAAAAAAAACGAAAAGAAGAATGAAAAAAAAAAACTATGAAGACATGAAATTACACACACACACCACCCATTTTCATTTAATATTTGAAGAGTGAAAAATAAAAAATAAAATTCTTTTACAATTTTGTTAAAAATTGAAAAATATTTAATTACTTCGTTTGTCGCTATTTTAGCTATAAAAATAAAATGTTTTTTATTGTAAATATTTTCTCATCCTAAAATATACAATAAAGTGTAATTCATATAATTTGAATAAATAGATTTAAAATTTTTCAAAGAACCCGGATTTAATGTCTTCCTATATCAATATTACATGAAGTGTTAAAATGAATTCTATCGATTGTATAAAAGTAAACCAACTTAATGAAATTATGTCAAATTACGCCATTTTTTTTTTTTTTGCTTTTGTTTTGTTGTAATTCTTATATTTTGCACAAAAAACAAAATTATAAATACTGAAGAAAATTGATGCGCGCATTTATGCCCACAAGCAGTTTAATTTTAAAATTATTAAAAATAAAAATAAATTTAATAAATGGCGATCAAATATATTTGCCGCATTTTATTCAATAAACATAACAGCTACAACAACAACAACAACAACAACAACAACAATCAAAAAATATGTAATAATTTTTATTATTATTTTATTCATTTATTTTCTCATTAAAATTACTAATTTTTTATTATTATTATTTTTCTTAGTGTTTGTTCCTCTTCCTCTTCCCTTCTTAAAATAAACAATATACAATAATAATAAATAAAGAAAGAAAAACTTGTATTTTATAAGATTGAAACTTTCTCGCGTATGTTTTCTTCTTATTATTATTTTTCTTTTTTAAATAATGCACATTAGTCTATAAATAAATTGTAATAATATGCAATCAACTATAAAATGAATGTGTGTGTATATCTGTGTGTGTGTGTGTAGCTGTTTAAATAATTGCAATAGAGAGATTGTATTATCATTATTACTGACTACAAATTAAGACAATCCTTCTTTTTTTTATGTTTTTTTTTTTTGTTGCTTTTTATTGTAAGAAAATTTAGTTTATTTTCAAATATATTGTCTTTTTGTTTAAACAAAAGTGAATAATATTTCTAATGATTTTAATTCGATGATTCTTAGAACTAAACAACTGTGACTAACAATTTTGTCATATAATTACAAAAGTGTCGGAACTCAAAAAAAAAAAAAGAAAAAAATTAAATTATTTATTTTAGAAAATTCGTTCATTTTTAGTTAATTATTTATTCTTATAAATTCAAATTAACTTAAATACATCCTTACCTAAAAATAAAACGAAAATGACCAAATGATGATTGATAGCCTTAATTTTAGTTAAGAATAAAAATCATAATTATTTTAGATAATAACAAATGAAGTTTAATCCTACAATGTAGAATATTTACTTTATTTCGGAACTTAGATGTTAGCATTTGTAATTGAAAATTATGTCACCTTTTACTTATCGAAAAAGAGACTGAGAGAGAGAACGAGAGAGAGAGAACGAGAGAGAGTGAAAGATTGTGAGAGATTCATGTAACAAATTAACAAGACGAACATTTATTCTGAAGACAATCAAAATATTTATTGTCGTCATAATTGTCACTATAAATTTTTAAAACAAGCCAACAACATAATCAATCAATTAATTTAAAATTATAAATTAATACGAGAGTAAAGAGCAATGACCACAAATTCATCAAAACTTCCTTGAAAAACAAAATTCTTTTGAAAAAAAAAAAAAAAAAAAACAAAATAGAAAAAGAAAAACGATGTAGATATATTTCCCCGCTACACTATCACACGAATATCTGATGACACAACAACTGACATATAAACTGACAAATATATTTAAAAACAAATTTTGTAGTCTTTTTCTTTTCATTTCATAAAATTTATATTTAAGTAAAAAAAAAAAAATTTTAGTTTATAGAACACCGAAGTAAATATTAGATCTACAAAAAGTAAACGCACACACACATACATTTTTAGTGTACGCACGTAAGTTCAATTACAAATAAAAGCTAAAAAAAAAAAAAAAAATCGCGCATCTGACGGAATGCGGCATCAAAAGAATTAGTTTTTTTTTCTTCTTTTTCTTTTTTTCATTTTTTTTTTTTTTTATTTTGGCAAACTTATACAATTTTTGGCAAGTGAATTTGTTTGCTTGTATTTGCTATATTGCTGTTGTTGTTATTGTTTTAATTCAAATGTTTTAATCACGCACCACGCTCACCAATAAAATAATCAGTTACAGTAAACTTGGCGACTCGTTATTTTATTTATTTATTCATTTTAATTTGATCAAAAAAAAGAAGAAGAAGAAGAAGAAGAAGAAGAAGAAGAAGAAGAAGAAGAAGAAGAAGAAGTAGTCATTTAATTTTTAAAGTTAATAAAAATACGTTACAACTACACAACACTACCAGTGTTACAAGTTGTAGTCAAAGTCAAAACGATGTTAAAGAAATCAAAAATCCATATGAAGACAGCAACAACAATTTTAATAATAACAAAAACAACGAAAAAAAAAAAATACTATAAAAATAAAAAGAATGGTTGACGAAGGGGGGGAAAAGAGGTGGGTAGTGTGTGTGTGTGTGTGTGTGTATAGGAGGTTATTGAACGAATTATTTATTTAATTATATTTTTTAAAGGAAGTAAAAGTCAATTGATATTTTTTTTTTGTTTTTTTTTTTTATTTAATAAGAAAAAGAAGAAGAAGAAGAAAAAAAAAAGAAAGAAAAATGCAATTCAATATTTTTATGCACGTATGACGAAGCGAGTATACAGAGATAACATACTTAAATTAAGCGCCTCAAGTGTTTCTTTATTAGAATTTTATATTTAGTTTTTTTTTTTTTTTTTTCTTTTTTCCTTCTTTCTTTCTTTCATTTTTGAATATCGGCATTCATAAAACCGCAACTTTTTGTTGATTCGTATTTTTTTCTTTTCTTTTTGTTCATATTCTTATTATTTTCTGATCTCAGTCTTGAGTCTAGGCTATATGAATTTTTTTTTTTTTTTTATTCACCCAGTTGATTTATCTGAATTTCTTGTTGTACGGAAAATATGTTTGTTGTAAAAGAGTTAATACAACAGTTAAGTTAAACCAATCTTATAGTTGTACAAAAAAAAAAAAAAAAAAGGCAATCAAATATTTTTGCGTAATCTATCTTTGTCTCTCTCTCTCTCTCTCTCTTTCACTCACTGTCTCTTACTGTCTTGAATTTTAAAATAGGAACTTTTTTTTTTTTTTATTTATTATGATTATGATAACAAGGCGATAATAATTTATTGATACATTTTATTGATTGATTGACTGATATAGAGAAACGTATTGTAATTATGTGTAATAACTCAAGTTAACTCAACAGTAATTTTTCGTTTTGTATTTTATTTTTTCTACATATTTAATACAACAACAACAACAACAACAACAACAACAAGAACAACTACAGCATACAAAAAAAAACATACAGTAGACATAAAAAACAGCATACATAATTATGTATAATGTAACTAAATTTGTTGTTGTTACTGGTGTTAGTATTGTATTTTTCCATTTTTTATAGAAAAATATATTTAAAAAAAATAAATAAATAAATGAAATAAATTTGCGTGAGGAAATTAATTGTTATGATTACAAAATAGTCAAACATTTTCATTTGTTGTTTGCCTTTTTCTTTTTTTTTTTGCATGACTCTTTTTTTTTTTTTTTCGTTTATTTGATTTGATGAATTTCTATACAGACATTATTTTTACAATGATCACCAGCAAACAACCACAACAACTAATGTAAACTGATGTTAACGAACTAAATAAAAAAAAAAAAAACAAGCAAACATACACACACACACACACAGAAAATATCACAGAAAAATTGTTGTTATTATTATTTTTTTTTTTTTTTTGGATGACAAAATAAAAAGGAATTTGTGTAATCTCTGTTTTATAAGAAAATTTATTTTTATAATTTTTTAAGAAATAAAAACGAAAATAAAAGACGAAAAAGAAAAAAAAAAAAGAAAGCATAATCTATCATTACATTCTTTCGTTTCTTCTTTTTAATTTCTTTTTTTTTTTTTTTGTTTCATGAAAATCTCATGAAAGGTCAACTAAAATACGCTAATTAAAATGAATTCAAAAAAAAAATATTTTAAATTGAATATAAAATTAATTAATCTGTGTAATTTTTGTTAAATCCAGATAATACAATTAAAAAAAAATCGACGAAGATGTAATTTCATTTTTGTTTTCCATTCATGGTTTTCTAAGCAAAATAAATGAAAATAAGTTTCATTGATTATTTACTTAATTAACCCAACCCCATTTAATTTTTCAAAATGCCAAATGTGTTTAGCTCATTATTGTGTTGTGTCGTTTACACCTACTTTCCTTTACATAACAATACCAACTACAATAACTACAACAACTACAATAACAATTGTTTGGCTAGGCTGGGAAAATCATCTTCAATTAATATTTTCATTTTTATCAGTCATATCGTCAAAGATTTTATTATTAATCAAAATTCGACACGAAATTAGAATAAGAATAATAAATGTCATTGGCATGTCATCATTATGTCATTCCTATATTATTTAATTTACTTTTTGTTTCTTTCTATTTTTCTATTCCCGTTTTCTTCTTGTATAATTTCTTTTTACACTTTTGATAAACGAATTTTTCGACAACAAAACAACAACAAGAATAAAAATCAAAGTTGTTTTTTTTTCTAGTTTTGTTAACGGGGTAAGAATAATCTAACGAAAATCTATTTAAAATAAATAACAAAAACATCGTTTGAAATAATGAAGAGACGAATAGCAACAACAATTCAAAGAGACATCATCTTAAATTTAAAGAAACCAACAAAAACAAATCAAATTTATTATTCAAATGCATTCACTAAAAGACTAAACTCTTGATACAATTAAAAAAATAAAAACAAAAAAAAAAAAACAATCATAAACACAACACAAGTAAAAGCCCACTCTCTCTCCCTCTCTCTCTCTGTATTTGATCTCTTTTTTATATACATTTTGTGTTTTTTTTTTCACTATTTCTCTATTTTATTTATATTGCCTTCGAAACACAATCTGTACACAAATCTATCTGAATTGCATAGATAGATGTGTATGTGTATGTGTGTGTGTGTGTAGTATTTTGTTGTTTACATATGCATGGATCTATAGAAAAAAAAATATTTTTAAAATTTATATTTGTATTTGTGTTAAAGAGTTCGTTACACTCGTGACGTCACGGGGTTAGTGTGTCAGCGGTCTGTAAGCGTATATAATGTGAACGCTGTTTTTTTTTATTTATTTTTTGTTTTTTTTTTTGTTGCTGTTGCTGCTGTTGTTGTTGTTGCTGTTGTTGTATAGTATATTTTGTTTTTTCTTTTAACTTTATATTTAAATTGTATATTTTTATACAAACACATACACACACTCAACACACACACACACACATGCATACACTAAATGCAGAGCCACTTTGAATACACAGTTGAATCGGACAGACAAACAGACTTAAAAGAAGAAAAAAAAAACCAATCAACGTTAAATATTTTTTGTTCTTGTTGTTGTTTCTGCTGTTGCTTATTGCCTTCCATTTTAAAGATAGTCAATGTATTTAAGAAAAAGTTGACAGAATTTTTAAGAGAAAAAATAATAAAAAATCTTCTTTTTTTTTTAAAAAAAAATGAGAAGAAGAAAATAATAAAAAAAACGGTTCCTGTTTTAACCAAAGATACAAACCTCTGAATAACAATAACAATAAATAAAATCTCATTCTCTTCTAAGAAAGCGAAAAAAAAAATTGTGGTTGTTGTTGTTGTTGTTTTTTTTTTGTGGGTGGACAAAACAATATAATCGCTATTTTGTGAGTATTGTCAAATATTTTATTTTAACCTTCTTTTTTATTTCATTTTCTTCTTCTTCTTCTTTTTTCTCTCGTTTTTTTTTTGTCTTGCATTGTAAGCAAATGTTCCTAAACTTCTTATAATTTATTATTTAAAATAAGAAGATATTATTATTATTATTATCGTCATTATATTCATGTCATTTTAAATTCGAATATTGTTTATGCAAAAGCAAAAAAAAAAGGTTTATCGTTGTTGTTGTTGTTATTATTATTTTCCATCTTGTTTTTGCTTTTGGGCAACACAACACGATGAAATTTTTATAACAGAGAAATTTAATTTATGGCAACTTTTGCATAATATATCCATACAACAACAACCTAACAAACATACATACACTCACACGCACACACAAACACATGCATACACAAAATTTCATACATAATTTGCTGTTTTTCTTTTTTGTTGTTATTGTAATATTGTAATATTGTAAATTTTTATATTTTACTGCAGAGATGTGAATAAAAACACGCTATCTTTTACATTAATCGTCATGATATACTCAGTAATATTTTTACAATGGATAAACTCAATTGCCGTATGCAAAACTGAACAATTTTTATTTCTAATTTCATTCATCTCAACTGTTTGTGATAATTACTAGAAAATGCTACTCCGACGAAATATTCTTCTCTAGTCTATAATTTAACGTGAAAAATAAGAAATCTTTCAGTCCCAAGTTAATTCATACGTTTTCCCCCCCAATTTAAATGTAAAACTTCATTAATCCGCGAACACATTAATTCATAAAAATATTTTGATTAATCAAAATGATTGTCTCATTTTTGTTTTTTTTTTGGTTGAAAATGTTAAGATTATTTATTCACACGATAATTTTTTAACATCTAATCTACACGTATAAATTCATTTTTACATTTTTATAATAACCAATAACAATAACGAAACAACAGAAAACACAACAACAAGAACAAAAATCAAAAGAGACATATCAAATTTTTCCTCTTATATATATAAAAAAAAAAGAAGAAGAAAAATAATGTAATTGAGATGATAAAAAAAAACAACAACAACAACAATAAATAATATTTACATCAATAATAGATGGCATTACTGTATATTTTATAAACTACAGATAACATTTATTCTCTGTCTCCGTCTTCTACTTCTTCTTCTTCTTCTTCTTCTTCTTTTTCATTATTTAAAATAAATATTTTATAAAAAAATCTATTCTATATAAAGAAACAAAAAAGTCAATGAACTTTACACGATAAAGTTAAGTTTTTATTTTATTATTATTTTTTTTTTTTTTCTATTTTGTCTCTTTTTTTCTTTTTTTAAATAAATTTTATAAATGAAAAACGATATTACAATTATAAAATGAGATAACAACAACTACAACAACGAAACAACAACAATAACTAGAATTCTATTGTTACTTTGTACACGTCACTAGTGTGTGTGTGTGTGTGTGTCTGCCTGTATTGCAAAAAAAAAATAGTTTTTTTTTTTACGTTAGAATTTTTTTTCCGAAAATATTTAGTTTTACCTTCCGTAACACAGTAAGAGGGGTCAGGGAAAAAGATAGAGATAAGAGTGCAGTGTGTTTATTCTGTTATTATATTAGTTTTTTTTATAATAACACAATAAAAAAAAAAATAAACTTAAAAAAATGACAGCCCATCAAAAGTGAAGTATGGCTTTTATCAGGCATGCTTCAGCTAATCAAATAAATAAATAAAGTTCAATCATAATCCAAATCTATAATCTGTTTTTTTTTTTTTCTTTCTTTTGAATATGAAAATATTTTAATTAATAGACTTCTAACTCTTCTCTTAGGAAAAATTGAAAAATTAAAAAAAATTGAAAGAGGAAAAAAAAAAAAGTTTTCCATTAATTATTTATTTTTTTATAGAATTTTTATTTAAAAGATTTTATATTTCGCAATAATTTGCTTTTAAAAGTCACAACACAAAATATTTATGTTTTGCACAACAAATAATTACATTTATAGAATGAGAGAGAAAGAGAGGTATAGAGAAAAAATAGTACTTTACACTTAACCCCTTCAGGTCTGCTTCTTTTCAATATATTTTTCATAGATTTGTACACAATCATGTAGGTCAGGTGTGATGGGGTTAAGATCCGTACAATAATCAGTCATTTTATAAGAAAGAAAAAAATTGTAAGATTAAAAAAAAAATTTGTAAAAATCAGCACGACCTTTGAAGGTCACAGAAATCATATTGAAAAGTAATAATTTTTCATTAATTTTTATTATTTGGATGCAATGATTATTTTTTGTTATTTATTTCATTATTTCATTAATGTTGATAAAAAGAAAGAGCGGATAAAGAAAATGAAGGAATAAAAACTGTAACAATGCGGAACTTAAGTAACACGCGCGTGCGCGCAAAGAGGAAAAATAACCGTTTTTTTTTTCAACTCTTTTTTCGCGTTGAATTTTTGCTTTTTTTTTTTTTGAATGTTCTGTGGCTTTACGTTTGGTTATTTTTAGAATGTATTGTAAATGGGACAAAAAAAAAAAAAAACAGCAATGATAATGATGACGATGATGATGATGACAGAGAACAGCAACAAAAATTCAATAATTTTGAAATTGTGAAATTTTTCCATAATAAAGTTAATATGATAATTTATTGACATGTAAACCGCCTCCTTCACCTTTTTCTTTACATCTTCTTTTATTTTTTCCCCCCCATTAAAATCCATTTTAGTATTCGCGCGCTAATAGATACCGCGAATGATTTTGTCTCTGAGGCAGCAAAATGAAATAAACAAATCACAAAAACGCACCCACATTATTCAACTTTCTATCAAAATAAAAAATTGTGCATTTAATAAATATTTTATGAAAATTTAAAATTCTTTAATTTACAAGAAAAATATATGAAAAGTTTTCATTTTATACCAGCGCGTCTGTTGTGACAGAATGACAACTCTATACGCCTTCATAATCGTTTATATCGGTTCAAAAGTTCAAATCCCTACGTTAGTGCAACTGGGATTCGTTGAATCTTCTGCATATGTCTTATAGTCGGGATTAATCGGAATGTTAAATAAAATAAAGAATAATTTTTTACTACCTGCCTATTTGGCAGAATTTGTAACTAATCTGTTCACTAGTTCATATCTGAATGTATGTCTATGTTTGTGTCTGTGCCTATGTTTGTGTGTGTGTGTGTGTGTATGTGTTAATTGTTCTTCTTTTTCTTTTGGTGTCGTCAAAATGAAAATTATTTAAATAAAAATAATGTTATTTTTATATTATTTTAACGCAAAAAGTAAATAGAAAATTATTTATACGTAAAAAGTTTAAAAATACACTTATTTTCTGTTAAAAATCTTATTTTTTAATAAAGAAAGACAAAAATTGTAAAATTAAATTTTTCTTCGTGTTTAAAATCGTTCTTCTTCATCTACTTCTCAGTTTAATAATTTGTTCTTTGCCAAACAAATTTCTTGTCCTCTTCTTACAATACATAGAACTGTTCACAACTTATAATTTCTAAAGTTTAAAATCCTGGCGAATATTTCAACACACACGAACACATATGCATTCAACATATTTATTAGATTAGATAATTTAATTAAACATCATGTTGCTTTTATTTTTCATTTATCACGATTTGAAAAGTTTCAATTTTCTTCTTTTCTCTTAAATACGAAATATTAAGTTAAAGTAACTGGTGGGATAAAATTAGTAGAACGCGATATTAGTAAATGATTAAAAAATTTATTTAAAAGAGAAAGGTGTATGACCTTTGATTTAAAAAAGGATTTTGGTCGAAATAGAAAATAGATAAATAAATAATCAATTTAAAGTGAAAAGTTAAAAAATTTTTTCATTGAAGACAAAAAAAAAACTCTCTTTTCTTATCATTCTGATTTTTACCACAAATCTTTAGAGTTCAAATTGTTGTGCGTTTGTTTAAAAAGAAATTAAATCATCAATTTGTAACTTTCTCAACAAATAAAAAAACCTCTTCATTTCTTTTTTAAATTTTTTGTTTTTACAAAAATTTATGATAATCTTGTGAAGAGTTAAAATTAAGGAGGTTCTACCTTCTCAGGACAATTTAACTGTTATGAAGGCGAGAAAAAGATTTCACAAAAAATATAATCAACATTATGACAACATCAATAAAAATTGATTCATAATGGTGATGATGATGCTGATGATGATAATTCAAATAAATTGAACCTTTCACCTAAATTTAGAGCAGTCATTGTACCTCTTTACAAATCCACAAGACACAATTTTCTTTTTAATAATTTAACCACCAAAAGAAAAGACGATAAAAAAATATGATGAAAAGAAAAGAAAACAAAAAAGAAGAATCTCTTTAACGTAAAAAAAAAGAACCGCATTTGAACAAAAGGAACCAACCAACAAAACAAACAAAACAAACCGAACAATTGTCATTCTTCTTGTCTTTTCCTCTTCATCATCATCATAATTCTTTCATTATTTTGGTTTATTTTCTTTAATCTGTCATTCCTGTTTATTTTGCTTCTTTTTTTTCTTCATTCCAGAAAGTCAGTCATTCAGTCATTTAGTCATTCAGTCATTCAGTTAGTCAGTCAGTCGGTACTGACACGGTAGCAAAATGTTACAATTTTTGACACAATTCTTTTCAATTTGTTTTTTTCTTTATCTTCATCTTTTATTTTATTTTCTTCTTCTTATTTTAATTTATTATTATTACATTTTTTTTTTGTGTCATTTGATTTATATAAGTTAAGTTGTTGCATGTAATTTTATTTTGTCACAACAACTACAATGACAATGTGAATTAAACTAACCCAAAAATTATGTCACACAAAAAAAAAAAGAAGAAAAATAAATGAAAAAAATCGAATAATATGAAGAAGACGAAATAAGATGATTTTTTTTTGTACAGAATTGTGATATTACAAGAAAATAATAATAATAAAATACGAAAAGTAAAAAAGATAATATTAATAGGTTGGGGTGCGGGTGAAAGGGTATTGTTTTTACCAAAAAAAAAAAAAAGAAAAGAAGATTAAAATGCATTTCTTTACTCGTTTGTTATACTTTTTATCTTTTTATTTCTTTCTTTTTGTTTGTGAATTTTCAACAAATAATACCAACAACAAACAAAATAAACAAGTAAAAAATAAGATAAATTTGATTATAATAATTTCTTTCTTTCATTCATTTCTGGGTCACACACAGAGTAAAAGGCGAAAGAATGAAAAAGAGAGATAGAGACTAGTAAGTGAGTAAGACTAGTGGAACAGAGACGTGAGTGCCATTATAAAATCAAATTAAAATGCATTTTCGTTCATTTCTTTTATTGAAGATAATTTATTCAAATTTTTCATTTCATTTAATTTTTTGTGAAGGAACCAAACACATTTTTTTTTTGGGTCATCCTAAAAAGGAAGGGGTTGATTTAAATTTCAGAAAAACTGTCTGTTAGGTAAGTATGTGTGTGTGTGTGAGGTAAATTGTGGAGGGAGAGTTATTACAGAACTTAATTTAAATATCATTATTGTCATTATTTTCGTATGAATTCCATTTAATTTAATTTTCATCATAAATTGAATTAATACAAATTCGTGTGTGTATGTCGTTCTTTTTCTTCTGTTGTGCTGGGTCATTTCCCATTTTTCTCTTCTTCCTTTTTGTTTCTGTGTTTTTTTTTTTATTGCATTTTAACAAGATTTAATAATAATAATTTGATATATTTTTTTTTTTGTGTTAACCCATAAACAAATGATAACTAAAAGATGAAGACAGTGAATCAACATTCATTACTCTTTATTATTTACTTTGCTTACTTAACTTACTTAACTTTTTTGTTGTTGTTATTATTATTATTATTATTTCTCTCTCTTTATTTTGTACATATTTGAAAATTGACTTGGATTATGACCTTAATTTTAAAATTATATAATTATATCAATTTTTGTGTTGTTTCTGTTATTTTTTTATTATTGTTGTTGTAGTAGTTGTTGGTATTTGTTTGTTTCTTTTTTTGTATATATTTTTTTTTTTTTTTGTAACAGACAAAAGAGATAAAATTATTAGAGTAAAAAAAAAAAAGATGATGGACGACAATGGTTGGCGGTACAGAGCGAAAAATTGGGTTAGAACAACAATAACAAAAACAACAACAATACAAAACAATTCAAATCAAATCGTTGATTTTTTTTTTCATCTCATTTTTCATTTTGATTTAATGAATAATGAATTAATCACAACAACAAGAAAATTAATAATAATAATAATAATAATAACAACAACAAAAAAGTCTACTTACTTATTTAATAGTGTAAGTAGAAGAAGAAGAAGAAGAAGTAGGCAGATGAAGAACAAAAAAAAAATGGTTGTGTTTAGAAATTTTGTTTTGCGCGCTTGAAATGCTTTTTTTTTTTTTTCTTGTAGAGAGAGAAAAAAAATTCAAAATGGTTTTGAATTGAATATTGAAATATGTAATAAAGAAAAATAGCCGGTTTTATTTTATTTTATTTTTTTTTTTTTTGTTTGTTTGTAATTTTTCTTCATCTTCTTCTTTTTAAAACTACTGACCTATTTTTCCGGTTTAAAAGAAAACATTCATTTTGTGTTTAGTTTTTTTTTTTTTTTTTTGTATATTTCATTTCAATCGTTTTCTTTCTTTCATTCTTCCTAATCAAAAACAAATTTTCATCTGTGTCTTTCTTTTCGGTTTTGTTTTTTTTTTTCTTTTTGTTTCGTGTTGTTTTTGCCTCTCTATCCATTTCCTCTGCATATATTTAAATTTATAGAAGAAGAATTGGAAAGAAAAGAAAAAAAAAAAATTGATAGCGTTATAAAGCAAAAAAAAAAAAAATGTCTTTCACACGAAAAACAATAAAAAAAAAAGAAATTTTTGTTTCGATTAAAAAATGGCAACCAAAAATAGACGCATATTTCATTTGTTTCTTGATTTTAGAATTTTGATTTTTTAAGCAAAACATAAACAAAATATTTTAAATCGTAAAAGAGAACTCACACAAAATGATTCATATGCCATTTATCTATCTATCTCACTCTATCTCTATCACTCTCTCACTAGATATAAATTTTTTAGGTTATGTTATTATTATTTTTTTTTGTCTCTGCATCAAAAAGCTTCAGTTTTCACTGATTTTGTAATAAAAAAAAAATAATATGTTGTTTTTGTTTTTGTTTGTTTCTAGTTAGTTCTTTTAAAGAAAGACAAATGATCTCTTAATAAAGAGACATTATAATGATTGACTTTTATATCGGAAATTATGTCATTGTGCCGTATGTCATTAGAGGGCACTCCACGCACTAACACACATAAACAAATACCAAAACTTCAAAACTTCAATATAATAAAATAAAGAAAAAATAATTTATGTCATCTTCTTATTTTTCATTTCATCAACTTACAGCATTTTAAACGATTTAGAAACAACAACAAAATAACAGAAATAAAATTTTAAAAAATCGAGTTCCATCTTGACAGGCAGCCATTTTTTAATTTTTGTTTTTTTTTTTTTCTTTTTTGTTTCTATAAAAACAAAAACAAGAATGTTATAAAAAAAAAAAAAACAACAAACAAACACAAAATAAAAAAAAAAAAAAATAAAACAAAAACTGACACATAGGCCTACTATTTTTGCATGATCCACAGAATTTTTACAAAAATAAACAAGAAACGCGATATAAAAATAAAATCACAAAAATAAAAGAAAGAGAAATAAATTATTTGTGTGTTGTGTTTCTTTTTTTTTTTTTTTATTATTTTTTTTCTCTTTTTGTCTTTTCCATACCAAATCCAATAACATCTAAACGAAAAAAAAAAAACAACAACAACATAAAATTTAAATTTCCAGCAAAATATCGATACAAAATTGTATCAGTTATCACCATCTCTTTCTATTTCTTTAACATTCTCTATGATTTTGTTTTGAAAATTTAAAACAAAAAAGAAAAACGAAAAAAAAAAAAAACACCCACATTCAAATGACAAATTACAGAAATATTTATAGAATGCATGCACAAACACACACACACGCATGTACACAGAAGAATACATACACAGATAATTTGTTTTTGCCTTTATCAAATTATACAAATTAAATTCTGATATTTGAAATAAAAAGAAAAGAAAAAAAATACAAAATAATAATTGTTTATATTAGATAAAGTTCATTGAACTTTTCATTTTATTTCTCTCTTTTTTGTCAGACAAAAAAAAAGAAGTGTCATAGTGTTGAGTATATATACAACTGACAGAAGAGTATAGATGTGTGAGTGAGTGGTAACAAACAAAAAATATGACAAAACTTCTATGATAGACGATATGCAAATGATGTGTGAAAAACTTTTTTTTGTTGTTGTTTATTATTATTATTTCAATGTTGGCTATTTTTAAAGTTGTCTTTTTTTTTTAGCTCTTTTTCTGCGGTTTTTTTTTCTGGTTTGTTTTTTTTTTTTTTTTTTGTTTTTGGTTTAAATATGACGTCACACGTCAGTTGTATATTTATTAATAATTGATTAAAAAAAAAAAAAAAATGGCGTCAAAATGTTTATGTTGATTTTTCTAATTAAAATAAATTATTTATTTGTTTATTATTGGTTGTGGTTACTGTTTTTGTTGTTGTTTATTGGTAGAGAAGAAAATAATATTTGAACTAAATTCAAGCTTATCCGCTTACACTTTTATGATACAAAAAAAAAAAATTTTTTTTTGATCACAAACTCGTTCAATATCCCTTCACACCAAATCACTAACATTATTTTATTATTAACCAAATTCAATTTCAAATTTGAACACGATCATTACCCATTTTTTTCTTCAACAATCCATTCTTATAAAACACCTTAACCAATCCACCCCGCCCCCCCTTAAACCTTCTTGTGCTAGCCTATTATTAATCAAAATAAAAAAACGTAACCAACAGAGAAAAAAAAACGTAATCGAAAATATTCAAATAAAATTCCAAAATTGAAATCGTGCGTTTATTGATCCAAAACAAATCAAAAATGAAGAACAAAAAAAAAAAAATGCCCATCGATCGAAAAAAAAAAAAAAGTCGTACGATGATCGCCGCTTCTAATGAAAAGAAAGACGCAAAGTGAAAAGAAGAAGAAGAAAACGATGAAGATGAAAAATGAAGAATCAAAGTAAAAAAAAAATATAAAATAAAAAGCAGATAATAAAAAAAAGAAGAGAGATAAGAAAGAGAGAGAATTGAATGAATTATTGTCTAGCCTAAGCATAAAGTAGAAGAAGAAAAAGAAGACTGTGTCGTGTTCCATAGCGGACGTCGTAGCGCTTACTAAGCCAAAGTCAAAGCCGTGCTTTAGTTGAGTTTTGTTAGCATCTTTGTTGTTTTTGTTTTTGTTGTTGTTAGTTTCTTGTTGGTTGATCAACGACGACATTGCCGCTTTATGCGTTTGTAAAAAAATATCGGTACAAGATTTATGTTACCGTTAGAACGGTTTTTGTTGTAAAAAAATATATATCGACTGGCTGACTTTTTTATTCTTTCTTTCCTAAACTTATATCGTTATACGATATACGATAAAATATTTATTTTCTTCTCTCTCTCTGTTGTTCTCTATTTCTTTCTATCGGTTTTCTTCATCTTCTGTTTTTTTTTTTATTTACAAAATGGAAAAAAGACGATCTTCATATAATTTTTTTTTCTATGAATGAGTTTTTTTTTCTGTTTTCCCTTTATTCCACACCACACTCCAGAATTACAAAATTCGTAATTATGGAAAACTTCCTCCTCATCTTTGTTTTCTATTAGATTTTCTTTATTTTTTAATAAAAAGACAAACTTCTTTCTCACTCTACATATTTCTCTCTTTCTCTCTTTTTCTTTTACTTTATAGCTGTTATGTTTTATGTTTTATGTTCTTTTTCTTTTGGTATCTTCATTGGGTGAATGTATTTTATAATAATCTAAACATAATAGGTAATAATTAGACATAGTAGTAGTAGTAGTAGTAGTAGTAATAGTAGTATTAGTGGTAGTATTAGTGTTCGAAAAGAAACATCTTCTCTTTTATAATACAGGTTTTGAATGTAACAAAAAAGTTATCACAGAAAAACGCGCGATTTTTATTTTACTTCTTTCTTTTTATTTTTTTTAGAAGAAGATAAAAAGCAACGGAGTTAAAAAAAAAATTGTTATTTGTTATTGTCTCATTTTGTCTTCATTTTGTTTTCAATTTTTAATTCTTAGTTAAAGTTTTATTTAATAAAATTAATTTGAGAATAATTTTCATCAATTCTTTTAATATTTTCTAAAGAAAGAAAAATTCAAAATGCAATATAAATATTTAAATTTGTTAATTAAGAGAGGATGCATATGAGAAAATAATGGTACCGAAATATACAGAGTGAAGAATTGTCGCATGAATTAAACAATTAATTTCTTAAAATATTTCCACAACAACTTCATCAATCAATTATTTTGAAATGAGGTAAACGTGTTTTAGGAACATAAAATTCAGACAATGATTTAATTCTATTTTCGAATCCTTAATCCTTTTCTTTCTTCCTTTTCTTTATATACTTTTTTTCTCTCCTGTACACATTTTGTTTTTTGACACATTGACGTTTATTTCTATTTTTAAACTTTAAAAACAAAAACAATACGAACAATGACATTCAAAACCGTGTTTTTTTTTTTATAATGTCTCGGTGTTCTTCTATCATCGTTTTCTTTTTCTTTTTCCTTACCGTTTTTTTTTTTTGTTCTTTATTTTTATTTTACTACAATATGAACCACGTGACAATAAACTCTTTAAAAAAAAGAGAAAAAAAACAAAACACAAAACAAAACAAACATTTAACAATAACAATTGAAATCCCTTTTTAATCCGACCACAATTTACTTAAATACAATTTAATTTTTACCTTGACATTTTTTTTTTTCTATTTATTTTACAAATAAAAAAAAACGTCTTCTTTCTTATCAATTATATTTTTTTTTATCAGTATTTTGTATTCTCTTTTTTTGTTTTTTCATTTATGTTTAGTTTTTTTTTTTTTTATTATTTTGTACGATTTTTTTTTTAATTTCATTTTTCAAAGTGCACGACATGAAAATTTAATGGCACTTAGTTGGGTTTTTTTTTCAACAAAAAACAAAAAAAAAAAAAAAAAACAAGAAAATGTATTGAAAATTGTACGTCATCAGAAGTGAATCAATAACAATTGACAAAGTAAGTAACATTAAAACAATAGTTGAATCAGTAACCGGTAGTAATCGGTAGCCAAATTAGTATATTTGTAGTAAAACCAGTAACAATTAAAATCCGACGAGTTATATATGTAGTAGTTGTAATAGGAATTAAGAAAGTAGTAGTAATAATTGTGTAGTAGCATCAGTAATAGAAAATAGTCACAAACCACAAAATCAAGAAATATTTAAAGAAACGGAACAGCAATTTATAATCGGTGTGAATTTTTATTTTGTCGCATGAAAAACATAAAAATAGAGTTCAATGGACTCACGGCGGAACACAAATATAAAAATATATGTACATAAAAATAAATAAATAATATTTTTACTAAACAAAATAAAACCAAATCAAAAATTCAACTTTCTAGAAATTCGCAAAATAATAAAAAAAAAATATTTGTTTTTTGTAAAATAAAAATAAAACACACACACACAGGCAAACAACAACAATAATAAAGAAACCACCAACAAAAATAACAGAAATGATACATAAAATTTTTACTATGTCTATAATTTTCACGCATGTGCGTGCTTACTACTCTATTCGTTACACAAAAATTCAAACAAGAAAATCAACAACACCAACAACAACAATAATTTAATTAAAAAATTCGCAGTTTATACTCAAACACACAGTTTTAAAATCATAAAAATATAATTTTACGAAAAATGACAAAAAAAAAAAAAAAAAGAAGAAGAACAAGAAGAAGAAGAACAAGCAGAACACGAAATTGACTAACTAAAAAATAAAGCAACAGACAAACGTGAACACAGACACACACAAACACACAAACACACAAAGCTTTAATTCGTCTTCTTTTCTTTTTATTTTGTTTGTTTTATTTAAATTTGTATTCGGAAAAAAGAAACAAAAACAAAACATATGAAAGAAAATAGATGACTTTAGGTCATAAGACGACTTAAGAGAAGAAAAAACTAACAATAAACTTTTAATAACGGATTATTTAGGATCTTTATCGAAAATTTCTAATAAGAAGAAAAAAGAAACAAACAGAGAATTATAAAACTATAAGAATAAAAAGGAAGTGTCACATCGTTTCTTATGACTTAAAAAGAGACAAAAGCAAAAACAACACAAAAAATGTTAACGAAAAGAAATGAAAAATGAAAAAAATCGTGCATCACTAACCTAGTTTTTGTTGTTGTAGTAAACAAAAAAAAAACATAATACAACAACAAAGTTTCAAGCTCCCTGACTTAATCGGTTATTAACGCCATTTTTTTTTTTTTGTTGGTGTATTAAGTATTTTGTGTTTTTGTTGTTTATTTATTTTATGTAATCAAACAGAACAATTTATTTTTGTTTAATCGTAAATACACGATACCAGGCGTCTCCACATAAATTTTGTCGCTTTTTTTTACAATTTTTATTCTACACTTTTATTTTTGAATTTCAATTGATTAAAAATAGAAATAATTTAAGGAAAATTTATTTATTCAAGTCAAGACCTTCGAGAAATCGGACATTACCCTAATATTTAATAATTGGTGAACTGAATAAATTTTAAATAGATAAAATAGTAAATAATTTAATGGCACAACAATATTTACTAAGTACAGTCAAAAACATATTTTACCATCATATTGATTATTCATTAAGTGACAACAACATAAATGTTAGTATGGAAAATTAAAACGTATACTTAGTATTTAATTTGCCCCTACTTAATAGTTTGTTAAATACAACTTTTGTTGGTTTTTAAATGGGAAAAAAAAATATTCTCCCGCACATATGACACAACACAAGATATAACATGACGTATAATATGACATTTAAAATAAAAAAAAATCTGTCACTTAAAAAAGAAACAAAAGAAAAAAAAAAATACGACGATAATCAGTCTTTCCCTTTCTCATTATAAATTTAAATTAAATTCAATCTGATTATTAATTAGAGGGCATGCGTAATTCGTTGATTGTTGATAAGCAGAAATAATGAAGAAGAACATAAAAAAAATATGAACATACAAAATGATAAAACGAAAAAGTCGTCGCTGAAAGAAAAAAAAAACAACAAAAGCAAATTAAAAGAAAAATGCGTTAAAACAACTAATTATTTTGCTTTTTTTTCTGCTTGTTTTAATCTTTAATTAGAAATTTCGCTTTTTTTTTTTAGAAAATCGCGTCTTTAGCTTTATAAGTCAATTTTTACATGCGCGTGTGTGTGTATGTATGTGTTTGTGAGTTTGCGTTGTGCGGTGCGTGGAATCTTCTAAAATACATTTTATTATATTTTATCACATTAAATTTTTTTTTTTTTTATTTTCTTTTTTTTCTTAACTAAACTCAAATTAATGATAAAAAAAATGGTCTTGAAATAAATTTATGTGAATAGAAAAATTAGAACATTAATTTTCAATTTTATTAATCAATTATTCGTCTTTATTGTACTTATCATTTGGAATGATTAAGAATTGACAGAACATGTGACAATGACAAAAAAAAAAAAGCTCTACTGAACTACAGACCATTTAGCTCAAATTATGTCCACTACAAAAGTGTTATTAGAGCAAATTGATCAAACTTTGATGTAAGCGCATTATTGTCAGATGATTCCTTACTTTGTAAATTTTTCGGAATAAACTCAATGGCTTATCTCAACCATCCTGAGCCCATTTAAATTGAAAGTGCAAAGGTCCTATTATATTTTTAGGAATTATGCCAAACAGATGTCCATCTCAGTCACCTTGGGGGGGATTTTTTGTTTTTGTGGAATCGAAAATTATTTCTCGATAACAAAAAATTTGTTATTTTTTGGTTTATTTTCTTTTTCGTTAAAGATTTATTATTTTTGTGCGAAATTACTGTTTTTAATTTTCTCTATTTTCAAATTATATATTTTTTACTGTGCGTTTTCTATTTTTCTTCATTTTCCATTTGTTTTCTTTTTTTTTTTTATTATAAAAAAAAACTGTCAGTGACGAAGAGAATTTATTACCCTCCACATTTTCACTGATATAAATATTTTAATTTCCGCGTGACCAAAAAGAAAAACACAGATTTTTTTTTTATTTTTTTTTTCTTCTTGTAAATTTGTTTCTGTCTCTTTCCCACTTTTTTTTTTTTTAAATATATATAAAAACGTCTGTCTGTAGGTAGTTTCATAAAAGACAGGATTAATGTAGTTTAGTTTAGTTTAGTTTCTTGGTTTTTTTTTTGTTTAAATCGATATAAATATCTTACATTTTGCCATTACCACTTTGTTGTTGTTACTATTGTTACTGTTCTTGTTAATGTCTTGTTGTTGTTATTGTTAGTGTTGCTGTTATCTATCTTTGAGAAAAAAAAATTTTTTTTACTAAAAATAAACAAATGGTATGCACACACACACACACATACACACATGCATAATTAGAGCAGTACACTCACGTTATGTCAAAAAAATACTATAAGTGAAAAAAATAAAAAGAATCAGAATACAATTTTCTTCCGCGTCCATTACATTCCAAAACACAAAAAAAAAAGCACAAAACAAAAACAACAAAATGAAAAAAGAGTCAAATTGAAAAGAAAAGAATAAGAAGAATAAGAAGAAGAAGAAGAAGAAGAAGAAGAAGAAGAAGAAGAAGAAAAAGAAGAAGAAGAAGAAGAAAAAGAAGAATAAGAGAGAAAAATGTTGGCGAAAGGTGGGATTCTGGTATCCTACATTTATTTATTCTGTGTATGGTTGTTGTATTGTACATTTTTTTTTTTTTATATAGGCGGTAGGAGAAAGGTAAATTGTTATCTTATAAAATATAAAATTTAAAAGAGGTTTACTATAGAGAAGTACACATCAGCAAAAAAAATAAAAAAAGTTGAGTGTACCCAGAAATGACTTTTTTATATAAATAATGTGACTTAGTAGGAAGTAAATAATGAATTTATGAAATTAAATTGGGTCATCATTATTGATAGACTTTTATTTATATATTTTCTTGATTGTTAACAGCAGAGGTTCTTTTAATGAAATCCTCCCTCTTCTCTTCATACCTTTTTATTATGTAAGAGATTATAAAATTTGTAGAGTCAAAACTTTTCTAAAAATTGTTATTTTGTTTTTTGCAGCTGCATCAGATAATTTTTTTATCGAAATTAAAGATTCCTTTCCTACAAGTAATTCAAAGTGTTTTAGATAGCAGAAGGAACTTCTTACTCTTACTTTATATTTGTCTTATCTGAATTTTCGTTGTGGAAATTTTTAAAAATAGTTTCCCTACCACAAAAATAATGTAAAGCTTGTCTAAATAAACAACATCTGGAATCAGAATAACTCGCTAAAGGGACCACACTTCTGGTACTTCTGTAATCGGATCACATTTATATAATACCAACAAAACAAATTGATAAAATCAGTAGTGAAATAGATTCTACTCTAATGTAAATTCAGTTGAGTTTGTATGGATTCTTTATTTTTAAAAAAAGTCTCTTAAATCAAATTTTTATAAAACAAAAAAAATGTTCTTTTGAAATAATTTTTTTTTTTTTGTTCTTTTTATTTAGTGCTTATATTTTCTTCAAAAATAAATCATAAAGATTAATTAATTTTATTTACTTTTTCAATTTTTTAGTGTGTTTCTAGGTAACTTCCTATATAGAGAGAAGACAAATCAACCACAAAAAAAAAACTTAGAAAAAAAAAACGCATAAATACAAAAAACGAAACAAAATGTGCAATTAATCATTTCACCAAATAGTCAACCAAAAATTACCAACAAAAGAAAATATATTTTATTTCAACAGAATAAAAAAAAAAACGAAGCAGAAGAAGAATAACGAAAAATAAAATTGATATTAAACTGACAGTTCTAACTGTCATTTTTTTTTAACAACAATAAAAAATTCTTTCATTAGATTTAAAAACAAGTGATCTCGGTCGTCTATTCCTCCCCTCTATAAATAAAAAACATAACTTTTTTTCTGTGTACCAAATAACAAAAACAACAAATAAATTCAACCAAAAATAGCAACAAAATTCTAAACAAAAAAAAAAAAAGAATGAAGAGAATTAAAAAAAAAATAGTCACTGTTGCATATCGTAGACAAGACATTTGACGCCTCCACTTTTAACTCATAAAAAAAAAGCAACAATAACAACAAAAAAAATCTTTCATTATAAATTTTCTAAAGAAATGCGAAAAACAGTAATTCCGTTATATTATTCCTCTATAATGTTCATATTAAAAGAGTTTTGATTTGATCCTGATTAACTAAATCATGTTAAATGACCCGATTAACTCAGAAAACCATTCAATGGAAAATAATATAGAATTTGTGACAAGAGAAAGAAAATAAAGAAAAAGAAGAAGAAGAAACAAAAAAAAAAAGAAATAAATAATATAACGAAGAAAGAAGATGAAGAAACCATAGAGTATAAAAGAAAAAGAGGAATAAAAAAAAAAAGTAAAAAAAAAAGAGAAAAAAAAAACAAAAATTAAATATCTTATGCACTTAATCTCGTAACACATTTCTTTTCCACCTCCGCATCTTTAATATAAATTTGTGTTTTATTTTCTTTCTTTCTTTCTTTCTATTTCTAATATGAAACTCTTACTCTATTCAATAGAATAGGAATCGAATGAATATTAAACTGTCGCCTTTAAGTTTGTTTTTTTTTTTTGATTTTGTTTCGCGAACAAACATTTTTAATAAATAGACAAAACTTTAAGAAAAAATAATAAATAAAGTCGTATATTTTATATGAAAAATAATATGAGATCAAGATGCATTCACACACACACAAACTCATACACACGACCATATTTGTATTATTTGAACTTATTCTGTGACATTAGATGTTTTAGTTGACATATTTAATATGAATACAGAGACGTAATAAATCAACGGAATAAAAGCTTTTTTATTAGCCAACCCCCTGACATTTTAACTGTTATGCGGGCAACCCCATAATCGTGAAATTATTGTTATGTAGAAACGACGAGTATAAAGACACGTATCAGATTATGTTCCATACCATCAGTTTGTAGTATAACTGTTTTACTGTAAGATTTATAAGGAAAAAGGAACAGAATAAGGTTGTGCAAAAAAAAGTACTGCCTAAGGTCAATGAATCATCAGTTTCTTAGGTGTTTCCTCCCATTTAATACGCCTTCAATAATTTCTATTGTACATATTTTACTTGTGCGCATTACAAAACTAATCAAATCTATATTCCTATTTCCTTTAATCATATAATATTTGTAAAAAAAAAAAACAATTTAAGTAAGTGAAGAATCTAAACAAACTAATTAAATAATACTTTTGATTTCAATGAACTTTCTACACAAAACTAAATTCAATGAAAACAATATAAGTATATTCATATACTTAGTTATATCAATTATACTTTAGCAAGGTCAAAGTTCATTTTTATACTATAAGAGTCTAGATGAAAAATATAATCATAGAAGAGAATAGAATTACAAAAAATTAAATAAAATGATTTGGCAACTAAAGAGAGGCGAAACCTCCACAATACATTTTTTTTTTGTTGTATATAAGTAAAATGTATAAATTGGATAAAATTATAACAGTTATAACACATTTTTTTTCTTTCTTTCTTTCTTTCTTTTAATCAACAAAAAAAAACCCACTGCTGATGACAAGCCTCTTTCTATTTTCTAACTATAACGGCGTACACTTCAAATCAATATTAGGCGTGCATTTATTAAAAATTAAAAAAGATGAAAAAGATGATGAATTAGTTAAAATTTAAAGAAAAGATGAATAAAATGAGAAGAATAGAATCAATTCAAATTCCTTTACTGTAAGAAGATTGTACAAAAAAAAAAGTCCTCTTTAACTGCGCATTTATAGATGACAATAATTCCGACAAACTATATGACAAAAAATTCCGCCACTGTTAAAAAGAGAGAGAAGGAGAGAGAAAAAGAGAAAGAATGAAATACAAAATAAACAAAATACTAAACAACAAAGTCAAAAGTATTCATATAAATAATTCATAATAATTTCCGTGTTTGATTTAGATAAATTGTTTTGTCATTATTATAATAAAGATTACCGTATGTTGCAAGACCAAAAAAATTCCATTATTATAATCATTGTCATCATCATCATCATCATCATCATCATCCACAATCATCATAATCATAATCATCATCGTCATCATTTTAAGAATAACAAAATAATAAATAAATAAATAGAAAATAAACTTGGAGAAAAAAAAGGCATACTTAGATCTTGCTATCTCTTTCATTCTAACAATTGAAAGATGAGAAGCCAATATTTTTGTTATTATTAAATTTAATTTCATAAACCTAAAACGCTTTCGAAGGAAAGTTCCAGATTTTTTCGTTTAGAAGAATAAAAAATGTATTTATTTTCTTTCTCTAAATATTTTTGGTTGTTGTTAGTTTGTTTCTTTTTGTTGCAAATTCGTTGTTATTTTTTTTTATTGCAGAAGAAAAAACTTAAGAGGAGAATAGAAAATATCTTCTTGAATTTTCTCATTCCTTCTAAATCTTACTACAAAATCAAATGTTTGATTCGCAATTTATACAAAAAAAAAAAAAAACAACATCGAGAAGCAGAAAAAAGTTGTAACAAATGGAAAATTAATTACGAAGTTTAATTGTTGCTGTGGGACATTTAAATTCTGTACTAAGACATTAAAAAAAAAGAACAAAATTTATTTGAGAAAAACTGTAAGAAAAAGATCAAAATCTAATAAACTTTAAACAATTTGAAATTAAAAATGGCACCCATAAAAAGAAACAATAACCATTTTTTTTTTCAATAAAATTATTTTGATCGTTGGCGTTTTTATTTTATAGAAAAATAAATTATATTTTCTTTTTCTTCTTCTTCTTCTTCTTCTTCTTCTTCTTTTCATCATGTTTTGTGTTGTTTTTGTTTTTCTCTTTATTATTGTTCGGTTATTTATTTGATTTTCATTTTTGATTAATAAAATTTAGTAATATTATTATTATTCTCTTAAAAACAATGGAAAAATATGTAAGGGGAGTGAATGAGGGGAACGGTGAGGGGGTTTGATTCATAAAAAAAAAAAAAAAAAATAAGAAATTACAAAATCATAAATCAAAATATTTTAAATTGTGCATTCACAAAAGGCATAAAATTTTTGTAAAACTGATTCATCAGAAAAATAAGAAGAAAAAAGTGAAAAATGTGTGTGAAAAGACGCATATGGCAACCCTATTCCTTTTCGTTCATAAATAACTACAACAATAACAACAACAACAACAACCAAATCAAATTAAATAATGGCGTCAAAGTCAAAATGGCTAATCATCATCTAATTGTCCAAATAGAAACAAAAATATCTCACGATTATTTTATTTTCATTTCTCTAATTTTTATCGTGTCGTTTTTTATTTTTTTTTATATATTTTAATTCCGTTTTCTTTTATTTTCTCATTAATTTGTTGTTGTTTTTTTTCTATCCGGCTGTACGTTCTCGTCTTTTGAAATTTAATGCCAGAAAGCAGTGTAGAATTTATTGAAATTAGAAAAAAAAAGAAAAAAAAAAAAGAAAAGTTTAAATGAAATTAAATTGCAAAGACGATCCAATAACAAAACGAAACTAAAATAAAATAATGCGGAAATATTTTATTCCATTGACATTTCTTTTTTTTTTTTTTTTTTTAATTCTTCTTCTTTTCTATCAATTTTTTTTCTTCTTGTTGTTTTTTGTTGTTTTTTTGTTGTTTTAAAAATTTTCAATTTTTTTTTTTCTTCTGTTTTTCTTTTTGTGTGTCATTTAGATTTAATAATAATATATAAAGATGTTAAACTATGTCAGAAATGTGTTGATTGTTATTTATTATATTTTCTTGTCTTTCTTTTCTTTTTTTTTTATACATATATAAAAATAGACTAACTAAGTAACTAACAAGAGTAACAACAAAACACAACAATTAATTAAAAATAAAATGAGTAAAATTAAAGTTAAACAAATACAAAAAAAAAAAAAAAAGCGAAAAAAGGTAAATAAAATGTAAGACATGACAAGACAAATATTTATTTTCTTTGGGTGCAATTTGAACGAACGATATACACAATTTTTCCAACCACACAAAAGTCAATAATTTTCTATAATTTTTGATTTAAAAACAAAAACAAAAACAAAAATTTTTACTCTAATTTGATAATTACGGCCCTCACTCTGTTTCAAATCTCTTCTTCTTCTTCTTCTTCTTCTTTTTCCTACTTTGCATTTTATTGTTGGTGTTGGTGTTTTTTTTTTTCTTCCAAAATGAAAATAAAATCAAGTAAAAAAAAAAAAAGAGCAACACTTGTTTTCTCTATAAAAAACCAAAACAAAAACAAAACAACCGAAATGTTTTTTATGTAAAAAAAAAAAAAAAAAATTAAAAAAAAAGAAACAGAAGAAAATGGTTTGTTTTTTGTTTCTTTTTTTTTTCTTCGTTTTTTAATGAATATTTTATAGAGAAGAAAGACAAAACAAAAAAAGAAAAGAAAAAAAAAAAAAAAAAATGAAAAGAAAAGAAAAGGAGCACGTGACCAATGACACGTGCACCCATTTTTGTATAATGTGAAATGCGAACATTCTTTCTTGTATGTAATGTTTTTGTTTTTGTTTTTATTTTTTTTATTGTTGTTTTCTTGTAATAAAAAAAAAATCAAGTGCCTTTCATTTATATTTCAATTATAGTTATAGAAGACAGAACAACCACATTACACACATCTCATATGCAGACAGACAATTATCAAAAAAAATATAAAAAAAATAAAAAAACAGAATTTGTCATTTTCACATGACGTAATTTTTTTTTTTTTATTTTTTAATAAAAACAAAAAATAAACGAATATTGTTCGTTGTTCGTTTTATTTCTCTTTAACTTTTTTATTTTTTTTACATTAATTTTAAATGGAAAAAAAACAAAAACAAAAACAACAAATAAAAAAAAAAAAAAATTAACAAAACTGATATCAATAAAAATGATTGTGTGATTTTTTTTTTTCTTGTTTTTCATTTCCTTTTCAAATCTGGCTCGTGCAATGACACCCACACACATTTTTTAAAAATGCATCGTGTATTTTATTTTTTCTATATTTTTCTATAAAAAAAAAAAAAGAAGTTTAATGGAAACATTTAATTGTTACAATGTACGTCAGTAGGTATGCTACAACGTCGCTGAGAGTTAACCTTCTAATTTTTTCTTGAATTAAATTTTAAAGTTTGAAGTTAATCGAATCGATTAAATGTAATTATGACTTGTGATTTGAGATTAGAATACTGTAGACGAAATAAATAATGTGACTTAATCAAGAGATTTGATTTAATCTGTAATTTCACAAATCTGTGTGCCATATTTCAATTGTATTTTCCATTCAATCAAAGAAAAGTAATGCACTTTAATTTCCACTTATAATTTATTAAATTCCCAAAGTGAAACTGAAGGCAATACACTTAGTGATAATTGAAGATTAAAATGACATTTTTGTGTTATTCAGAATTCATGGGAAATTTAAAAATTATCGCTTTTGCTGTTGAATTTGGTACTCTTCATTTTTATTCATTTATTTTTTGTCTTAATTTGATTAAAAAAATTCCCATTTGACCAATAAAATATTAAAACAACAATTTTAATTCATTCTAATCAGTTAATTAAATGAATCAATTAATATTTTGGAATGTAAGACAAACAGACATTTATTAGAATCTGGAAATATCTTCTCCTTGAAAGAATAAGCCATTCTAATCTATCAAAATCTATATAAAAAAGATTCTTTCTATTATTCCCTTTTTTTTCATCAAAAAAAAACAAAACAAAACAAAATTTATTTGTATCTTTTTTTATATAAAAAAAATCAATGCATTTCCAAACACAAAACAATTCGTCACTTCACTTCTATTCTCTCCCTCTATGAATTTGCATTATATTTCTCTGCATTTTTCTTAAGTCGTGTTTTCTGTTGTTGTTTTTTCCTTTTTGTTTATTTTATTTCAGTAAATGCACAAAAAAAAAACAACAAAAAACCAACAAAACAAATAAAATAAAAAAATAAAAAGAAAAACAAAAAACTAAGTAAGTAAAAAAGTAAAAATGGCGATTTTTATCTGAAGATTAACGATGTATGGCTGTGTAATAAAGTTGTGCGAATTTAAAATAAAACAACAACAACAACAACAACAGCAAAATAATGTTCGGGGAGAGTTTTGTTTATATTTTTGCTATGAAAAATAACAGAAAAACAACAAAACAATACAACAACAACAACAACAACAACATGAAAACAAAAATATAAAATGAAAATTGACATAAGACAAACGGAGACAAAGAAGAAGAAGAAGACGAAAAAAAAACGAATAAAAATGAACGATGAAAAATTGATCAGCAAAAATAAAAACAAAACAAAAATCCGTGGGGGGAGAAAAATAGCAACAACAACAACAACGAAAAAAAATGTTATTTTTGGATTTGGAATTTATATAAACGGACGGAAGTTGATTATTTTATTCAGTAATGTATGATCGTTTTATTTTAAAAAAATATTGCGTGTTTTATTTTAAAAAACCTACTAATAATCTCAGTTGACTTAATTCTTTCTACTTGGTACAATTTCCAGGAAAGAAATAATTCCAAAAATAATAAAATAAAAAAAATTCCCATCTCCTTATAATTTTTGTATCTCTCAATTTTAAACACGTCGTTATCGGCTATCACAACCATCGAACAAAAAAAAAAGCACACGTGACTTGAATTATATTTTCATCTTGTTATTTTCCTTTTAACTCTTCATTATAGAAGTCAAAAACCATAAATTTATAATTTATGTCTGATCTGATATGAAAAATTCATAATCAGAAAAATGTTCTGTATGTCAACTTGGGGTCTGAAGATAAACCAAAAACTTATTAAGTCAAACACCCAAAAAAAATATATAAAAATGTCAGCACCAAAAAAAATAATTTCCCGTCCTTCTAAAAGAATACTTTGTGTTGGATTTTGTTTCTTCTCTTTCTCAGTAATTTTCATGTCAAGAACATTTTTCATTTGTTTTCAAATCGTGATCGTAACTCTTAAGGGAATAAAAAGGTACACATTTCTTATCATCGTGAAAAATAAAATCATAACAACAACAATAATTGGTTAGAGGCGAATGAATTAAAGGTTTGTGTCACGACTAAAATTTTATTCTTTTTATTTTTATTCTCTCTTTTTTCTGACGTCTTTCTTCTTTCTTCTTTTTTCGTTTCGTTTTTTCTTTTTTTTTTGGATAAATCGGTTTTTACTGTTGACCAAAAAAACAAATTAAAATTAAAATTAAATAACACACTCATGTCTACTGTTATAAAACTAAACGACGACGATATACAACAAGAAAAAAAAAATTAAACGCTTAAGGATATCGATTAATCGTATGAACAAAAAATAAATAAATAAACTGTTTATTTAATAAGAAATCGATAAAAAGAAAGAAAAAAAAAACGGTTGACTTTAGTACATTGAGAAGTGATCATCAAAATTGCTATTCAATTGCAACTTATACAAAAAAAACAAAAAACTCTCAAATACACACAGCAAAACATCTTTCAACGTCTGTAATCAACCAATTACATAATATAAAATCGATTTTAATTTTTTATTAATTTTCTTAAGCAAAAAAATATTTTTTTCTTCTTTATTTTTGTTCGTAATTTATGTAAGTACATTACATTAAATGATAATTTTAAAAATGTTTTAATAAAATAATTTACAAAAACAAAAACCAAAAAAAAAAAAAACATTAACAGAAAAAAAAATGTATACAAAAAACAAAACAAATCAAAAGTTATGGAAAAAAATCTTCTTCCGCGTTTCATTCCAATTCAATTCAATACAAAAACAAAACACAAATTAAGCTCTGTGCGCATCCAAAATGAAAGAAAGAAAGAAAAGAAGAAAAAAAAAAACGACAGCACATCATTTAGTGAATATAAGTCGTCGTCGTCGCAAAAGACTTATGTGCGCGAAATTCCCGTTATATATTTTTTTTTTTTCAATATTCAGTTGTTTTGCTTTTTTTTTATTTCATTCTTTTTGTTTTTACCTTCCTCCGCGCTGTGATACAATTTATTCAATAATCGTGTGTACTACTTTTAAAAAACAAAAAAAAAAAAAAAACAAAACACACATTTTTTTTTTCGTTGAATTTATCCATTTTGTTTAAATACTTTTTTTTTTTTTGCTGCTTGCAAATAATAAATTTAGGTTAACCCTTTATAAACGTTTGATTATTAAGATGCAATATTGCTTTTGTTTTTAATCAATCGAATGTGTGTTCTTATAGATTTGAAGCAGATGCTGATTAGATTCGAGTAATCAGTTCATGCTTTATAAAAAAAGGAACTGAGGAGTAAATGCTAACAATATCCTCGTCCGACATAATATAAATTAGAACTGTGAAAATCTTTATCTTACACTAACCAAGAGGTCTTAGACCAAATTTTATAAAAATCTTTGATAAGCGAGAAAAATTGTTTAACAAAGTTGTCTTAAATTTTTATCAATTGTAAAGTATCAATGTTGGCTTAAAAGTAAAGAATAAAACGAACGAATAAAAATCATTCTTAAGATGACATTATTAACCTTTTTGAAGGTTATTAACGTAAAAATTATTTTACTTTATAATCGATGACATAATAAAGTTGAATAACCTTTTTCAATAAAAAAAAATAAAACGATATAAACAAAAATGTACAAATAAAATAAAAATGTCAAAAAATTCAATTAAATTAAATTAAAAGAAAAATAAAAGAAGTAAAAATAAAACAAAAACCTTCATGATTGATATCTTATCATTTCACTTGAAAGACAATTCTGGTTCGCTTATTTATGGAAAATAAAAATCGTCCAAAGTCACAACAATGGCCGTCAATGTGTTTTCTTTTTTTTTTCGTTGAATTTATGAAGACAGACCCAAACATGATGATGTTGAATGATGGAACTTACCTAAAAAAAAAAAAAAAAGAAAAAATATTTAGAATTGTATATATTTTTATTTTTGGTTAATATTTAACAGGATGTAAGAATTTTATTAAGATTTATTTTGTATCTTTAGTTTCCTTTAAGTTAAATTAAAAGTCAGAGGTTTCGTGAATTCCAGCACAATTAAAACTACGTAACACAAAAATAAAGAATCTTCTAGATTACAACAAATTTATTTTAAGTTTCGATCCTCAAACGACGTACTACGTTGAGAATGTGCTGCAATTAGTTTTATCCAGAAATGAGAACAAAGAGTTGAGATCAGCTCTTGTTTTTGTAATTGACAAAAAATTTTATCACTTTTCAATGATGTTCTTATAGAATCATAATCTGTTTCTTAATATGCTCACAGATCTTAGATTTTCTTTAATAAAGATTTTTATAGGGGCAAAGGGAATGGAGATAAAACCCTTATGCAAAAATAATGAATAAAAATGTAACCTTGAGTTGGATCAACGTGTGTTGAATCAACAACATTCGATTTCACTTGAAATTCTTTTCGTTTCAATTCTTCTTCTTATAAAAAATATAACAACAACAAAAATAAATGCAAAAGAAAAAATTAACCTTTAATGGATTTTTAATTTTTATAAAATAAAAACAAAAGCAACAACAACAACAAAAAACCTATAAAAAAAGAAATTAAGTAAAAACTAACACAATCTTTAATATATGATCGTGCGTTCAGCTATTCTCAATTTCAGTTTTTGAAAAAATTTCATTTTTATTGCCTTTTTTTTTGTTTTGTTTTTAGTTTTTTTTTTCAGCTACAAAAAAAAAGTGCATAATTTTTTTTATGTCTTTTCATATGTGTGTGTGGAGAAGGTCATTAAATAAAATATATACATTAAAACAAAAAAAAAGCACCAACCAAAAAAAACCATACCAATAATAATAATAATAATAATCGTGAATGCAATAAATAACCGAGGCCAATTCACACTTGTGGAACGTGTTTATCAAAAAATTATTTATATTCTTATAGAAGAAGAAGAAAAAGAATAAGAAGAAGAACAAAAGGGAACATAGAATATATACTAAAGTACTGTTCACAATACTGTCCTCACTGAGTCCCAACTATTTTTTTTTTGATCCAATAAATTAATCAAATCTCTTTAAATATAATTTTCCTAAGTATTCACATGAAATTATATCAATTCAAATTCTATAAGGTATAAAGGGGCATACAAGAATTACGAATGAGTGAAAGGATGAGTTGGAAAATTCTAAGCGTAAATTGTGAATGCACCAATAAATACTTAAGCCATATCGCTTAAAAAACAATTAAACTGATTTTATTATTCCGACCCAAAAAAAAAAACAACAACGACAACAAAACAAAACAAAAGGTGAAGAAACAATAAAAAAAAACAAATTTTTAATGTTGGATGCAAATGTTAAATTTTTCACCAAGCAATTTTATGTCTTTTTTTTTTGTTCCTCCAATTTTTATTTATTTATTTATTTTTTTTTTTGTTTTAAGAATTTAGAAAAGAAAAGGGAAAATAGCGAAGTTCTAAAAATAACAGAAGAAACACATAACAGAATATTCACAGAAACACTTAAGCCAGATGTTTCTTGTTACGAAAACAAAAACAACAACAACAATGAAAAACGCGTTAAATATTTTTGTTGTTGTTGCCATTTTTCATAAAACAAAAAAAAATGCTATTGATTGAATTTTTTAACAAAATAAAAAAAAACTTTATAACTCGAAAGAAACGAAAGAATTTTTCCTTATTTTTTTATTTTTGGAGTAAAAAAAAGATCAATCAAAAAAACAATTTTTTTTTTGTATAGAAAAAAAAATCATAATCTTTAATTCTTTCTTCTTATTTTTATTATTATTTTTGGCTTTAGATTTAGAATGTTCAATTCACGTTCTTTAATCTGACTATAAGAAACTTTTGAGGAGGACCCCCCATTCCAATTCATTTACACACCAAATCTAATCCAACAAACGTATTTTTAATGGTCGCTTCTCCATCATTTATTGTTGTTGTTTCTTTTTACTTATTCTTAAAAGAATTCTTATATTTTGCGTTTTTTTTTCTGTTTTACTGATCTTATTTTTTTTTGGGATGAAACATATTTTTCTTCTTCTTATTCTTTATAACCCAAAGAAGTAATTCATCAATTTAGACATAATAAAATATTATAAAAGAATTATTATTCGCTGGTGAAATTCTAGAACGATCTACTTATTTTTATTTTTATTCTTCTTTAAACTTTCTATCTTCTTTCTACAGTCTACTATCTCTTTCTAATTTTTTTTTTTAAAAAGAACTCTTGAAATTTACCAACTCAACGATTCTTCAATTTTCACAATAAATTTATTTCTGTGTTCCTGGATGTTCCTTTTTATTTTCATTTTTTTATTATTTTCATTTCTTCTAAAATGTTCTTGTTGTTTTTATTTGATTGTTGTTGTAATTGTGTATAATGTTTATTCTACATACTATATATAAGTACATTCAATAAATAAGTACAAAAAAAAAAGTAAATAATGTACGTGCGCTATTTTTGATTATTTCTCTAGAATAAAGTGGAAATATATGTGTAAGTGTAAGAAAGAGAAAGTAATATTATATAGTAGTCTCATATAAATTAACAAATAATTCTAACCTTAACCATGAATAATAAAATAAATATTATAACTAATTTAAGAGACTAACAACAAAACAACCACAATAATAACAACAACAACAAAAAAATTATAAATTTTTTTTTTCTTTATTATATTAAAAGTCATATGATGAATAAAATAGTGATCATAATATTTACACATACACACACACACACATATGAACATGAATATAAATAGATAGATCTTTCTATAAAAATTTCTTTGATAAATTGTACTTAAATGTGAAATGAATAAAATGATATTATTAACTGAACACTTAAAAATAAAACGCAAAATAGGGAATTAATGTAATAAAAATATATAAATGCAATTTCCTCTGTCATCGTGCACACCACAATTTCCCCTTTAACCCTGATATATCTATATTGCAATGTTAAAGAATTTCAATCGTTATTTAGGATACGTTATTAGGGCTCATAAAAATTATGACCGAAGTCTAACAAGAATGACAGTTAAACAATGTTTTATTGAACCTCTATACTAACTGAATCATCCTTTCATATTCGGCCTAAACATTTTTGTAAAATCTGATTAGAAGCAATTTCACTGAACTTTACTATATTTCGCAAGAAACAAGAAAAAAAAAAGAATTTTGTGATGACAGAATGAAACATTCTTCAATTATATTCAGTTGTTAGTACATAATGTACATAATTTATATTTTATAATCACTTATTAGGAAGACCTTGATTTAATTTAATTTACATCCCGTTTCAAATGTACATCGTCCTCAATGACTAAGCACAAAAAGTAAACTATACATTTTAATAAGTTTAGTTAACTTTTAGTCATATTAAAAAAAAAAAAACAAGTTCAAGTTAAAGTTAGAATGTGATTAAAGTTAAATTTGTTTGCATATTATGAAAATGTATTAAAATTTGAAAATGTTGAGTGATTACATATTATATTATACTTAACTAATTTGCAGTTTTTAAGTATAGTGTAGTTTAGTATTCTATAAGATAATTTTCATAAAACTCTTCTTATATATGAAAAATTTCACAATCATTTTTCCTATTTTATTTTCTATAGAAATAAATTCAATTAATTTTACTTTAGTTAGGTTTTCTTTTTTTTTTTTTTTCATCTTCATCTTCTTTATTCATCTTCTTAGTTGATTTGTTTGAATTAATAATATTTTCTTGTTATTATTATTATTATTATTATTTATATGTTTGTTTATTTATTTGTTTGTTTGTTTGCTTGTAACAATCATCATAATATTAAAAATGAATTGAAGTTTCTTTGACCTTAAAAAATTAAAAATAAATAAGAAAAAAAAAAAATTAGTGTATGAATGAATGAATGAAGAAAACAAAACAACAGAAAAAAAAAAGAAAAAACAAAAGATTGAAACATATGGTGGCATAAGGGTGAAGAGGAAATTGTGTAAATGGGTGGAATTTTGTTTTTTTTTTCTTTTTTAATGATTTAATAACTAATTAACTGTATACACATAGACACAGCTATACATACAAGATACTACACAAACATAAGTACTAAGAAAATTTTTAACAAAATAAATAGTTCTAATCAAAAGTATTATTCTGCACCCCGTGATGGAAAGATAAATTAAGATGGAAAATACAGTAAGAAAAAATAATAAAAGAAAAATTGAAAAGGATAGAAGAAGAAAAAAAATTACGTCACTTTAATAATAATTTTATATTGAGCTTACTCGTAGGTCATCGACATAGCAAATGTACAAGTTGACTTAAGTCAATAGTCACAGCACACTTATAAATTTTTTATTTTCTGTTTTATTGTTGTTGTTGTTGTACTTTACTTATTTATACTTTTTTTTTATTAAAGAAAAAAAAAACAGATAAAATATGTCAGTGAAATGTGACTGCATACTTTTTACCTTTTATTTATTAAATTGAATGTACGAATTCAAAATGCAACTACCTTCACTTTTTCATGTTGGGCATTCACAAATTTGTCAAAAGTATGAAATAAAATACATTAAGAAGAAGAAGGAAAAAGGAAGAGAAATAATATAATAGTTTCAAAGGAAAATTGTTTAAATTTTTCGTCATACCAAAAATATTGAGAAGATTTCGATGAATAAAAATGAATCATCCAAAATCCTATGAACTAAAGAAATTTTAACTTCTCACATTTTTCATTCATTTTATTATCAAAGTTTACTTTATGATTAAAAGTTAAACAAAAGAAAAAGAAAAACAAAAATCAGTAGAGAATTAAAAGGACAATGCCATCATCTTATTCTTCCTGTTTGATTTTTCATTATATTTATTTTATAAATATTTACAAAGACTTTCTTCTTATCATCTTTAGTGTTTGACATATTTATCGAATATTTAATTATAAATCAACAATTAAAATATTTATTATGAAACCAATATGAATAAATGAAATAACACAAGTAATGTTTGTGACATCATCTTTTCAATTGATACAATAGAAAATTATGATGTATGTTTGTGTTTGTGTAGTCAGTGTATAAATTATAGATTACAGAAGATACATTTTGATCTACAGTCTATATTTGAACAAAAAAAAAATACGTCAAATTGGTAGGAGGACATAAATGAATCACTTTTGATTATTGGTCTAAAATTTATATAGATGTCATATTAATGAATTTTTTATATATAAAAATAAAAGGATATATAAAAATAGAAGAATGACACGAAGTGGTTAACCACTGTGCATCAACTTAGAACACTGATTCACACTTGACGCATTTTTATAAAATGAACACAATTAATTATTATCACAATGTTAGGAATTTACAGTAATCAAATATCAAAATCAGTCATCAAAATAAAAAATAATATCATTCCTGAAAATAATAAAATGCCAAAAAAAAAAAAAAAAAGAAAGAAAAAAAACGAAAACAAAATAAAAATAATTAATCCAGATTCCAGGAATCTAAATAAAAATTTATAAAATGAAAAAATAATTTAATTTCATGAAGATAAAAAAGATTACAGAAGAGAAGAAAAAAAAATTGTTTCAAGAAAAAAAGAGAGAATCGCCTTAGCAACGCACAACACGATTTCTGTTGTTGTTTCTTTTTATTTTTATTTTCGTTCAGTATGCGTACCGGAAACCAACGCATGGCTTAAGTTATTGACTCGAAAAACAGCGAAAAAAAAAACAGACTTTTGTGATTCATTTTGTGTTATTTTTTCTGACCTTGAAATTATTGTTGTTGTTGTTGTTGTTGTTGTTGTTGGTGGTGGTGTTATTTTATTTTATTTATTTTTTTCGTTTTGCCAGGAATAAAAAATAATGAAAACTGGTTAAACATTTTTTTTTTGTTTCTTTCATTTATTTCTATTTTTTTCCCCTTTAGTTTCGTTCATTTTTTTCTTTTAATCGGTTGGGAATCGTTGGAAGAGAGTGGGGGAAGGGAGAGAGCTGACTTAATTTCTATTTCATTTTTATTTTTGTTTATTATCAATGTCACTTTTTTATCTAAATATTTTTGGTTTTTGGTTGTTGGTGTTATTGTTGATTGTTGTTGTTGTTGTTAGTAAAAAAAAAAAGAAAAAAGAAAGAAAGAAAAAAGGGTGACCTTGATTTGAATTTTTTATTTCATGGCAGCCTTAAAAATATTTCATTTCTCTCATATGGGGATTCACTTTAGGCAAATATTTTAGAGTTTTTTTCTGAGTTGTTAGTTGTTTTGATTAATATTTGTACTAACGGAATGTTATCAAATGATAACACACCCACACACGCACACACATTTTTTTCTATTTCTTCAAAATTAGTGAATAATTTTAACAATTTAAGAATAAAAAACAATGTGAGACTGACCGATTGTGGAAGTAAGAATTTGGCAATGAACTTTAATTTATAAAATAAATCTATCTTAGATAATATTATCTCGATAATTCTAGGTCAATTAATAATTAAATTTCATAATAAGACAGAAGTGATAAGATAATAAAGAACAAAGTTGTATGTACTTCCTTACCAAAACAAAACGCCAAAGGATGTTGACACTTCTAACATCATCTGGCACTAGTACCATAAATATATAGTTAATTGGACAAATATTGTTATAAAAATAAGGCAAACACCCGGATTGCATGTACCCCCTTTTCACTTTTGACTTCACTAATTAAAAAAATCAAAACAACAAAATTTAGGTGCCAAATAGAATTGTGTCAATCTTCTTGTATGATTATTTCCTCTCTTACTCTGTCTTTGTGTCTGTTCATCTTTTTCTTACAGTATATTTAAATAATTAAATTAGCATAAAATATTTGCTAAATGTGCAATATTGTTGTATTCATTTCAAATAAATTTTTGCTTTGTAGAAAAAAAATATAAGAAGAAGGTGAAAGAAGAAAGAGACGTACCCGTGTAAGTAAGAAGGAAATAAAAAACAACAACATAAATATAATAAGTGACAAATGAAAGTAAAGGTATAATAGATTTAAGTAATACATGTGTTATGCGTCATATACATGGTATAATAATTACTTTGCGGACACAAGTAATTAGCATAATCATCGTTTGTCTTAACAAGAAAATTGTTATAAAATAAAATTTAAAAAAAAAGGGAATTTTTGGTTTCTTCTTCTTATTTGTATTGTCTTGAATTTTTCCGTTTTTTTAATATGATTTTTTTTTTGTTAACTGGATTTAATAGAAGGAAAACTTTTTTTCGTTCAATTATTATTCATCGCCTCTACACTACAAAAATATTAAATTAAAGCAAAAACAAAATAAAATAAAAAAAAGAACCTCATATTTGAAATTACATACACACATGTCGACAATGAAGACGCATACACTCAAACACACACACAAAAAAGGAAGAAAAAGCAACAAAAAGAAGGAGCGAAAAAAAAAAGAAGCAACAATTTTCAACTGTCACATTGACATTGATTTGACTTTCAAATATGGCGTCTTTTTTAACGCAATAAAAATGTCACATCACTGCGCTTCATCATATATTACTTATGTTTGATTTTTTTTTTGTTGTCTTTTTTTATTCTGTACAAAAACAAAAACTGCAATTAAATTCAATAATCTATTTTTGGGGGTTCTCGCTTCTTATTTTTTTTATCTTGTAAATTCTGTCATTTTAAAAAAACATTAAAAATTAAGACAAAAAACGATGAAAATGAAAAAAGGAAAAAAGAACACACACACACACAAGAGAAGACTTTTTTTTTTATTTTATGCATTTAATTATCCAAATATGAACGAATGTATTTTTTTTTTTTCGGGTCTTTATTAGTTTGTATGCGTGACTTTTTTTGTACCAGAACCAACCAAATTTAAAAAACAATAAAATAAACAAAAGTCATAAAAAATAAGATTTCTGTTTTGTTTTTGTTGTTTTTCGTTTGGTTTATGACTTTTTTTTTTTGCATTGAAAGAAAATAAAACCCAAGAGAATAGCATTTGTTGCTGTTTATAATATTCTTTTTATTCTCTTCCAAAAAAAAAAAAAAAAACAAAAAGATGCAATTTAATGATTAATGATGAGAATGACGATTAATTATAAAAATATCAAATAACCAACCGACCAAAAAACAAAAATAACGTCAGTCAGCCATCAAAAATAAAGATACATTTTTCTCTCATTTGCGTTGTTCCTTATAATTTTTTTTCTTTTGCTTATTTTGTGGTTGTCGTTATTGTTGTTGTTCTTAGTTACTAGTTTTTTTTTTATCAATCGACAAAAGGAAATTCTAAATTAGTAAACCGCACTAAAGAAAACATAAAATTTTGTAATCTTTTTTGGAAAATTCCCACAATAGTTTCATTAAAGACTTTTTACTTCTTCTTTTTCTTCTTACTCTACTTTACACGTGTGGTATGCACAGTAGTTGTGTAATTGAAAGAAAAGGATAAACAAAAAAAAATAATTATGGTTAACAAAAAAAAAACTTAAAATGGCTGACAATTTTGTTAATTTTAATTTTAACTGTCATCTGTCATCCTCAATGATATTTAATTTGGTCAAATTATTAACCTCGATAATCAATCATCTGATTTAATAAGAAAAGTGAAGAAAGATATCAGTTTTTAGTGCTTACTTCGAGGCTTACTTATAATTGTTTATTACAAAACAAATTATATTTAATTCATGTTTTTAATTTTAATGAAAAACAATAATAACAACGACAACAACATCAACATCAACAACTAAAACCCCACGATGAAATGAATAAATTTCAATTATAAATCGATTAATCGAATAAAAATGATCAAGAAGAAAACATATCTCGATCTCGCCATTATATTCAATTATTCTCGACAATTATTAATCCTTGAGTTTTGAGAAACATAAATAAAAATAAAAGTAAAATGAAAGATATTATTCTTTGTACTAAAATTAATTGCAAAACAATTGAATTAAAAGAAATTGTAAATTAATAATCCAATAAATTTGACATTTTATATTTATTTAATTCAATAAAACTGGATTATTTGCAAATAAAAAATTCTCGATTTAAAAGGTTTAAGACAAAAAAAAAACGAAAAGAAAATGGGGGAGAAAATGTCAAGATCATCGATCTTTTATTGATGACGTCATTTGTTGAATCTTATAAATTGGTCAACCATTTTTGTTTTCTTTTCTTTTTTTTTTATAAATTTAATAATAATCAATCATTTGATGGATTTTCGGTAATTAGATAAAAGGTTTTTTTTTTATTTTTTCTTTGATTTTATTTTGATATTAATTATTTTAAGATTTGCCAGATCATCATCATCTTCTTCTTCTTATTTTTCATCTTAAAATATATTCTTAAAATTTTATAACAATTACATCCCAGACATAGACACAACAACAAACAACAACAACAAATGGAAGAAGAATTTTTTTTTTCTGTATTTTGATTCATTTGATCTTCCATAAAATATTTTCGCAATGATTAATTTCTGATTTTTCATTCAAATTCTCATTCATAAATCAAACAAATGTAAAATAATCCAAATCGAAAATTAATTTAAAAAAAACCTCATGGATCATCATCATCATCATCAGCATCACCTCCTAGCACCAAAAAAAATATAAAAAACAACAAAACAGAATTTTTGTTTAAAACTTTTGTAGAGCCAAGTCATCCATTAAACCAGACTTAAAAAAAAACAACAGTCAAAAAAAAAAAACAACAATAGCAACAACAGTAGAAAAATTTCTTGTATTACCAAATAAAAATTACAACACAACAACAAAAACAACAAAAGAGTTAACAACCAGAAATATTTTCAATGTTTAATTTTGTCTGGGGTTTCTTCTATTTGGCATAATAATTCCAACAATAACAAGACATTCAAAAAAATATTCAATGCCTTATAATCTTTACCTTGTGTATTTTTTTTTTGCTAATAAAAAAAACGACTAATTTCTTCTCTGTTCAATTTGTTTTTTTTTTTTCTTGTTTTTTTCGTGTAACATTATTTTATTTTTGCACAATGTTAACAACAACAACAACAACATGAGTCGAAACAAAAATCTAAACAGGAAAAAAAGACACAAGACCCAATATAACAATAACAACAAAAAAATAAACTTGAACCATCCAAACAAAAACCCACAAAAATTTCAATTTATTTTCAATTTTTTTTTTGTGTCTCTCTTTTTTTTCAGTCTGTCAGTGTGTCTGTCTGTTAGTCTGCATCTATGTCTGTCTGTCTTATCCATTTGTCTGTTTGTCTTTCTCTATTGTAAAATTGTTGTTCCATAAAACACTCAAAAACAGCAACAAAAACAAAATCTCTTTTTTTCTTGTTTTTGATTTATTTCGAGTGTACATACCTACATACACAAACACAGAGTAACATTATTATGACAATAGCAATAATATAAAAAATAATAACAAATTTGTACAACTAAAAAAAAAATAGAAGAACAAATTGAAGAAGAAGAAGGGAGATAGAAATAGAGATAGAAAGAAATATAACAACAACAATACACAACAAAAAACCACAAAATGCAATAACAAAAAAAAAATGCTATTTGCAAAAAGAAAAGATCTGACGCTGGTTTTGTAGTAGTAGTTGTTGTTTTTTTTGGTGTTTCAAAAAAAAAATTAATGACCTTGACACGGTTTTTTTATTTTTTTTTTCGTTCATTCGTACGAATCGCTAATTTTGTTGTTATTGTTGTTTTGCTGTTACTTTTTTTGTTTTTTTTTTTTTTCATCGCGAATATTTTTATTTTTTTCTTCGAGCATACAAAACCCATGTAGACACACACTACACAATCTCAACAATAAAACACACACACATGCATATACAGTTAAAGGTAATAACTTTGTATTTGTAAACGCCATCATCATCATCATCATCATCATCATCATCATCATCATCATGCTTCACCTGTTTTACTTATTATAAGAGAGAAGAAACCAACAAAAAACAAACCAAAGTCAGCCAATCATAATCATTACAATAACGAATTATTATTCTCTATCTCTTTCTATTCATTATTTCGGGTATGGATATATTATGACGTTTTATATGGGTATGAGTGTATTGGTGATTGGCTTAATTTAATTTGTGCAGATAATTTCCTCTTCTTCATTTTTTTTGTTGCAAATTCGTGGTTTTTCAGAAACGCAACGCAAAAAACGAATTGAATGCAATTTAAAAACAAAAACACGAGAGAGAATAATAATGGAAAGTTTGTGGATTAAAGTAAATTTATTGCAAATTTTCAATTGAAATTTCAAAGAATTTTGAAAAAAGTTTTAGGTTAGAAATCGAGACACAGTTCTTTAAAATCGCTTTAAAACAGGGTTACTCCGTTAAATTTTTCCAGGTTAAATAAAATTCAAGAAAATTCCAGAAAAAAAAAAATTTTAAATAAATTTCTGAAAATTTTAAAAATAAATTTTTATAAAAAATTCTTTCAACATTTTACTTGTCTTTTATTTCTCTCCGCTGATAGGCACAGAATATGAATTTACGTTTTCTTCAAAAACAACAGAAACTAACTGATTCTTCATTTTTATTTATAGTAAAAAATCTCTTCTACTTGATCATATTTTATTATTCATAAATATTTAAATAAATAAAGAAATATAAAGGAAAATGTACAAATAAATATGTCGGCGGCCCAGAACGTGAAAAATAAAAAGAAGAAAAAAAAAACATCACTTAATCTCAACGCCATAGAAACTTGTAGCTCATCAATAATCACAAAAAAAATATGTTAAATTTAACAAAACAAAAACAACACAAAATATTCATTCTTTTTCTCTTTCCTTCCTGTTTTCTTTTCTTGCAGAAATAAAAAAGAAAACAAAAATAAAAAATTAACCAAAAAAATTCCCTTTTTATTCAGGTTAGAATTTTTTGATTTCTGGAAGAACGTGGAATGTCTTAAACTACCCACAATTTCTTTGATTGAGTATCATCATCATCAAAATTTTAATAAAACAAAAAAAAAATGAATCATTTCTATAATATTGCTTGCTCTCTCTCTCTCTCTCTCTCTTAACTCTCTGCCTTTTTTTTTATTCTCCACATTTTAAATTTTGATTTTAATTTTTTTTTTTGCAAATTTGTAAAACCACAAGAAGACTACCATCACCATCTGCATCAGTAACTTGCATCAGAAGATGAACAAGAGTACTCAACGACCAAAAACAAAAAAAAAAACGTAAAAAAGTTATCAGTAGAAAAAATAAAGAAGAAAAAATTATAAAAGGCAACTTGAAAAAAGAAAATAATGGAGAAGAATTCACACCTGTCGTAAAGTTAAAAAAAGAGAAGAAGAAGAAGAATATGAACAGAATTTCCATTTATTATCCATTTTTTTTTCGACCATTTTTTTCTTTCGCGTTATAACAAAAAAAAAAAAAATTGAATCACAAGAAAAATGTAATTGTGTTCTTTTAACAACAACAACACGAACAAAAATTGTCGAGAAGCAGAAGGAAAATAATTGGTAAAAAGAATAAAAAAAAAAGAAACAAAACCAAAATTTTAAAGAATATTTAGTAGCGCAGCTGTTTTTCTTCTTAACCCCAAAAATTTTATTGCAAACGAAGGGACGAAGACAATTATTTTTATGATGCTCCACAAAATTTCAAGTTGTCGTTTTTTTTTTTGTTGGTTTACAGAAAAACAATTTTACTTCCATACTTTTTTCATTTTTTCTCTTATGAATGGACACAACAAGATAGATGAAAGCAAAATAAAGAAAAAAAAAAATAACGTCTTCTATAAATAATGAGATAAAGAGAAATTATGAAATAAAGAAAATTTTCTGAGAAATGAGAAAAAGAAAAACTAACTAAAAACATATTCTGTTTGTCGATTTAAAATTTCGTTTGATATTTTCTATTTGTTGTTGGTTTTCATTTAATTTCAAAAGAGAAAACCAAAAATTCTAAATAATCTCATATATAGAACAAAACCAAAAATTAATTTCATTTAAAAGAAATCCCAAAGTGTTTTTTTTTTTCATTTTCCGAACACATTTTAATGTTTAAAATCTTTTTTACAACTTTTTTCTTATTCGTTTCTTATTATTATTCATTAACCGGACAGACGTACAGATTTTTTTCTAATTCATTTTAAATTTGTTTTATTTTATTGAACGTTAATAAATTTTTTATATGCAATTAGATTTACATTGTATCTATTTAACATAATTATGAAAACATGTTTGTCTCGTGCCAAATAATCAACGAACGAAACAAAAAAAAAATAAACACATTAAAACATAAATTTGAAAGAAAGAACAAAAAAAAACACACACACACACACAATCCAGAACAACCCAAATTTTGAGGAATCACCAACAAATAAAAAGAAGAATGAAAAACACAGAGGATAATTAAAAAAAAAGAATAACTCGTCGTCTTACAACATAAATTTACACGTATTTTATAATGTTTACAAAATTTACATAAAAATAGTAAAACAACAAATAATGTTTTAATTTAAACACTTTAAACAAAAAAAAAAAAAAAAAAGACATGCAATTAAACTATAAATGAACGCACACACGCACACATATACGCACTTAAACCGTAGATGAGAAAATGTATTATTATAGAATACAACAAAAACTAAACTTTACCTTATACAAAATTCTTAGTTAGTTATTCTTGTTGTTTTATTTCCAATTTTAAAATTATAATTTAATTATATTTTACGTATTTTTATGACATACAAATTATTTATTATGTTTTTTATTGTGAAAAAACCAAAATAAATTTAACGATAGAAAGAGAGAGAAATAATTATCAAAATAGAAAGAGAAATAGATGAGTTTATGCGCACGTAACTTACTTATTTGCTTTTATTTGTCTCCTCTTTATATTTTCAGTAATTTTCGGTAATTTTATTATCAAATCGTGATCAATAATTTAATCAATAATATTTTATGATTGACACGATATTAATTTATCAAATGTCTAAACACTTTAGTGTTTAAAAAAAAGTCTTAAATTTTAATGAAAGAAGAAAAAATAAATATATCTTGTCTAGTCTACGCACGTTTGTAAACGAATATGCACATTTATTATCGTTATCAATAAATTTATCATAATTAATTATCACCAATAAGTGACGTCACAGTATATAAAATATAACTCTGTACACAGACGCATAATTTATAATAACTGAAAGTTTCAAATAATATTGAACAACCTGTGACAAAAGTGTTGGGTTCGGTAATGTGTCAGTTTAAGAATTTTTTCATTGTGTCTTCTTGTTTGTTTGTTTATTTGTTGGTTTGTTTTTTTAATCATGACCAAAAAAGTTTTTTTTATCAAAATTTATTTAAATAAAGGAAACTATCATAATCTCAAGTGGAGAAGGGCATTAACTTTTTAAAATACTTTAATCAATTTAAACTTGAAAAATATAAGACTGATGAAAGTTTCTAAAAAAAAAAAGAACAACAACAAAAAAAAGGTGATAAGAAAAAAATACAAAAAAATGGATTTTTCTTTATGATAACGCACATATTTTATTACCCAATTATTGATTTAATTCAATAAATTATTTATTCTTTAATATTCAAAATTAATGGTTTCCCCTAAAAGCCTTTAAAAATTATTTATATTTATTGGAAACTGATTAAAATTCTTAGAATTGATGTGTCAGAGATTTAAGTAAAGTGTCACATTTAAGTAGTGTAATTTTGTTATTGTATTTTTTTTTTTAAGAATAACCTCAGATGATGATGTCATAAAAATATCAGACAATCAACTACGTATATATTCTTATTTTTAGTTTAACATCTTTTTTTTTCTGCTTCTTCTTCTTATTTTCTTTTTCTTTTATATTTATAGTTCGGTGATTGTCTTTCGTCTAACAACAAGAGGCATATGTGAGACAGTTATGGGTATGGGTATGGGAATGGGTATATGTGTGTGTGTGTATGTGTATGTGTACATTATTAATATTTGATTTTCAGAAAATAAAAAAAATCCTACCTACGTCATTGTAACAAAAAAAAAATGAAAAAATAGGCAGAAATCATTAAATAGGAACTATTTAAGTTAAGTACATCAAAAAAAAATAACAAAAACAACAACAAGAAGAAAATGTATACAGTAAAGTTACAGTCCCAAGTGTAGTTAATTGTAGTTACATACACACACACACACACACACACACACACACATAAAGTACTACATTAAAAGAGTACACTTTTAGTATTTTGAAATTATAAAATTATGAATTTATTGAATTAATTCTTGTTTTTGTTTTTTGTATTTTGTTTGATTTTTTTTTTTCAAAAAAGTCTGTTTAGTTAAGCATAAAAATTACACTAATTATTAATAATTGTTTGACCTTGATACACAAATTCTTTTTTTTTTTGTATAGACATTTTGTAAAATTTTACTTACCAAGAAGGAACAAAAACAACATAAACGGCTTACTTGCAACTTACAACTTATAAACGTTAGAACATTCACAAAATACAAGACGCAACTAATGAATATCAAGTTCATTTAGAAAGTTAGTTAAATCACAAAAATGTTTTTTTGGTTATAGATTTAGTTCGTGTAACTTATAAAAAATCAGAACAGAACAAAATTCTGAAACATTCTGAACAAATTTTAATAAAATGTAAAATTTATTATGAACAAAATACAAATAAATTTCCTTTCAATTCTTTAAGCGGCAAAGTGATAACCCAAATAACAAAAACAAACAAAGTCTAAATTAAAGTAAATAAAAAAAAACAGAAAAAAAAAGTTAAGACGTCCAGAACTTTTAGAAAAGTAACATTTAATTTTTGTTCATTTTTTGTAAATCGACCTTGACCGATCAAAAAGTCACAATACATCCAACATAATTTATTATGAAATTAAATTAAAAATCCATTGAAATTTATAAAATGAATAAAAAAAAAAATTAAATAAAAGAAAGACAGAGAAAAATATAAAAAAGAAGAGGAGGAAAAAAATGAAGAAGAAAAATGGCGAATCAAGTCGGCGATCAGTCATCAGTTTTAAACGCGGCGTATTTCGGCGGCAGTCCCTGAGCTCTTTTTTTTTTTTTTTTGTGTCTTTTTTTTTTAATTTACAAAAATAAAAATAATAAACACCAAAAAAAAACAACAACACAGACAATCATCAAAATATATTCGGTCATCATAATTATCCGAAATTATCGATAATTTGTTCCAAATTTATATACACAATTTTTATTGTTGTTGTTGTTGTTGTTGTTCTTTTGTAAAGTAAAAACAGAAAAAAAAAATATATATATGAAAAAAAAAGCACCCAAAACTTTTTAGTAAGAAAATTAAAAATGAAGACACAAAAAAAAAACAAATTTTATATACGAAATAAATTCACAGACAATTTTTTTCTTTCAATGTTTTCGGTCTTTTCTTTTTTGTTCTGTTTTTTTTTCTCTTGTTGTTGTTGTTGTTGTTGTTGTTGTTGTTGTGGTTTTTTGTTTTGTCAGAATTAAATGTAATATTTTGTTTTTAATTTTTTTAACAGACACAAAAACATTTAAGTCTTAATTAAAATAGCCAACTTTAACTGTGTTACAGGGTATACCGAATTTACCTCTGTATAGAAATTATTCCGAATGAAATGAAGAAAAGTTTGTCCATCCATTTATAATTTTCGCATCAGTTTATTACTTTTAACCTTTAATTGTCATTTATGGATATAAAAACAATTATACGTAAAAGATCAAAAATAAAATTCCTTTAGAAGTCATTTCAAAACAATGTCAAATCCAAAAAAAATATAAAGACTAATGCAGATCACAAATAATTTTTTTTTCTTTCTTCTTGGTTTCTGATGGTTCAGTCGTTTCAAATTAAATTAATTAAAATAAAAGACAAACACAACCAAAAAAAAAAAACCCCCAAAAAATATTCAAAATACAAAAAAAAACAACAAAAAATAAAAGAAAAACGAAAAAAAAAAATTGGAGACAAAACATGACTTGAAATGACATGCATTTTGACATTGAAATTGAAAACCTAATTTCATTTATGTATTTCTCTGATGTTTCAGTTTTCTGTTTCTTTTTTCTTTTCGCTTTTTTTCTTTTTTTTTTTGTAAGTATTTTTATTTTTATTTTTAATTGTATTTTTTTTTTTTGTTTCTTTTGTAAATGACTTGAATCGTCCATTAATATTAATAAATAAACAATGATATTAAAATTTATATAAGACAATTTTTACACTGCTATAAATTAGAATGACCTTTTTATTTTTTCGTTAAAAGCAAAAAAAAAAAATTCTTTTTCCTTTTAGAATTTAGGACCAACAAAAATATGTGAACTCAGTTGGTAAGTGATCAGAAGAATATTGAGTCATTTCAATTCAATCAAAGAAAAAGAAGAAGAAGAAGAAGAAGAAGAAGAAGAAGAAGAAGAAGAAGAAGAAGAAGAAGAAGAAAAGGAATAATTCTTCTTCTTCTTCTTTTTCTTATTTTTTTAGTTTTTTGTTTTATCTTTTTTGTTAACTAAGAGAAATTTTTTAAAAATCCTAAAACACAAACACAAACAACAACAGCAGAGTCTCAAAGAAAAAAATCTCATTAAAATGTAATAACAATAAAAAATAATTAAAAAAAAGACGAAAATATGGTCGAATAATTAAAACTGTTTTAAAGAAATTAACAAACTTAAAAGTTAGTTTAAGTTACCAAATAAAAACTCATGTTTTTATAATAAAAAAAAAAGAAGAAGATTATCTCGTGATCTCATATGCAGCCAATCACTGAATTGTATTCCATATGCAAATGTTATTAAATAAAAAAAAAAACAGACAATTCTAGTCGATACAAAAATCTATTCTATTTGTTTCTCTTTCATATAATATTATTATAATTTGTCATAGCTGAAAACATTTTTAAAGATGTTCATAGCGCCATTGACGTCATAGAAAAAGAAGAAAGAACGCGTTATATCGAAGAGAAGTACACATCATTTAATAAATGTACTGACAGTGTAAACTTTTGTAAAAATAGACAGAGACAGCGATAGAGAGAATGAGAGAAAAAAATGCATTATTATTATTTATTAATAAAAAATTAAATGAATGTAAAAAAAAAAAAAAAGTTTCCTACTTACAAATTCTGACATTAAAATTGCATCGAAAAATGATAATTTTTCAAGGTTATAATAAGTAACAATTGTACATTTTATTCGCGTTTCACGTACGTATTTTATTTATTTTTGTTTTTGTTTTATTTATAATTTTTTCTGTTTTTTTTTTTCTTCTCCTTCTGTTTATTTTTTTTTTTTTAAATGGAAATTTTTAATAAAGAAGAAAAAAATCATTCGCACTCTAAATACAAATTAGCAAAGAATCACTAAAATTCATTTTTTGTTGTTTTTTTTTTTTACTTTTAATTTTCTTAATTCAATATTATTCTTTAAAATTTTTCTCTACTTGTAGAATTTTGTTGTTTTTTTTTCTTTCTCTCTTCTCCTCTTTTTAATCTACTTCTCAATTTTCTTTCGTTCATCATCCACCTTCTCATCAACCAAAAGCAGATGATTATAATTTTTGCGGACATTCCAAACCATCATCATCATATTACACGTCATATTGTCTGATGGTTTGATGTTGATGGAAGACATGCTCTTGTCTTTTACATATTATATATTTATCTTTAAGAAATGCATATAGATATGTGTGTAAGTGTGTGTATGTATGTATATGTTAAAAATATATTATTGGCAGACATTTATTTATGCGTTTCTTGTCTCATCTTTTTCAAGTTTTATATTTGTATTTCTTTATTCACATAAAATAATTTTCTAATACATACGGCCGCATATCCTCATATCTACACACACACACACATATAGATGTACTTACACATACGTCCATACAAAAGAAACAAATATACAAATGCAAATATATACAATAAGATGTTGTTATATCTTTCAAGATATTATACGCACAATAGTGCAGTCTCCTGTCATACGTGTAAAAATATTTAAATAGTTAAAGCTTTTATGGTTTATTTATCAGGGTTTGACTACAGTTTTCTTTTTCTTTTCTTTTTATTTTTGTGTTGTTGCTGTTTTTGTTTTTTTTTGTTGTTGTTTGCGGCTTTAACACAATTCTTTTTTCTAAATATAAATTTTAAATTCGCGGTTTACAGAGATAATCATTGATTTATTATGAATAGCGTTTAAACTTTTTTTTTTGTTGGTCTAATAAAATGATATCCAATGATGATGATGTTGTTGATGATGATGATGATGACAGAAGACAAATATAAATACAGAAATTTATGAATTATCTTTTAAAAAAATTATTGACAGATACGATATTTTCTTCGTTTCGTTTTTTTTTCCCACAATTTATTGTAAGAAAATCAGAGGAATGAGAACTTTTATAAAATACAAAATCAGATCAATGACTTTATGTTACTCATTCTTAACGTAAGTAAATTAAGTAAATATAAGTAAAATGAAAAATAAAAATGAATTAACTAATCTGAGAAGACTTTAAACAATAAAATTTACATTTTATGTGACGTCATTGTAAAAATAAACAAATAAAATGATATTAATAAAAATAATAACAGTTGTATATAAATTTACACACACACAGTCTCAACGAACACAAACACAATAAGCACAATAATAAATTAATTAAAAGAATTAGAGTAAATATGAAGAATTACCAATTTTAATTTTATAAGAATTTCATCAGAAAACAGCAAAGCAAAGTGTTAGAATGCAGACAAAAAAAAAATGTTTTGGTCAGCAGCGTTTAAAGAAAAGAAGAATGAAGGAAAAAAAAAGGAAAAAAAAAACTTAAGAGGGTTTAACAAACCTGACACTATACCGATGATTCATACAAAAACAAATCAAATAAAATAACAGATACACATGAAAAACACCTGACATTATTATTTAAGTAAAAAATCTCTTCCCTCCGCACCTAAAAAAAAAAATTATTTATCCTTGACTTTGCCATCAACATTTATAAAGGTCCCTAAACTCTGAGTTCGTGAACTACTAGACACATATAAAATATATAATAATAATAATAATACTTAATAATTTTCTCTCCCTCTCACACAATTTTCTATTTTTTTTTTTTTTGCATTTTCTGTTTTCTTCTTCTAAACATTATTTTTCCCTTTTACTTTTTCCTTTTTTGTTTGTTCTTCCTTTGTTAGTTTCAAAGAAATCATTGACGCAAAATGAATATCATTTTTATAGATCTTAAGATGCATTTAAATTATTTAATTTAAATCATTTTTATTAAAAAATATGCATAAATGTGCATAACAAAAACGTACACATATTCACGCACACACAAATACACAAACGCACCAAAAAAAAAAAAATTATTATACGGTAGAGAAATACGGGACTAGAAATTTAATAGAACGCAGCCATTTATTATTATTATTATCATTATTGTTGTTGCTGTTATTGTTGTTGTTGTTAGCATTGCTGCTGTTTGTTGCACTCTGTCCAAATGTTTGTTAATGCAATAATAATAATAATGCATTATAATAATAATATAAAATGTATTTTAAATTATGTGCTTATGTGTGTATGTGTGTGTGTGTGTGTGCATGCGTGTTTAGTTAAGCTATAATCGAATAGTATGTATGTGATTTAGTTAGCTAAAATTTATAATAATATTTGTGTAACGATTTTAATTTTCATTTACAATGCAAAGAGAATATTTGTGTTCGATGAAAGGGAAAAGGTTCTTGAAGAAGTTTTTTTTTATGTAAAAAATTTAAATGGCCGAAACAACACTTTTACTTTTTTCTTCTTTTTTTTCTCTTTGTTTCTGTTTTCGTTTGTCCCTTTCTTTTTATTATTTTGTTGCGAATTCAACTTCAGTTCAACAAAATGAATATTTTATTTTTTATAAGAAAAAAAAAAGGTTTTTTGATTAAGAAAAAATCATTTAAAAAGTGAAAATAAATAAACGTGATTATATGCTTTTTATTTTGTCTTTCCTACAAAGTACAAGTAAAGGAGTTAATGTAAATGCATTCATGTATGATCTTGTTACTTCTTTCTCTCTCACTCATTCTGTTTTTTAGCCTGTGTCATTATTTTGACTGACATTTCTTTTTCTGCATTCAGTGTAGGAGCGAGCATAATATAATTGAATGACATTTTGAAAGTCAACAATTTTTTTAAAGGAATCAGAATGTAAGAAAAAGAGACAAATCAAAACTAGATATAAAACTTTATTTTAAAACAAAGTTAACAAGTTAAGTTAATGAACTAACGTTGCGTTATGTCTTAACCGGTCTTGACGTTATAAAATTTCGACAAAAATTATGAAGTCTAATTATAACTTAAGTCCAATAACTTAACGTTATTTTTAAAATTGATTATACGGTATTTAACCCTAAATTCTAAACATAATTTCATAAATCTAAGTCATATTCAAATTAAACAATCCTGAAGAAGACCAAAAACCAACAATATCGTCTGTTGATAAGAATTAAGTTTGTTGCTGCATAATAATTAATTAATGAAAGTGAAAGTATTCCATTTTATTATCGTATTTAAAATCACTGTAATTATATTTTCTGTAATTTATTTTAATTGAAAGTATAATTAAGAATAACAATTCTATTTTTTGTTTTGTTATTAAACAATTTAGTTAATGAAATTTACCAAGAGTACAAAATTCACAAAAAAAAAACAATAATAATGTGATTTAAATATATAAATTGATTTTGTTTCGTTATTACAAAATACATTTGTGTGTTTGTGTTATAATCAAATTAAAACAATTCATTCATAAGTAATAAATAATAATTTAATAAATATTTTCTCGACCTAATTACTTTATAATAAATTGTATAAATATTATTAAAAAAAAAAAAAAGAAAAAAGTAAAAACACAAAAAGAATGAAAACAGAAAAGATGCAAAATCATATAAATATCACGTTCGGTCGGTCAGTCGATCGGTGTTTATTTCTTTACTTCACTCTTCTCTTTTATTTTTTTTTTAATTCTTTGACTTTTTATTTTAGTTTTTTCTCTTTTTATCGCATTTTTTTTTCTTTTGCATCATAATAATGAAACTGATTCTTTAGTTTTTTCTTTTTCTCTCTTCACAAGAATTTTATATGAATTTTATTTTTCATTTTCATTTCAGTAATTTTCTTTACTTATTTCATTATGAACAAATGAATAAATATACTTAAGAGTAAAGTATACCTTATGCACGCACACCCATACACACACACACAGTTTGTAAACACGTACCAATATGCATATTATAAGTATGCAATGTTTGATCTGTGAAGTGATTTATGTAGGGCAAAATAAAGAAAACAACAACTGCAATAAGAAAAATTCTTGTGTAAGAAAATAAATAGACTGTTTTTTTTTTTTTCAATTTGAAATCTTAAGTGTAAATCCATCTTTAAAATTCTTCTGTAATATTACCACTATAACTACAATTATCGCAGGCATATTCGAATACTAACAAATATTTAAATCAGTCTGTAATTCAATAAAATTTTATAAACAAATAAGATACCTACACTTGACAATCACCCACCTCCCTTTTAACACGAAACATTAACTAATATTTTAAAGTAAAAGTCATCAAAAAAAAAAGTGTAAATATTAATTAAAATAAATGACTTCTAGATGTTGGTCTTTTAAGGGGAGTATTCAACGAATCTAGTCAGCTGTATAATACAAAAACAATATTCAAATTCATTCAATGACTTGCCAAGTAAAATAAATTTAGAATGCACTTAAGTACACATAATTAATTATTTTAACAAGAGTAATCGACAAACGACGACAAAAATGAATTTACAAAAGTATAAATTGTGGTCATTTTCATTTTCATTTTAATTTTGTTTTTTTTTTTTTTTACTTTTAACTTTTTTTTTTTTCATATTTTGTTTTCTGTTTGAGTCAATGTCATCGTCATTAAACGTGCTTTGTTGCCTTGCCACAAAAACTATTTTACTTTTGAAAATTTACAAAAAAAAAAAAAAAATAAAAATATTAATAATAATTATTTACTTCTTCTTCTTTTTTTTTACCTCTCGGAACCATCGGAACCATTAAATTCTTAAAGCCAGAAAGAAACGAAACTGATTTTTATTTAAACACGGCTGTGCAAGAGGGATAGATGGTGAGAAGAAGAAGAAGAAGAAGAAGCAGCAGCAACAACAACAAAAATCAGCACATAACTTAAAATATATTTATAAAAGGTTTTTCCGTTTTCAATCTCATGGCTGAATATATTTTTCATTCTTTTTTATTATCCGACAAAATTTGTTTTGTCTTGATTCTTGTTCAATTTTTTTCTGTTCTTCTTCTTCTTCTTCTTTCTTCTTCTTTCTTCATTTAACATTTTTTTTTTTCTTCTTTTGCCTTTTCTTCTTCAATTTTTTTCGTTTAAAACAAAAATTCTAGTAAAAATCATTTTAATTTTGAAAAGTTGAAAAGAAATTTAGTTGCCCAAAGAAGAAGTTAAGTTGTATTGTGTATCGCACATATATATGGGGAGAGGAATGAGAATGGTAGTTGAAGAGTGTAAATTTTTAATTCAATTTTTTCTCTTTCTTTCTCTCGCTTGCATTTTTTTTTTTTTTATGATTTTATCACAACACACAGTAGCAAAAAGAAAAAATGAAGAAAAGAATAAAAAAATCTGTTTTAAAAGAAAGAAAAAAATAAATAAAATAAAGTATAAAATAAATAAATAAATGAAAACGAAGAAGAAGAAAATGAGAGAAAAAAAAACAATTGCATTGCATCTTAAGAAAAATAGCGCCTTCTTTATGACAAATAGTTAAACTAAGACCAAATTGATTAATTTCTGTAAAAAAAAACAAAAAATAAACAATTTCAAATGTTTCTGATTTTATTTGTTTTTTTTTTCACTATAAAACGTCAGATTATTGTTTCGTCTCATTTTTATTTCTATTTATAATTTCTTTGTATGTTCATCTTTCTGTTAATTTCTTATCGTTGTTGTTGTTATTATAAAAAAAAAATTATTTTAAATTTTAAATAATAATTTAGTGACGAAATGAAAACAAAAACAAAAACAAAAAAAAAAAAATAAAACTCTCTATTAGGAAACACTTATTATCATTTTCTTTAATCTTTAATAGTTTTTTTTATTTATAAGTTAAAAACTTAAGTTTTTTTTTATTACGTCAGACAATAATAATATGCATTGTAAAATTTTTAAACTTTGTTGTATTATTTATTTTTCTTATGTGTGTGTGTGTGTGTTGTTTTTAATCGTTTTCCTCCTAATGACGGACACATTTTGAAAGTGAAAATTAAAGGTTTTTTTTTTCTTCTTCTCATGAAAAAACAGAAGAAAATAAAAAGGTTTATGTACTTCAGTGCAACAACAACAATGAAAAAAAAAAGAAAAAAAAAGTAAGAAAGCAAACATTACAAAAAAAAAAACTGATATTTGTTTTTTTAACCTGTTGCACTATTTTGAGAGAGTTGTGAGGCGCCCACACCATTTCAGACTGAGACAGACTTGTTAGATTAAAATGAATTTTTTGTTATTGTTGTTGTTGTTGTTTTTTATGTTTTTTTATGTTTTTTTATTTTCGAAAGTGTATATTATCTGTGACTATGTCTGGTTTCTTGATTATTGTCTTTTTTAAAGTTTTGACATATTTTCTATGAAAAATATAAAGCAAAACAAAACAAAAAAAAAATATGTTTGTTTGACAGAAAAACGACAATTATAGAATAGAAAAAAAAAGTAAAAATTGTTCATCCTTTAAGACAGATATATAAAATTACAATACTTAATCATTTATAAATGCAACAAATAATATTCTGATATTTTTTTTCTAAATATCCCGCTGTTTAACTTTTATAAAAGTTCTAAAACTTTATTTTTATAACTATTCAATTTATTCATTTCTTTCACTGAAAATAAATATATTTATAGTTTTCTTTTTCCTATTGTCAGTATGACAAATTCACATATGTTCACGATTAATGTTTTGTTATTTTGTTGTTGTTTTTGTTGTCGTTGTATTTTATTTTATTTTTGTTGTTGTTGTTGTTGACATTTTCATAATTTTTATATATTTTTTTTTTATTAGGTTTTTTTTTTTGCCTCCTCTTACACTTTAAATTTGTTTATTTTAACACTTTCACACACAGCACACACACACACAAATATTTTCCTTTTTTTATTTTTTTTTTTAATTGAAACGTCATTATAAACGTCATACATTTTTAGTGTGTACATATGTTTTGTTTTCTGTGTGTTCTCACTTTTTTAATGTTTAAAAACAAATTAAGTAAATAAAGAAGAGAGAAAAATAAAAACCATTAAACTATAAATTAAATCATATTTCAAAAAAAGCACTAAACCAACATTCCAATACGATTATTCTTATTAGAGTATAAAATATTTCAATAGTTTTTTTAAACACAAATTATAAATTATGGTGATGAGACATATCGATTATTTATGTATCGATTATTTATTGTTTTTAATTTATTTAAATTTTAAAAGAAAAAAGAAAATTAATTAGTTTTTTTTTTTATATGTACATATAAGAAAAGTGTGAATATCTCGATCTCGGTGTAGTCAAATACAGGAGTATAAAAAAAGAAATAAAAAGAAAATACATAAAATTCTTACTAAAATATTTTATTTGATTTTATTTAAATGAAATAAAAATAAAACAAAGTGAGTCATGGTTTTATAAAATCTCGATTTGTTGTGAGTGCATTGAACTACCAGGGAAAGTGACGGCAATGTTGCTATGGAAGTTATTATAGAAATATATGTTTGTGTGTCCATGTATTTGTTGTCTTTTTTCTGTTTTTTTTTTTTTGTTTTTAAAGTTTTTATTTTGATATGTGTGTGTGTGTGTGCTCATATGTGCATGTGTGAGAGTATGTGCATATATGTGTATATTATTGTATTTATTCACACAATTAAATATAACGTAAAAATAACGAATATATATTTAGTGCACAGGCTCTCTTTATAAAAAGACAAAAAAAAAATCATGGGTAAAATAATGTTAAAGAAGGACAACACTATGTTTACACATATTTCTATCTCATTCTCACGTGTCACTTTTTTTTCTTTCTTGTTTGTGTTTTAAATGCGTATAGAAAAACTAAAAACAAACAAAAATTTGTTTATATTTCTCTCTCTCTCTCTCTCTCTTTCTGTCTCTCTAACTCTCAATGTTTATTTCATTGTTAAGAGTTTTGAGAGTTTCTTCTATAAAACAAATAACAAAGAATGCAATGCATTTTCCCAATCCTATTGTCAATTTACTTGCCAAAAATATTTATGGAAAATTGTCAAAAGAAAACAAACAAATTTTTTTTACAAAAGTAAATTTTCATTGTTTTCATTCTTCATTTATTATTTTCTACAAATTTCATTCAATTTTAAACTTTTAATCTTTTGTTTTTAAAATTTACTTTTTCTTGCTACAGACTTTAATTGTTTTTGTTGTTTTATTTTAGGTTTGTATTTCCCCTCACCCCACTTAAAAAAATAATGACAATTGACTTTAATTTTAATTTTTAAGAAAGCAACAACCAAAAAGAAAAACAAAATGTAACAAAAATGAAAATTAAAAAACGATAAAAAAGAAAAAAACCTTTTAAATGTAATATTTCTACGGACATTTTTACGGGATTGATGAATAGTAATGGGCGACATTAATTAGTCAAATAGAAACGATTTAATTAAAAAACGATATTTTTGACGCTATATGTGTGTGTGTGTGTTTATGTATTTATTCTAAATCTTAATAAAAAAAATTCTTTCTGTTTAATCTTTAATGTACGTGTGTCTGTATTTTTCTTAGACATTTACAGTCTTTTTTAGAGATATTTTTATACATTTTTATTTTAAATTTAATTTTAGAATTTTTATTGATAAAATGAAGGAAGAAAAAAAAATACTAAAAAAAAAAAAATAAAAGAAAGAGAGAGACAAAAAATACTAAATAAAAATCTTGAACCATTAAAAAAAAGAAAAAAAAAGAAGAAGAAGAAAAAAAGAAAAAGAAAAAAAGAACCGAAACGTCTTAAAGTTCATTGGATGTAAAGAAGGAATATAAAATAAAATAAGAAGAAAGAAAAAAACACTTGAGTCCATCGACTGCGCATGCGCTCTCTGCTGTTATGTGTTTAGTTTTTTTTTTCTTTTTCGTTTATAAGAATGTTCGGGACTTAAACGGAACTCTTTCTGTAGTTTTCTGTGTGATCTTTCTTTCTCACTTTATCTCCTTCGTCTTCCTCTTCTCACTTCTGTCTTTTTTCCACTAAAGAGTTGATAAAACCGATAAGTCAATCATCCCTAAAATTCTATATTGTATTGTCCCACCATATCATATCGCCCACCACCCAGACACGTGCTTTATTTTTTATTTAAAAAAAAAAAAAAAAACTGCAGAAGATAAACTTAAAAATTCTATTGAAAAAACGAAAACTATATTTTTGGTTTTTTTTTTTCGGTGGTTTTTTTTTCTTCATTTTATATTTTTTAAACAAAAAAATATATTTTTTAGCTCATAATTTTTCTTGATAATAATTTAAATAAACAAAAACGAATAAAAAAAAGTGAAAAAAAAAAATTCCCAACCTAATCCAATGACGTTAATGATTCGGGATGAGGGGGAGCCGACGACAACATTCAGCTATTCAGTTATCATCGTTAATTTCCATTTCATAAAAAACGCAACAACAAGAACAATAAAAAAAAATTTGCAATACACGAAGAAACGTTCATTCAGCCAAATCAACAGAGAAATTGATTCTGGAAATCTTCTTGTCTTATAATACTGTCTCTCAATGTGCTTATGTGTGTGTGTGTCTGTTTTGTGTGTGTGTGTGTAGGCTATTTATTTATTATCGTTTCGCGGATTTTTATATAAGAATAAAAATTCAAAAAGGAACACGAAGAAAAAATTCTTAAAAAATCTCTTCTGAAGAAAAAGGAAAGAAGAAAAAAAAAACACTAAAGAAAATTATGTGATTCTTTTTTATTTCATTTGTATTTTTTCTTCTTATTCTTTTTCTTCTTTTTCCTCTTAAAGATCCTCTTTACTTCTTTACTTCTTTATTCATTATTCGTCTTTTTTGTTTTTACTTTTTTTTTTTATTATTATTGTATTTCTCTGTTTCTGTTTTCTTGAAAAAGTATTTGTGTTAGTATTTCTATAGAGTAGTAGTGACAGAAGAATATTACACAGTGGCCACTTAAAGAATCAACGAAAACAACAAAAAAAAAAAAAAATACAGTAGAAGATTTGGTTAACCAAAAATATAACCTCAAGAAAACGACTTAACTTAAGCCGTCCATATTTTGACCTCATAATTTTTAGCAATTGAGAAATTTGTGTGATTGATTACAAAAAAAGAATTCAGTCATTAATCTTACAGAATCTTTATTCTTCTTTACGTTGAAAGCTAAGACATCGTTTAATGACAACAAAATGAACAAACATAAAATTGATAACAATAGAAACTTTCGGTTATCCTTATCTTTGATTGAATAAGATTAGAAATTATAATAATTATTACACAGCAAAAAAAAGCAAGCAGCAAGTCTTTCTCTAAACACAAAACGATTAGCATTGTTTTTTTTTATGACAAACTAAAAAAACACGTGCAAACTTTCTTATCTCATCAGAGTTAGGTTTAAATAAAAAAAAACTGATAACGCTGATAAAATATTAGCAAAGAGCGAGAGAGAAAAAGAGAGAGAAAGGGAGAGAAATATTTTCTTTGTAAAAATATTCATGTTGAATATTTGCATAATTTTATTGTTCAGGAGAATGCACAGTCAGTATAACTACAAAAATCAAAAAAATAATAGAAACATTTATAAATCGTGATTCTGAGTAAAAAATTTAAAAAAAGAAGAAAAAAAAATTAGTCTTTTTGATTATTTATTTAGCAGGTCCATGTCAAGTGGATTTTGATTGAAGATTACACCAACATTTTTATTTATTTTTTTTTTGTGTTTGTGTTGTTATTTTTATCTCTTTTTTTTTGAAAGAAAAAAAAAATACAGAAGAAGAAAAATGAACAAAAAAAAAAAAAAGAAAAGAAAAGAAAAAAAAAAAACAGGTAGGGGGTCGTTGATACCAATATTTAGCGAACACAGAATACCTTTTTTTTTTATTTAGACGTACACGAGACAAACAGCGTCTCTCTTCTCTTGTTATTTACAATCGCTTTTATTTATTTTTAATACATGAAAGAGTACAACCAACAGCAAACAAAATACAACAATAAACAATCAAATGTCACTGCATTTTCGCGTAAAAACTCTGATCTCAAAATTTATCTAGACCCCTAAAAAAAAAAATCTCTCAAAAAAAATATTTAATCAGAACAACAACAAAGTAATACCAGCGAACAACAACAACAACAAAATATGTTTTAAAGAAATAAAAAAAACTGTCCAAGAGACAAGAAATTGTTTTCAAAAATAAAATAAAAAAAATTAAAGAAGAAAAACGAAGAAGAAAGAAGAAAAAAAACGAGCTTATTTTTTTTTTCTTTCAATTTATTTGGATTTCTTAACAGTAAAATTCAATTTTTCAAGGTCTCCGTCATTACAACAAACTACAACTACAACAATAAACACAAAAATGATCAAAAAAAAAAAGAAGTCAAACCAAAAGCCCACAAACAGTGGGGACAACAACAAGAGGGATAGAGGGAAAGAACGATGTAAGAGAATAACAATAATAACAACAACGACAACAACAACAACAACAACAAATATGCGAAAAAATTTATGAAAAAAAAATCAAGTATAAAAATTGAACACAGTAACATATAAACATACACACACACAAACACATTGACATATATGAGAGTTGTTGTTGTTGGCTCTTGTTGTTGTTGACTGTTGATGACTATGTACTCTCTGGTTAAAATTCGTACTACAAATACAACAAGAATAATTTACTCCACTCAACTCTCAACACACACACTACGCAACAACAACAACAAGAAATAAAAATCCAAAACCAAAAATTATTTTCGCTTGCTAAAAATTGTATTTTGCGATTTTTTTTTGTTGTACTTATTTTTTGTTTGTCTTCTGCTTCTTCTTGTTTTCTTTCAGCACACCAAAAGAGAAGATTTGAGTTTTTTTCTGTCTTTCTGTCTTTTTCTTTCGCTGAACTCATTTTTGTTTTTTTCTTGTTGCCGATTTTTGTTGTTGTTTCGGTTTTTTTTTTGTGTTCGCCATAATACTTAATACAAGCAACGCGCGATTTTCATCAATTGTTCGATTTTTTTTTAAAACATTGCGCGCTAATACAGAGTCACACAATCAATTCACGCACACATACACATACACTCACAAGTTTCTTGTTTGCGATTTAGCTTTTTTTTGCTTGGTGCTGTTTATTTGTTCCTTTTTTTAATTCTTGGATAACCATCGTCCATATACCTATATTTTGACGTCATTCACGCACTTACACGCACACACATACAAACATACTTAAAAATGTGTTTTGTCGTCGACCTTAAAAAAAACTGACATTAATTTTAGTTTGTTTTTTTTTAAACAAATTGAATAAAGAAAAAAAAGAATCCAATTGAGGAGAGAGACAACTAATTTTGTATAAGATAACCCCTTCTTCCGTACCCCTCAAAAGACACAGCACTTGAAAATCTTTCAAAAGACAGTCGTTACACACGCACATTCAGTTAACCACCATCTTTTTTTTCTCTTTTTGTTTTTTTTTTTTGCTTGGAGTCCTCAAAAAATTCTTTAGTGGAATTATGGAATTTCAGTTCATTGGATTGGACGTATATGTGTGTGTGAGTGATTGAGTAAGTATGTTGGTGATCATTTCCATTAAGAGTATGGTTCGGTTCGCTGTATCAAAAAAAAATAAAATAAGAAAAAAAAAATAACAAAATTAATTCAGTAGTAGAGAACCTTCAATTGTCGGGCAATGGATAGAGTGATTATTTTTCCATAAGCTTCTAAGTACAAGGGAAATATCCTGACTGACATTTAAATTTATATTCAGAATCGATGCAATGTATAGAGACGAAAATAGTTCTAAAATTTATCGTAAATAAAATACTTTGGGCATCATCAAAGCTTTAAATCATATTCAGAAATATAAACACTAAGAAAAATCATGACTTTATACTTCACATGTGTACGTACATCCCTAACATATTATCATTTCGGTTAAAATTTCATTATGAGTTTTATGAGTTTTATTGGGTTTACGTAAAGAGTGAATAACTTTGGGACATAGAACTTTGATTTTCATTTTAATCATCAAAAATATTTATTCAGTTAGAAGATAATTTTTGGAATCAACTAATAATGATACACAAGTTTAAAATAAAGGATATGGACAATTATAGAGATAAGAGAAACAATTAATTTATTAAAAAATCATCTAGTTTAAAGAGAACACACGACACAATAATTTAATAATCAATCCACAAATTTCATTTCTTTATTGTGTAAATAAAAATTTCTGTCATAATCACAAATCATTCTTGCACATAAATTCATGTTGTTCATATGTGTGGATGTGTGTAGAGTAAGTTCCACTAAATTTATGTACAAAAAAAAAAAAAACAACCAAAAAAATTCTCAATTCTACGGTCAATTCCTTTCAACCTTTCTAAACTGACTTATAATCAAATTTAAACCAAAAAAAAAAAAAATACGAAAAAAATAAGAAGAAGAAGAAAAAGAAATAAAAATTTATCACTTAACATAATTATTCTCCTTCCTAATTATTTAATTCAAATGAAATATACTTATTTTTATAAGTGATAGTTTTTAAGTAAATAAATAAGTACATCCGTATATAGAAAGGTTGACAACCCCCCGCCGACCTTCCATACCCCCCTCTTCTTTAATTTATTGTTTTTTTTATACCATTTTATTTTTGCTTATTCTTTAAAAATTAAAACTAAACTAATCCCAAACAATAATTGTTTGTATTAGATATTTTTTTTCTATTCCTTTTTTTTTTATTACTTTTAGAAAGAGATGATGATGTGAAGATATTTATCACACACAGACACACACACACGCACGCACACACACACATACACGCACTAATAATACTTATTTACTGTATGTATGTAATAAATGTTGTGGATTTTTTTCGCACACAAAATATAATAACTCACAAAATTATTTAAGAATCAAGAAAAAAAAATACATAATAAGAAATACATTTGGCCAAAAAAGAAAAAGAAGAAGTAAAAAATAAATGTAAACTTATTGTTTTGTAAGAGAGAATTTAGTTGGAAGTGAGTATTTTTGTGTTGTTTTTGTATTATTTCTAAATAAGAAACAGAATTCTTATAAAAGTATTGGTGATTGATTTCTGATTCTTTAAATAATATATAAAAGAAATGAATGTCTCCTGACATGATTTTTCATTGGTATGTGTTGTTGTTGTTGTTGTTTTTGTGTTTTTATTTATTAAAAAAAAAATTATGAAAATTATTCATAAAATTAAAACAGAAAGTACCTAACTAATTCCATCTCTATCTATTCCCCTCCTCAACCTGAAGAAGAGGCATTGTTTCAGAGAAACTAAGAAGGAAGTACTACATATAAAAAAATACAGAAGAAAAAAAAAACTAACAAACAAACATATTTTGTACAATATTTGACTCATTGTACGAGCGTTTATCATTAAAAAACAGAATAATAGGATCCAAAAAAAAAAAAAATAAAAATAAAAAACAACCGACTGTTTTTTTTTTTAAATTCAAATAAAAATATTGAAGAATTTAAATAAGAAAAAAAAAGAAGAAGACGAAGAAAAAAACTATACAAAAAAAGAGACAAACAGGATTTGAACTTGAAAAATATATAAATAAACACACGCACAAGCGTTTGTAGGGTAAAATAAACAGAATCATCATAACACAATCAACAACAATCAACGCGAAAAATATAAAAATTGGAACAGAAAAAAAAAAACAATAATAATAATAATAATATATAACAACAACAACAAAATAAATTGCTCCACTTAACCACAAAAATATATTTTACGATAAAAATTTATCTAATATAGATTACGTCATAAACTGAATCTTTTTCTAATCTCTCTCTATCTCACTCTGACCTAATGTTGATTCCTATTAATACTCTCCTCCTCCTCCTCCTCAACCCCTCCAATACCACACAATCCTCAATTTCATTATATATTTTATGGGGCCACATCAAAAAAAAAAAACTCTCTCGCTTACTTATAAAAAATAAAAACAATAATAAAAATACTTTTTTATTAAATGTGACACTTTTTTTTTTGGCTCAATTTTTTTTTTTTTTACTTTTATCTTATCTCTCTCTCTTTCTCTTGCTCTTTATTTCCTTTTCTCTCTCTCTTTTCTATCTATCTATCAATCTATCAATCGTATACCGCACAAAACAGACTCTTTTGCTTGTGCTGGTCAATGTCATTTCTATATAATAATTTACTTTATTTTGTATTCTATCAACAGAGCCAAATTAGAATTTACTTTGAATATGATGAGTTGTCGAAAATGATAATAGCGCCAGTATATTTTTGCATTCAAAATGATTATAAAACACAACTTTCAAAAAATAAACGACAAACATTTTTATTCTTAAAAAACAGATTCTTTAATTTTTGTTTTGTTCTTGCTTCTATTTTACTAGTCACAGTTGAAAGCAGTTAAAACAGTCGTGAAATCTGATATTAGTCAATTAAAATTTAAAACATTGATTTGAAATTAAAATGCTGGCAGACTATTTTCATATGACCCCATTGAACTTTTGAGTTTTTTTTTACGACATTTACAATCTGATAAGGTTTCATTTTGATTTAAGCCTATTTAAATGAGATTATCGTAGAAAAATGTCAATTATAATCGATTCTTGTAATAGAAACATTGTAACACATTTTGTCATTATTGTATAATTTTTTTAATTATTGAATCAGAGTAAGCTTAATTAGTACAACAATGTACAGTCAGTACATTTATACCAAAAACGATTCAGAATAAAGTTAGTATATAAAGTAATAATTAAACTTATGAAAGTAATTCAATATGTGACAATATTTTTCTTCAACAGGTGGATGTTGATATCAACTGAAACATTTGATAAATATAACTGACTTCTAACTCGTGTGACAAACATCCTAAATTTCCTAATTAATCAAACGAATTGATTAAACGAAGTCAAATTTAATTGTTAATAAATCCACTACTGCTAATAAAATGACAATACATAAGTATACCAAATAGAAAAACTCAACTTAAAATTATATAGAAATAAAAAAACAAGCAAACAAACAAACAAACAAACAACACAAAATTTTCTATCTTCATATTACTGACTTCAGTAAGAACACACAAGAATAAAATAAGACATAAATTTTATAAAAATAATGTAATAAAATAAAATAAATAAATAAATAACTAACTACAAACTGACAAAAACAAATAAATATTCGATTTTTTTTTTTTAATTAGAAAGAGAGAAATAGAAAGAAAAGGAGATGTGCTCAAAAGCGGCACACACAATTTGTCCCCAAAAAAAAAAAAAACAACAAAACCCAAAAAGCACAAAACAAACGCAAAATAAGAATAAATTTAACTAAAAAAAAATATTCAACGCGCGCACGTTTTTTCGTTTTCTTTTCTCTCTCTCACCCTCTCTTTTCTTTTCTTTTTCTTTTGACTTAAAATTTTTTTTTTTGTCTGGACTGGGTAAATAACGCAATAATAGATAAAATAATAATTTTAATTTTTGTTTTCTTTCAAATTGTAAAACAAGAAAAGAAAAAGAATAAGAAGAAGGAAATGTACACACACACACACACACACACACACACATGTACACAGAGGCAAATATATAAAGAGAGAAAAATTGAAAAATGATTAGCGTTTTTATTTTATTGTTTCAATTAAACTTGACATTGAATTTATTGTTGCTTATTGCCTGTTTTTTTTTTCTTTTTCTTTCTTTATGTAACTTTATGTAATCGCGCGCGCGCAATGTAATTTTTTTTTTTTTTTATTTATTTATTTTTAATATCAATGTTGAAGAAATTTATAAAAAACTAAAACAAAACAAAAAATACTTAAGTACTTAAGTAAGGAAGCGGGGACTATTTGAAGTGTTTCGTTAGAAGTAAGTAAAACTTAATATAATATTTTTGAAATTTGTACGTATTTTGGTCATCATGATTGAATTGTACCATTTTATCTCTGATGTAATTCTCCTAATATTTATAATCAAGTAAATGAGAATTTTATTTCAGTTTAAACTTTAAAATATCAATCAAATACAATTGGGTAACTATTGAAGACTTAATAGTCATAATTTTCAACAAAAGATCAAGTGCAGTGACATAATAAGAAACCAATTGGACTGTTAAAAAATGATTGAATTTTCACAAATTGCAAATGATGGCAGTCAGTTAATGAAGTTGTTTGGAAAAACAAAAAAAAAATTAATACTTTTCGAAAGGGTTGACCTAATTTGATTATTACACGACAAATGCAATCAGTGCAACAAATTAATAAAAAACAAGAAAAAAAAAACATAATTCATTTGTCACCAGTAAATTGATTAACTTTGTCACAATATAATTAATATGATTAAAATACAAGGCAATATCGTGTCATACAATACAAATTTTCCTTTATTTACACTTTACCTTATCACCCATTTATGGTTTGTTATTGTTGTTGTTGTTGTTGTTGTTTTATTAATGCGGAAATTATTTTTAATTGAAAAACTTTCAGCATAGAAAAATAAATGCGATAAAAAATATTTTAGACGCCAATACGGAGTCTGGGTGTGGTAAAGTTATAATAGAAAATTCGTTATGGTTATAATCAATTAAAGAATTTGTGATAAGAAAAATATGATAAAATCGATTTTTAGAATTGAACTGACAGAAGCAAATTAAGAAAAAGAAAAAACCGTTGAAACATAAAAATATGTAATAAAAAAAAAAATGTAGAGCGCGCATGCGCAACCACATTAAATAATAATCAGCATTTTCTTGCTTTCATGTACGAGCAAGTCAACGGTCAAATGTTAAATATTACTTAGCCAAAGGGAGAAAGAGAGATGAGAATAAAACAGAAAACATGTACGTAAGTTTTGTAAGAGAATAAATTCAAAAAAAAAAGGATGAAGAAAAAAAAAAGCACAAACACAACACAAAATATGAAAAGAATAAAAAAAAAGTATTTCTGATGAATGAATGAAGCGGTAAAGCATAAACAGAGTGTTTAAAGTGTTAATCCTATTCATTATCATCATCATCATCATTATAATCATCATAATCATCATCATCATCTCATTATAATCATGCGTTTTTGTGGTGAACAAAACAGAGTAAAAATAAAGATGAAGACGAAGAATAAAATAAAAGAGTAACAGGGAGAGAGAGATATAAAGAGAGAAACTACTTGGGAGGGTTTTTTATATTCGGATTTTATATTTTTAAAGAAAAAAAAAAACAAAAAGAGAATAAATAGAATAACGAGAGAGGAGGGATAAGGCTGCTGTTAAAATAGAAGGTTAATACAAGAAACATCGTCCGTCCATACCATGAACTTAATCCGTATAAAAGTATTGAGGATTTTGTTGTTGTTGTTGTTGTTGATTTGCTTAAGATGGGATTTAATATAATAAAAATATCGGTCAATGTACTTTGCTTCTTTTTTTCTGCTTTATTTTGTACATATTTATTTGTTTTTTTTTTGTTTGTTTCTTTAATTTTTTACTTTGCCTACTTACGTTTTTATTAAAATTAAAAAAAATAAATTTAATAAAAAAATAAAAGAAAAAGAAAAATGTGGAAAGATATTAAATATCGTTTATTAAAACAAAAAAAATAGTGGAATAATAATCTTGTATGGGAGGTGTAAGTGGGGAGGGATAATATAGGAAATATAATAATTTATCGTAATGAATTCAAATTGGCCTTGATTTTATCTAGACCTCAGAATTATTGTACAATAAAATGTTTACAAGATTTAATAAGATTTTCCGTTAGAACTCAAACTAGATTTAGTACATTTTATTTCCACAGTTAAATTGGTGATAAAGATTACAATTTGATTGAAGTGTGACACAATGGTAATTATCATAACAATAGAAAGTATTTATTAAACTAATCTTGTCTAAATTCATCCCTTGAAAATTGAATAGAAATCGGGATAAAATACTCCTTCAAATTTTACTTGAATTAAATATCAAGAAAAGAAATGCACAAAAAACTCTTTCAAATCCAATCCAAATAACAAGAAACATGAAAAAAATGAGAAACAAAAAGAATGAAAAGAATCGCAGATTAAGAGAAAAAAAATAATAATAAAAAAAGAAACAAAATTAAAACACCTTTAAGATTTTTTTTGTTGTTTTGCTTTTGTTTCTCTCTTTTAATTGCAGTCCACCTTCCCAACAGTCTAAAGAACAAAAAAAAAAAAATACAACAACAAAAATGAAATCACTAAAACACAAAAAAATACAGAAATCAAGTCCGCGCAACGAACAGAAATTAAAAAGAAAAACTAAAAAAACAACGAAACTCTGTGTTTTTTTTTTCCTTTTTCAGAAGAGAAGAGCATAGAGAGAAGACAATCATTTCTTTATTGTACCAAAAAAAAAAAAAAAAATTATAATGACGTGACTGATGAAGGCGAAGACATTCAGACAAAATTTAAGAAAAAAAAAATAAGCAGCCAAAAGCCAACAGAGAAAAAAAAAACAAACACAATAAAAAGACTTGATTTAACTTTTTTAAGTTGGGGGAAAAAAAAAACGCAAGAACTCAAATAATAATAATCAAAAATTACCTTGAAATATTCTGTACAAATTCAAGATTGAAATTTAAATACTGTAAACCCTGTCTAAATGGGCCATCGTTTTTTTTTTTCATTCTGACGACATTTAATTTTATGACGTAAAAGTAGTCCGATTAGATTTAGATAATATATTTAACGGAATTCAAATAAGAAGGATATTCAAATGGCCAGATGATTCATTAAGATAAGTTTTTCCTTGATGTTATTCATTCCGGGTTTGTTTTTTTTATTCATTTGTTCCAAAAATCAACGAAATTGATAAAGAATACATTTTACTTTACTGTTTTTTTTTATTATATCCCGTAAGTGAAAGTTTTGTGTTACGTTTTTTTTTTCTTTTGTAAAGATATGAAAGTTGAAGAAGTAAAATGCAACAAAAGATAACAACAACAAGAAAAAAAAACAGTAGGTAGAATCAATTTTCAAAATTTAATTCCATTGCATTTCTTCTTGAACTGAAAATAAAAAGGAGGGGAATGAATAAAATCATTGATTGGATCCAATTGAAATATAAAAATATTAAAATTATGAAAATCATTGGATAAATAAATTTTGTAATTTGGTGATTCAAGAAGTAGACAAGACGCAATGTAATCCTAATGGTGAGAGTTGAGGAAGGTTCTCAGAATTTCATGATCTTCACTGACTGTTACAAATTTAAAAGAATCAACAACACGTCATATAGCGTCCAATGTAATTAAACATAACAAAACAAAACGAAGCATAACGATACGATGTAACGTTATTGTTGTTGTAGTGTTTTTTTTTTTTTTTGTTAATAAATTCCTTTCAAATAAAAATTCACTTCAAGTAAAATATTTTCTCATTTCAAAAGCAGACAGACGAGACTAGTCTTTAAAGAGGAAAAAAAAAAATCAACCGAAAATAACAATAATACAACAACAAAAACAGCAAACAAACTAAAAAAATTGAAACCTTCTCCTCCTACGCACACTTCTGTTTTTTTTTTCTTCTTAGAAGAATTCTTTAATATTTTTTTTTTTTTTTTTCATTTAAGAATAATCAGAATATTTACTCCAGAGTGCGATACAATTTTGTTGTTGTTGTAATATGTAATTGTAGGTCGGTAATGTATTTACTTGTGGGAAATGGCCTGGATTTAAACAATTCGTATTATATAAACGCGAAATTAATTGTTATTGATTTTAATGATTAAAAATTACGGAAGAAGCAAATTGAAATCATTAACACAATTTACTTCTTCCGTGATCACAAAGGGAAAAAATTTTACCCCACCCCCAAAACGTAATTTCACAGTGATTCTCTCACATTTATAAAGAAGTGGTTAACGTCTCAGATTAACATTCTCGAGGTCTATTACACTAAAATTGATTTGGTAAAGAAATTCTAACAAAATCTCAACTAAATTTATTTTTGTCAAATTTATGAAAGGGTCCAAAATAAAAATCCAGTTTCATAAAAAGAATTCATCATAAATATACAAACTCAATACAGCTGCTAACCGTTTCTTTTTCCGTTTGCAAAAATTTTCTTTTCATATTTTGCGAGTCCAAAACAATAAAATAAAAGTGCAAAACAAAAATTATACGAAAACGGTTACACAATTTTTGTTTCTCAAGAAACAAGTATTTGACCCCATCAAAACAGCCCATATATTCAATTGAACAAAAAAAAAACTAAAAACTTGATCAAAATGAAAATAAACAAAAAAAAAATAAATAAATAAAACTCGCAACCTAAATTCACGAAAAAAAAAAACAAGAAGCAATTCACGAAAATTGGTTTTTCTTCGAAAACAATTTTTTTTTTTATAAAATTAATTAAAAATTAAATTAAATGAAAAGTTGATAAAAACAAAAAAAAAAATTGTTGTTGCTGCTGTCCAATTGCAAGGTAAAATAATATTTTCTTTGAAATTCGATAAGTTTTATGAATTTTTTGTAATGCAAAAAATTGTTGTCTTTTAAACATTTTTTTTTTTTAATTTTACTTTTAACTTTTAACTTATTAAGTTTCAATTAACTACACACGGAAGCATTTTTTTTCTTTTTCTCTTTCTCTGTCTATGTTTTTTTCGTTCAATATCTTCTTCTTCTTCTTCTTCTTTTTCCATAATATTTTTTATTGAAATTCTGTTATCTGTCTCTGTCACTTTGTCCCTCTACATACCTCTTTCTCTTTCTCACTCTCTCACTGTACAGTCTTTGGCAAGTTTATACAAATTCTTCAAAACTCTTGGTTTAGTTTAAACGATTCTCATTCATTAAAAATAATGAAAGAAGAAAATCATTTTTCATGATTTTTCAACGTAAGGAATTTTAACGTAAAAAAAAAAAAAACACAATAGAAAGAAAAAACTGCAAGCTTATGACAGGAAGTGCGTTTTTTCACATTTTTTTTTTTTGAGACACATAAAAAAAAATGAAGTAACTTCAGCCGTCTAATATTTCTGTTCTTCTAACAGAACAAGGCAAAAAAAAATCAAATGCGTTTACAAATTATGCTTATGAATTTTTAGTGTGTCGTTCATCATATTTTCTTTATCGCAACGAAAAAAGAAACAATTATTTTTTTTTTCGTATGAAAAAATAGAAAATTGTGAAAAATAATCACGACCATTTGAATTTAAAGTGAAGTGATGGTGCACCATTTGGATGCCTCAGTGATAACTTCCATTATAAATTTTCTATTTTTGTAGAACTTTAAAAAATTTATAGGAAAATTAATTGAATATGTCTAAACTGTATTACGTTTACTTAATTGCTTTATCATTGAATGGTCACTTACGACAGGTTTTTGGACAGATATTTGACGTTAAAATTATTTTCCTTGAAATTAACACTTTCATAATTTTTGTACAATTTTCTTTTTTTTTAATTTCACACGAATAAAATATCCTTTTTTATTGAATGAAAAAAAAAACACTAACAAGAAACAACAAACGAAACATTTTCAATTCAAAGAAATAACTTTGGTGGGAAACAAAAAAAAAAAGAAAAATTGTTGCATGAAAAAAAAAAAAAAAAAAACAAACAAAAAGGCAATAAAAATGTTGAAGAAACCAAATAAAAACCACTACAAAAACAACAAAAAATGTCATCCGGGAAATAATCAAGGATTTCTTCTATTTTCTTGTTTCTCATTCTTTTGTTTTAATTTTGTTAAGAAAAAAAACCTTAAACGTATAAAATTTATTAAACTGTTTCTTTTCCAATATTTATAAGGAAGAAGGAGTGTATGTGTGTGTGTGTGTGTTACATTATTTATTTTTTCCAGAATATACAAAGAGAAGGGAGAATAAACTAACCACTAGTTTCTCTCAATTACATCTACTGTGTCTTTTCTTAACTTTGTACTTTGTATGTAAATGCATGCAATTGTATTGCAAGAATGCAATTACAATTATTTTAGATGAAGTTGTTTGAATCAAAATTAAAAATGTATTTGTTCTTCTTCTTCTTCTTCTTCTTATATTTCTGTTTTAAAAAAGGAAACTAGTTTTTTTTAAGAGTTTATTCTTACACGGTGTGGTTTTTTATTTTTTGTAAAATGTTGACGATCAAAATCCTTGTTCACGGAATTTTCTCAAATTGACTGACTTGTGTTTTTTTTACTTAACACACACACATGCACACATGAATACAAAGGTAATTTTTTTAAAATGAAAATAACGAAGAAGAAGAAGAATGAAACCAAAAAATTTATTTAAATTAAACGAAAAATTTCAGAGATTTATTTAAAAAACTATTAAATATTTTCCCCATTTGGTTTTCACGCTTCTTTACAGAAGCTTCCAGTTTCCACTTTAAAATTCTCTTTTCTTGTTTCTCTCTTTTTTTTGGTTGTTTATAAATTAACTCTAATTAAAATGTTTCTGAAATCTACAACAAAATATTTTAAGTGAGAAAAATCGCTTTCGTACTGATTACAGATTTCATCATAATTACAAATAAATTACAAAAGATTAACGCCTCGGGTACAAATGGAGGACACAACTGATCATAATTATAATTACAAAAACAAAAAAAAATAAATACATAAAAAATTTAATGTGAAAACTTACCGTGATTCATCAGCTGGAATTTTATTCATATCAGCTGGTGGTAATTGTGTACTTTTTCTTGCACGTTTCTCGTCTTTTGGTAATCGTAAATAATCCTGTTCACCCAATAGGAATAGATCCTTTGAAATGATCATTGCAGAGGCTTATTTAGCCTCTTTTATTTTTATTTTTCGTTACTTATATAATTTTACTTTTCTATTTCTTTATTTATTGTGGTTTCTACTTCTTCTGCTTCTTTTTCCCCGTTTAAGAGAGAAAACACAAAAAGAAAATAGAATAAAACAAATACACTGATAAATTCACGCACTAAAAATAACAAACACAAAAGAATATTGGGAATTTGATGATTTCTCAAAATTGTTGCGGTTATTTTCCGGTTTAGTTTTTCTCTTTGTTTTTGTTTTTGTTTTATTACACGTCACTCTTTTTCTCTCTCTCCCTCACACTCTTTTAATCACTTATTTATTTAATTTTTTATTTCTTTCATTCACATTCAAAATAATTGAATTTATTCAAAAGGAATTTTTATCTTATTTTTTTTTCTAGTGAGAAATATTCTTCTTCACGACACACTTTTTAATAAATTAAAATTTAATTAATTATTAATTTTGTTTTCCTTTTCTTTTTGAAAAATATTTCTTTTTCTAAATAAAAATGTAAAAAGAAAAAATTTATATTAAGTAAAAGGAAAATTATGAGAAAATAAATTTCAGTTTTTTTTTTTTGTAACAAAAAAAAAAATAATACAAACAAAGAATTTTCTCTTAAATAAAAGAAAAATCTTAAATTAAAAAAAAACAAACATAATTTCTTCGATAATTTCCCAATTAGAGAGAAGAAAAAAATAATGCGTTTACAAATGACAAAATGACCTTATTTTCGTAACTTCTCTTCTTCTCAACCTCATCTTCTTCATCAATTTTTTTATATTTTTTCATAACGAAAAAAAAAAAAAAATCTTTAATTTCCTGTCTGACTGATTTAACGCACGTAATTCATTTATTTGTTGTTGTTTTGTTGTAATTTTACAATATTAAATTATTTTCTTGTTTTTTTTTTTTTTGATATTGTAGCGTTTTGGTTTTTTGTTTTGGAAAATTTTCTCTCCAAAAGAAAAAAATATATAAACGAACGACAAATAAAACAACAACAACAGCAACAACAATAAAGTGATGAGATTTTTTTTTTTGTTTTTTTTTGAAAGTTTTTAATGAAAATAAATAATTTAAAAATAACATAAAAATACAACAACAACAACAACAACAACAAATAAACCGTTACAAACGGAGAGACATAATTGTTGTTGTTGCTGTTGTTTTGTATTCTTCGTTTTTTTTTTTTTTTTTTTTAATCGGCGTTTTAAGTTTTGTGTAGCTTTTCAGTATTCTGCTTCTTCTTAAAAATTTCAGAAATAAAATAAAAAAAATATTGACGGAAAAAAAAAAATATGCAAACAACTAAAAACAAAAACTTCTAATAAGAAATTAGGTGAATTTTATGCAAAAAGAAAAAAAAAAAAAGTAAAATTTATATTTTGAAGAAAAAGACAAAATAAAAGACGAAGAATCGCAGCAAAAAAATGTTACAGCAAATAAGTATGAGAGAGAAAGAGAGGAAAAAACACCAAAGAATTTATTTATTTATTTTGTTAAGAAAGAATTAATTTAATAAAAAAAAAGATACTAAAAAACTGTGGAGAAATATTGACGCAATAAAAAATGCATACAGGCACACACGTACGTACACACACAAATGAACATCTAACACGAACACAGCATGGTGATATGATTTGAAAATAATTATTGATTTGTGGTCCGGGTTCAGGGTCCAGAATCCTGAGGGAACAACTTTAAAAGTTTCTATTTCACAGATATTTCTTTTTTGATTTTCTTAAATTTTCGTTGAATAAAAAATTAAAAATTTCAAACCGATTTGTGCCTTGGATCTTTCTTGAAACAAAGTCAGAATAAAACTAAAGAAAAAAGAAGTGCTGACCAAGAACATAAAACTAAAAACTCTCTGGCTCCAAATCGACTCATATAATTCTGATTTAATTGAAGGACCGGACTTGAATTGGGAAGACGGTAAAGATGATTATATTCCACTTTTTTTTGTCGTTTCTTCAAATTTTTTTTTATTGGTTTTGCAACAAAAAGTTAAAATTAATATAATTAATCGCCTCCAATTTTAAATTATAGGAAGTGAGGAACGGAGAGGATGACTTTGGGAAGATTCATTTCTTATTTTTTTTTTCTTTGTTTTTGTCTTCTAAAACGGTCAAAAGAGTCGCGTTTCTTCAATTATAATAAAATAATAAAATACAATATATTTCTTTTATTTATTCGCGATCGAATTCAACTTGTTTTCTACACTTGCCTATGTGTGTGTGTTTGTGTGTGCGATCAGTCAGATCGCAACAGCAAAAAAAAAAAAAGGCTTAAAAAAGTTAAAAATATCAAAAAGGTGAAAAACGCGTTTCTTCTTCTATTTTTTATTAATCAATTTTTTTTTATGTGAATAACTTTGAACTGAATTTTGAAACGTGATTTTATAATGAGTGAGTTATTGATTACGGGAGATGGAAATATAAAGAGTTGCACGTGTTTGATGCAATAAAAACGGCAATATTCCAATTAGATTCTAAATTAAATTTTAGAGAAATAAAAAAAAAATGGGATGAGCCGAAAAGAAAAAGTTTATCACACATAAATCGATAATGACACCATTTTAGTATAAAAGACTTAAGCTAAGTTAAGTTAAATAAATTTGTTTTTATATTATGAATTCTAACTTTTAATCCGTCATATCCTAAATTTTTTACATAATTCAAAAAATTCATTCTTCTTCAATTCGTCGAATGATTAAAAAAAAAAGCATTGAAACATCAATGAGGAAATTAATAACACTTTTTATTAGTCTCACTCGCACACTTTTTCGACTTCTGTCTCTCTCTCCTCGTCTTTCTTTTTTACTTACTTTTTTTTTCACGGAATTAAAAAATTGGCACGACCTTGAACTAACCGAGTGACACAAAACAAAATATAAGATCATGGGTACCATCCTCTTTACAAAGAATTAAGAAGAAGAAAAAGAAGAATAAGATGAAAAATAAGAAGACAAAGACGAAGAATAAGAAGAAAGAAAGAATGAAAGAAATAAATTGAAAGAAGGAAAGAAAGAAAGAAGAAAAAAATCGAATTTGTTGTTGATTTTTTTTTTTCTGAATTCGTCAGCAAAATTAGACAAAAAAAAATTTTTATTATCTAATTTTTCACGATCATAACCAAAATTTATTTATCAGTACTTTAGTTTTTATTGTTTCGTTGATTTTAAGAATAAAAATAAAGCATACTAAACCGAATTAAATTAGTACGTTCTTAGAAACTTTCAAATTTACTTTAATTTACATATTTTCGTTTATTATTTATTTTATTAATTAAATTTTAAGTAGAATCGTTAATTGTATTTTTTTTTAACTATTATAAAATCACACACAAATACACATATAACTGACTAATTAAACAAAAAACAAAACGTTTCGTAGGTACTAATAAATAAATTGATAGTGTAAAATTATTCGACATAAAACAGTGAAAATTTAAAAGAAAGCAGCCAAAGAATTTTTCGATTTTTACAAATTTAAAGCACAAAAGAGAATGAGCGTTTAGTTTAAAGTTTACCGACAGATCGTTGTTAAGTTAAGTCAAATTAAATTAAATTAAGTAAGAGGAGTGGCAGAACTTAAAATTAAAATATATTTTTATTTTTATTTTGTTGTTCCTTATTTTACAAAAACAAAATTATACGACAAGTTGTAAAATTCTTTAGTTTCGTTAAAAATAAAAAGAAGAAGAAGAAGAAGAAGCATAAAAAGTGAAGATAAGAATATCAAAAATACAAAATTTAATTAATTTTTTTTTAATTGTATACAAAACAATGCATTGAACTGTCTCTAAAATAAAACACACAATAGCACACACGAACACATCATAGAGCACACACACACACACATACACACAATGATAATTGTAATTTTATTAACAAAAAAAAAAAAAAAAGCAAAGTTTAAATAAAACTTTTATTTATTTATTTTATTTAATAACAAAAACAAAAAAAAAAAAACAAAAAACGGGGAAAAAGTAAAACAAATAAAAATTACAGCACACAAGAAAAGAAAACAGAAGAGACAGTAAGTAAAACAAAAACGAAACGAAAGACGGTGGAGTTAAAAACAAAAAAAAACAAAATTTAAGATGAAAAATAGAATTAATTTTTTGTTTTTAAAAAAAACTTCGTATTTTTAAAGAAGAAGAAATGAAAACTTTTTAAAAAGGAAATGAACAAAAATGCAAAGGGAACTTTTATTTCTAATTAAAAGAGCTTTTTTTTTGTAGAATTTTTAACAATACAAATAAAAAAAAAAATTAAAGGAAATTATGTTTGTTTTTCTACAAATTTTCATTCTGTTAAAAATTTGATCAAAAATTTTAATCTTGTGTTTTCTATGAATTGATTAGATTCAAATGAAGACAAAGAGGAATGTTTAGAACCATTTTATGTATCTCACAGAAATTTTCTACCAATCAAAAATATAACATCTTTAATCTGAATCTTTAATCTTTAATCTTCTAAAAAAACATCTTCTAAATTTAGAATTGTTCAAATATTTCATATAAAAAAAAAAAAAATACAACAACAAAAATCAAAAAAAAAAAACTTAAAAGAAAATGAAAAATAAACAAAAACGAAAATTTCTTTTCTTTTCACGATTTGATTTTACGTTGAGTTTTCTTAAAGAGAAAAATATTATTTTATTTTTCTTCATTTTACTTTAAATTTAAAGAATGAAGAAGAAAAAAGCCAAAAACAAAAAGAATTTTCACAAATTAAGAAAACACAATTTATTTTTGGTTCTTTTCTTTTTGAATTTCATTGATTTGGATGTGTTGATTTTTTTTATTTTAAATAAAATTTCCTATTAGAAAAAATAGAGAAAAATTTTCAGTTTCTATTTTTTTATATAAAATTTTTGATTAAAATTGAAAAGAAAATGTAAAAGAAATAATGGAGAAATTGGTTTTCCATTTGTAGTATTTTTTAGATTTATTTTTTATTTTAAAAAATTTTTAGAATATTTACGTTTGTAATTTTTTCTTTTGAACTTCTTGGGTGAAATTGAACAAAAAAAAAAAAATGCACAACAAATTTTATTGGAATTTTACTAATAATTTTATTAATAAATATTTAGTTTTTTTTTTTTTTAGTTTGGAAGAATTTTTTTTTTATAAGTCAACGACAATTCCAACGTCAACGGACTTTAATTTTCAAACTAAAGAGACGAACAACCAAATTTTATTTTATTTTTAGTTAAATTATTTAAATTTTTTTTTTTTGTTTCTATTTTTCTAAACAAAAAAGTATGAAAATCTTTCACTTCCAGAAAATTAAGAAATAACGA